>CAWVNO010001704.1:0-33694 GCA_963930645.1 Salticus scenicus | reverse complement strand
CAAAAAAATTTCGCGACGAAATCGAGCACATGCCTTCAAAAAAGGGCTCTCCTGGCCAAATGGTTTAACTTTGGCAGGTCCCTCGTGCTTTATCATGAAAGTAGACTTCGTGGGGCAGATTCTGGAAGTGATTGCGATCGCAAAGCTCTATTAGTTGCTTTGGAATCGGCTTTTGAAAAAAATTCTGCGAAAATCGCAAAAATTTTGGGTATCGAAATCTGGCAAAAGTCTGCATAAAAGGGCTCTCCTGGCCAAATGGTTTAACTTTGGCAGGTCCCTGCTGGTCTGTTATGAAACTAGAATATCTTTTGCACATTCTGGAAGTGATTGCGATCGCAAAGCTCTATTAGTAGCTGTGGAATCGACTTTTAAAAATGAGATGTCGTAAAATTCGCCAAAAAAATTTCGCGACGAAATCGAGCACATGCCTTCAAAAAAGGGCTCTCCTGGCCAAATGGTTTAACTTTGGCAGGTCCCTCGTGCTTTATCATGAAAGTAGACTTCGTGGGGCAGATTCTGGAAGTGATTGCGATCGCAAAGCTCTATTAGTTGCTTTGGAATCGGCTTTTGAAAAAAATTCTGCGAAAATCGCAAAAATTTTGGGTATCGAAATCTGGCAAAAGTCTGCATAAAAGGGCTCTCCTGGCCAAATGGTTTAACTTTGGCAGGTCCCTGCTGGTCTGTTATGAAACTAGAATATCTTTTGCACATTCTGGAAGTGATTGCGATCGCAAAGCTCTATTAGTAGCTGTGGAATCGACTTTTAAAAATGAGATGTCGTAAAATTCGCCAAAAAAATTTCGCGACGAAATCGAGCACATGCCTTCAAAAAAGGGCTCTCCTGGCCAAATGGTTTAACTTTGGCAGGTCCCTCGTGCTTTATCATGAAAGTAGACTTCGTGGGGCAGATTCTGGAAGTGATTGCGATCGCAAAGCTCTATTAGTTGCTTTGGAATCGGCTTTTGAAAAAAATTCTGCGAAAATCGCAAAAATTTTGGGTATCGAAATCTGGCAAAAGTCTGCATAAAAGGGCTCTCCTGGCCAAATGGTTTAACTTTGGCAGGTCCCTGCTGGTCTGTTATGAAACTAGAATATCTTTTGCACATTCTGGAAGTGATTGCGATCGCAAAGCTCTATTAGTAGCTGTGGAATCGACTTTTAAAAATGAGATGTCGTAAAATTCGCCAAAAAAATTTCGCGACGAAATCGAGCACATGCCTTCAAAAAAGGGCTCTCCTGGCCAAATGGTTTAACTTTGGCAGGTCCCTCGTGCTTTATCATGAAAGTAGACTTCGTGGGGCAGATTCTGGAAGTGATTGCGATCGCAAAGCTCTATTAGTTGCTTTGGAATCGGCTTTTGAAAAAAATTCTGCGAAAATCGCAAAAATTTTGGGTATCGAAATCTGGCAAAAGTCTGCATAAAAGGGCTCTCCTGGCCAAATGGTTTAACTTTGGCAGGTCCCTGCTGGTCTGTTATGAAACTAGAATATCTTTTGCACATTCTGGAAGTGATTGCGATCGCAAAGCTCTATTAGTAGCTGTGGAATCGACTTTTAAAAATGAGATGTCGTAAAATTCGCCAAAAAAATTTCGCGACGAAATCGAGCACATGCCTTCAAAAAAGGGCTCTCCTGGCCAAATGGTTTAACTTTGGCAGGTCCCTCGTGCTTTATCATGAAAGTAGACTTCGTGGGGCAGATTCTGGAAGTGATTGCGATCGCAAAGCTCTATTAGTTGCTTTGGAATCGGCTTTTGAAAAAAATTCTGCGAAAATCGCAAAAATTTTGGGTATCGAAATCTGGCAAAAGTCTGCATAAAAGGGCTCTCCTGGCCAAATGGTTTAACTTTGGCAGGTCCCTGCTGGTCTGTTATGAAACTAGAATATCTTTTGCACATTCTGGAAGTGATTGCGATCGCAAAGCTCTATTAGTAGCTGTGGAATCGACTTTTAAAAATGAGATGTCGTAAAATTCGCCAAAAAAATTTCGCGACGAAATCGAGCACATGCCTTCAAAAAAGGGCTCTCCTGGCCAAATGGTTTAACTTTGGCAGGTCCCTCGTGCTTTATCATGAAAGTAGACTTCGTGGGGCAGATTCTGGAAGTGATTGCGATCGCAAAGCTCTATTAGTTGCTTTGGAATCGGCTTTTGAAAAAAATTCTGCGAAAATCGCAAAAATTTTGGGTATCGAAATCTGGCAAAAGTCTGCATAAAAGGGCTCTCCTGGCCAAATGGTTTAACTTTGGCAGGTCCCTGCTGGTCTGTTATGAAACTAGAATATCTTTTGCACATTCTGGAAGTGATTGCGATCGCAAAGCTCTATTAGTAGCTGTGGAATCGACTTTTAAAAATGAGATGTCGTAAAATTCGCCAAAAAAATTTCGCGACGAAATCGAGCACATGCCTTCAAAAAAGGGCTCTCCTGGCCAAATGGTTTAACTTTGGCAGGTCCCTCGTGCTTTATCATGAAAGTAGACTTCGTGGGGCAGATTCTGGAAGTGATTGCGATCGCAAAGCTCTATTAGTTGCTTTGGAATCGGCTTTTGAAAAAAATTCTGCGAAAATCGCAAAAATTTTGGGTATCGAAATCTGGCAAAAGTCTGCATAAAAGGGCTCTCCTGGCCAAATGGTTTAACTTTGGCAGGTCCCTGCTGGTCTGTTATGAAACTAGAATATCTTTTGCACATTCTGGAAGTGATTGCGATCGCAAAGCTCTATTAGTAGCTGTGGAATCGACTTTTAAAAATGAGATGTCGTAAAATTCGCCAAAAAAATTTCGCGACGAAATCGAGCACATGCCTTCAAAAAAGGGCTCTCCTGGCCAAATGGTTTAACTTTGGCAGGTCCCTCGTGCTTTATCATGAAAGTAGACTTCGTGGGGCAGATTCTGGAAGTGATTGCGATCGCAAAGCTCTATTAGTTGCTTTGGAATCGGCTTTTGAAAAAAATTCTGCGAAAATCGCAAAAATTTTGGGTATCGAAATCTGGCAAAAGTCTGCATAAAAGGGCTCTCCTGGCCAAATGGTTTAACTTTGGCAGGTCCCTGCTGGTCTGTTATGAAACTAGAATATCTTTTGCACATTCTGGAAGTGATTGCGATCGCAAAGCTCTATTAGTAGCTGTGGAATCGACTTTTAAAAATGAGATGTCGTAAAATTCGCCAAAAAAATTTCGCGACGAAATCGAGCACATGCCTTCAAAAAAGGGCTCTCCTGGCCAAATGGTTTAACTTTGGCAGGTCCCTCGTGCTTTATCATGAAAGTAGACTTCGTGGGGCAGATTCTGGAAGTGATTGCGATCGCAAAGCTCTATTAGTTGCTTTGGAATCGGCTTTTGAAAAAAATTCTGCGAAAATCGCAAAAATTTTGGGTATCGAAATCTGGCAAAAGTCTGCATAAAAGGGCTCTCCTGGCCAAATGGTTTAACTTTGGCAGGTCCCTGCTGGTCTGTTATGAAACTAGAATATCTTTTGCACATTCTGGAAGTGATTGCGATCGCAAAGCTCTATTAGTAGCTGTGGAATCGACTTTTAAAAATGAGATGTCGTAAAATTCGCCAAAAAAATTTCGCGACGAAATCGAGCACATGCCTTCAAAAAAGGGCTCTCCTGGCCAAATGGTTTAACTTTGGCAGGTCCCTCGTGCTTTATCATGAAAGTAGACTTCGTGGGGCAGATTCTGGAAGTGATTGCGATCGCAAAGCTCTATTAGTTGCTTTGGAATCGGCTTTTGAAAAAAATTCTGCGAAAATCGCAAAAATTTTGGGTATCGAAATCTGGCAAAAGTCTGCATAAAAGGGCTCTCCTGGCCAAATGGTTTAACTTTGGCAGGTCCCTGCTGGTCTGTTATGAAACTAGAATATCTTTTGCACATTCTGGAAGTGATTGCGATCGCAAAGCTCTATTAGTAGCTGTGGAATCGACTTTTAAAAATGAGATGTCGTAAAATTCGCCAAAAAAATTTCGCGACGAAATCGAGCACATGCCTTCAAAAAAGGGCTCTCCTGGCCAAATGGTTTAACTTTGGCAGGTCCCTCGTGCTTTATCATGAAAGTAGACTTCGTGGGGCAGATTCTGGAAGTGATTGCGATCGCAAAGCTCTATTAGTTGCTTTGGAATCGGCTTTTGAAAAAAATTCTGCGAAAATCGCAAAAATTTTGGGTATCGAAATCTGGCAAAAGTCTGCATAAAAGGGCTCTCCTGGCCAAATGGTTTAACTTTGGCAGGTCCCTGCTGGTCTGTTATGAAACTAGAATATCTTTTGCACATTCTGGAAGTGATTGCGATCGCAAAGCTCTATTAGTAGCTGTGGAATCGACTTTTAAAAATGAGATGTCGTAAAATTCGCCAAAAAAATTTCGCGACGAAATCGAGCACATGCCTTCAAAAAAGGGCTCTCCTGGCCAAATGGTTTAACTTTGGCAGGTCCCTCGTGCTTTATCATGAAAGTAGACTTCGTGGGGCAGATTCTGGAAGTGATTGCGATCGCAAAGCTCTATTAGTTGCTTTGGAATCGGCTTTTGAAAAAAATTCTGCGAAAATCGCAAAAATTTTGGGTATCGAAATCTGGCAAAAGTCTGCATAAAAGGGCTCTCCTGGCCAAATGGTTTAACTTTGGCAGGTCCCTGCTGGTCTGTTATGAAACTAGAATATCTTTTGCACATTCTGGAAGTGATTGCGATCGCAAAGCTCTATTAGTAGCTGTGGAATCGACTTTTAAAAATGAGATGTCGTAAAATTCGCCAAAAAAATTTCGCGACGAAATCGAGCACATGCCTTCAAAAAAGGGCTCTCCTGGCCAAATGGTTTAACTTTGGCAGGTCCCTCGTGCTTTATCATGAAAGTAGACTTCGTGGGGCAGATTCTGGAAGTGATTGCGATCGCAAAGCTCTATTAGTTGCTTTGGAATCGGCTTTTGAAAAAAATTCTGCGAAAATCGCAAAAATTTTGGGTATCGAAATCTGGCAAAAGTCTGCATAAAAGGGCTCTCCTGGCCAAATGGTTTAACTTTGGCAGGTCCCTGCTGGTCTGTTATGAAACTAGAATATCTTTTGCACATTCTGGAAGTGATTGCGATCGCAAAGCTCTATTAGTAGCTGTGGAATCGACTTTTAAAAATGAGATGTCGTAAAATTCGCCAAAAAAATTTCGCGACGAAATCGAGCACATGCCTTCAAAAAAGGGCTCTCCTGGCCAAATGGTTTAACTTTGGCAGGTCCCTCGTGCTTTATCATGAAAGTAGACTTCGTGGGGCAGATTCTGGAAGTGATTGCGATCGCAAAGCTCTATTAGTTGCTTTGGAATCGGCTTTTGAAAAAAATTCTGCGAAAATCGCAAAAATTTTGGGTATCGAAATCTGGCAAAAGTCTGCATAAAAGGGCTCTCCTGGCCAAATGGTTTAACTTTGGCAGGTCCCTGCTGGTCTGTTATGAAACTAGAATATCTTTTGCACATTCTGGAAGTGATTGCGATCGCAAAGCTCTATTAGTAGCTGTGGAATCGACTTTTAAAAATGAGATGTCGTAAAATTCGCCAAAAAAATTTCGCGACGAAATCGAGCACATGCCTTCAAAAAAGGGCTCTCCTGGCCAAATGGTTTAACTTTGGCAGGTCCCTCGTGCTTTATCATGAAAGTAGACTTCGTGGGGCAGATTCTGGAAGTGATTGCGATCGCAAAGCTCTATTAGTTGCTTTGGAATCGGCTTTTGAAAAAAATTCTGCGAAAATCGCAAAAATTTTGGGTATCGAAATCTGGCAAAAGTCTGCATAAAAGGGCTCTCCTGGCCAAATGGTTTAACTTTGGCAGGTCCCTGCTGGTCTGTTATGAAACTAGAATATCTTTTGCACATTCTGGAAGTGATTGCGATCGCAAAGCTCTATTAGTAGCTGTGGAATCGACTTTTAAAAATGAGATGTCGTAAAATTCGCCAAAAAAATTTCGCGACGAAATCGAGCACATGCCTTCAAAAAAGGGCTCTCCTGGCCAAATGGTTTAACTTTGGCAGGTCCCTCGTGCTTTATCATGAAAGTAGACTTCGTGGGGCAGATTCTGGAAGTGATTGCGATCGCAAAGCTCTATTAGTTGCTTTGGAATCGGCTTTTGAAAAAAATTCTGCGAAAATCGCAAAAATTTTGGGTATCGAAATCTGGCAAAAGTCTGCATAAAAGGGCTCTCCTGGCCAAATGGTTTAACTTTGGCAGGTCCCTGCTGGTCTGTTATGAAACTAGAATATCTTTTGCACATTCTGGAAGTGATTGCGATCGCAAAGCTCTATTAGTAGCTGTGGAATCGACTTTTAAAAATGAGATGTCGTAAAATTCGCCAAAAAAATTTCGCGACGAAATCGAGCACATGCCTTCAAAAAAGGGCTCTCCTGGCCAAATGGTTTAACTTTGGCAGGTCCCTCGTGCTTTATCATGAAAGTAGACTTCGTGGGGCAGATTCTGGAAGTGATTGCGATCGCAAAGCTCTATTAGTTGCTTTGGAATCGGCTTTTGAAAAAAATTCTGCGAAAATCGCAAAAATTTTGGGTATCGAAATCTGGCAAAAGTCTGCATAAAAGGGCTCTCCTGGCCAAATGGTTTAACTTTGGCAGGTCCCTGCTGGTCTGTTATGAAACTAGAATATCTTTTGCACATTCTGGAAGTGATTGCGATCGCAAAGCTCTATTAGTAGCTGTGGAATCGACTTTTAAAAATGAGATGTCGTAAAATTCGCCAAAAAAATTTCGCGACGAAATCGAGCACATGCCTTCAAAAAAGGGCTCTCCTGGCCAAATGGTTTAACTTTGGCAGGTCCCTCGTGCTTTATCATGAAAGTAGACTTCGTGGGGCAGATTCTGGAAGTGATTGCGATCGCAAAGCTCTATTAGTTGCTTTGGAATCGGCTTTTGAAAAAAATTCTGCGAAAATCGCAAAAATTTTGGGTATCGAAATCTGGCAAAAGTCTGCATAAAAGGGCTCTCCTGGCCAAATGGTTTAACTTTGGCAGGTCCCTGCTGGTCTGTTATGAAACTAGAATATCTTTTGCACATTCTGGAAGTGATTGCGATCGCAAAGCTCTATTAGTAGCTGTGGAATCGACTTTTAAAAATGAGATGTCGTAAAATTCGCCAAAAAAATTTCGCGACGAAATCGAGCACATGCCTTCAAAAAAGGGCTCTCCTGGCCAAATGGTTTAACTTTGGCAGGTCCCTCGTGCTTTATCATGAAAGTAGACTTCGTGGGGCAGATTCTGGAAGTGATTGCGATCGCAAAGCTCTATTAGTTGCTTTGGAATCGGCTTTTGAAAAAAATTCTGCGAAAATCGCAAAAATTTTGGGTATCGAAATCTGGCAAAAGTCTGCATAAAAGGGCTCTCCTGGCCAAATGGTTTAACTTTGGCAGGTCCCTGCTGGTCTGTTATGAAACTAGAATATCTTTTGCACATTCTGGAAGTGATTGCGATCGCAAAGCTCTATTAGTAGCTGTGGAATCGACTTTTAAAAATGAGATGTCGTAAAATTCGCCAAAAAAATTTCGCGACGAAATCGAGCACATGCCTTCAAAAAAGGGCTCTCCTGGCCAAATGGTTTAACTTTGGCAGGTCCCTCGTGCTTTATCATGAAAGTAGACTTCGTGGGGCAGATTCTGGAAGTGATTGCGATCGCAAAGCTCTATTAGTTGCTTTGGAATCGGCTTTTGAAAAAAATTCTGCGAAAATCGCAAAAATTTTGGGTATCGAAATCTGGCAAAAGTCTGCATAAAAGGGCTCTCCTGGCCAAATGGTTTAACTTTGGCAGGTCCCTGCTGGTCTGTTATGAAACTAGAATATCTTTTGCACATTCTGGAAGTGATTGCGATCGCAAAGCTCTATTAGTAGCTGTGGAATCGACTTTTAAAAATGAGATGTCGTAAAATTCGCCAAAAAAATTTCGCGACGAAATCGAGCACATGCCTTCAAAAAAGGGCTCTCCTGGCCAAATGGTTTAACTTTGGCAGGTCCCTCGTGCTTTATCATGAAAGTAGACTTCGTGGGGCAGATTCTGGAAGTGATTGCGATCGCAAAGCTCTATTAGTTGCTTTGGAATCGGCTTTTGAAAAAAATTCTGCGAAAATCGCAAAAATTTTGGGTATCGAAATCTGGCAAAAGTCTGCATAAAAGGGCTCTCCTGGCCAAATGGTTTAACTTTGGCAGGTCCCTGCTGGTCTGTTATGAAACTAGAATATCTTTTGCACATTCTGGAAGTGATTGCGATCGCAAAGCTCTATTAGTAGCTGTGGAATCGACTTTTAAAAATGAGATGTCGTAAAATTCGCCAAAAAAATTTCGCGACGAAATCGAGCACATGCCTTCAAAAAAGGGCTCTCCTGGCCAAATGGTTTAACTTTGGCAGGTCCCTCGTGCTTTATCATGAAAGTAGACTTCGTGGGGCAGATTCTGGAAGTGATTGCGATCGCAAAGCTCTATTAGTTGCTTTGGAATCGGCTTTTGAAAAAAATTCTGCGAAAATCGCAAAAATTTTGGGTATCGAAATCTGGCAAAAGTCTGCATAAAAGGGCTCTCCTGGCCAAATGGTTTAACTTTGGCAGGTCCCTGCTGGTCTGTTATGAAACTAGAATATCTTTTGCACATTCTGGAAGTGATTGCGATCGCAAAGCTCTATTAGTAGCTGTGGAATCGACTTTTAAAAATGAGATGTCGTAAAATTCGCCAAAAAAATTTCGCGACGAAATCGAGCACATGCCTTCAAAAAAGGGCTCTCCTGGCCAAATGGTTTAACTTTGGCAGGTCCCTCGTGCTTTATCATGAAAGTAGACTTCGTGGGGCAGATTCTGGAAGTGATTGCGATCGCAAAGCTCTATTAGTTGCTTTGGAATCGGCTTTTGAAAAAAATTCTGCGAAAATCGCAAAAATTTTGGGTATCGAAATCTGGCAAAAGTCTGCATAAAAGGGCTCTCCTGGCCAAATGGTTTAACTTTGGCAGGTCCCTGCTGGTCTGTTATGAAACTAGAATATCTTTTGCACATTCTGGAAGTGATTGCGATCGCAAAGCTCTATTAGTAGCTGTGGAATCGACTTTTAAAAATGAGATGTCGTAAAATTCGCCAAAAAAATTTCGCGACGAAATCGAGCACATGCCTTCAAAAAAGGGCTCTCCTGGCCAAATGGTTTAACTTTGGCAGGTCCCTCGTGCTTTATCATGAAAGTAGACTTCGTGGGGCAGATTCTGGAAGTGATTGCGATCGCAAAGCTCTATTAGTTGCTTTGGAATCGGCTTTTGAAAAAAATTCTGCGAAAATCGCAAAAATTTTGGGTATCGAAATCTGGCAAAAGTCTGCATAAAAGGGCTCTCCTGGCCAAATGGTTTAACTTTGGCAGGTCCCTGCTGGTCTGTTATGAAACTAGAATATCTTTTGCACATTCTGGAAGTGATTGCGATCGCAAAGCTCTATTAGTAGCTGTGGAATCGACTTTTAAAAATGAGATGTCGTAAAATTCGCCAAAAAAATTTCGCGACGAAATCGAGCACATGCCTTCAAAAAAGGGCTCTCCTGGCCAAATGGTTTAACTTTGGCAGGTCCCTCGTGCTTTATCATGAAAGTAGACTTCGTGGGGCAGATTCTGGAAGTGATTGCGATCGCAAAGCTCTATTAGTTGCTTTGGAATCGGCTTTTGAAAAAAATTCTGCGAAAATCGCAAAAATTTTGGGTATCGAAATCTGGCAAAAGTCTGCATAAAAGGGCTCTCCTGGCCAAATGGTTTAACTTTGGCAGGTCCCTGCTGGTCTGTTATGAAACTAGAATATCTTTTGCACATTCTGGAAGTGATTGCGATCGCAAAGCTCTATTAGTAGCTGTGGAATCGACTTTTAAAAATGAGATGTCGTAAAATTCGCCAAAAAAATTTCGCGACGAAATCGAGCACATGCCTTCAAAAAAGGGCTCTCCTGGCCAAATGGTTTAACTTTGGCAGGTCCCTCGTGCTTTATCATGAAAGTAGACTTCGTGGGGCAGATTCTGGAAGTGATTGCGATCGCAAAGCTCTATTAGTTGCTTTGGAATCGGCTTTTGAAAAAAATTCTGCGAAAATCGCAAAAATTTTGGGTATCGAAATCTGGCAAAAGTCTGCATAAAAGGGCTCTCCTGGCCAAATGGTTTAACTTTGGCAGGTCCCTGCTGGTCTGTTATGAAACTAGAATATCTTTTGCACATTCTGGAAGTGATTGCGATCGCAAAGCTCTATTAGTAGCTGTGGAATCGACTTTTAAAAATGAGATGTCGTAAAATTCGCCAAAAAAATTTCGCGACGAAATCGAGCACATGCCTTCAAAAAAGGGCTCTCCTGGCCAAATGGTTTAACTTTGGCAGGTCCCTCGTGCTTTATCATGAAAGTAGACTTCGTGGGGCAGATTCTGGAAGTGATTGCGATCGCAAAGCTCTATTAGTTGCTTTGGAATCGGCTTTTGAAAAAAATTCTGCGAAAATCGCAAAAATTTTGGGTATCGAAATCTGGCAAAAGTCTGCATAAAAGGGCTCTCCTGGCCAAATGGTTTAACTTTGGCAGGTCCCTGCTGGTCTGTTATGAAACTAGAATATCTTTTGCACATTCTGGAAGTGATTGCGATCGCAAAGCTCTATTAGTAGCTGTGGAATCGACTTTTAAAAATGAGATGTCGTAAAATTCGCCAAAAAAATTTCGCGACGAAATCGAGCACATGCCTTCAAAAAAGGGCTCTCCTGGCCAAATGGTTTAACTTTGGCAGGTCCCTCGTGCTTTATCATGAAAGTAGACTTCGTGGGGCAGATTCTGGAAGTGATTGCGATCGCAAAGCTCTATTAGTTGCTTTGGAATCGGCTTTTGAAAAAAATTCTGCGAAAATCGCAAAAATTTTGGGTATCGAAATCTGGCAAAAGTCTGCATAAAAGGGCTCTCCTGGCCAAATGGTTTAACTTTGGCAGGTCCCTGCTGGTCTGTTATGAAACTAGAATATCTTTTGCACATTCTGGAAGTGATTGCGATCGCAAAGCTCTATTAGTAGCTGTGGAATCGACTTTTAAAAATGAGATGTCGTAAAATTCGCCAAAAAAATTTCGCGACGAAATCGAGCACATGCCTTCAAAAAAGGGCTCTCCTGGCCAAATGGTTTAACTTTGGCAGGTCCCTCGTGCTTTATCATGAAAGTAGACTTCGTGGGGCAGATTCTGGAAGTGATTGCGATCGCAAAGCTCTATTAGTTGCTTTGGAATCGGCTTTTGAAAAAAATTCTGCGAAAATCGCAAAAATTTTGGGTATCGAAATCTGGCAAAAGTCTGCATAAAAGGGCTCTCCTGGCCAAATGGTTTAACTTTGGCAGGTCCCTGCTGGTCTGTTATGAAACTAGAATATCTTTTGCACATTCTGGAAGTGATTGCGATCGCAAAGCTCTATTAGTAGCTGTGGAATCGACTTTTAAAAATGAGATGTCGTAAAATTCGCCAAAAAAATTTCGCGACGAAATCGAGCACATGCCTTCAAAAAAGGGCTCTCCTGGCCAAATGGTTTAACTTTGGCAGGTCCCTCGTGCTTTATCATGAAAGTAGACTTCGTGGGGCAGATTCTGGAAGTGATTGCGATCGCAAAGCTCTATTAGTTGCTTTGGAATCGGCTTTTGAAAAAAATTCTGCGAAAATCGCAAAAATTTTGGGTATCGAAATCTGGCAAAAGTCTGCATAAAAGGGCTCTCCTGGCCAAATGGTTTAACTTTGGCAGGTCCCTGCTGGTCTGTTATGAAACTAGAATATCTTTTGCACATTCTGGAAGTGATTGCGATCGCAAAGCTCTATTAGTAGCTGTGGAATCGACTTTTAAAAATGAGATGTCGTAAAATTCGCCAAAAAAATTTCGCGACGAAATCGAGCACATGCCTTCAAAAAAGGGCTCTCCTGGCCAAATGGTTTAACTTTGGCAGGTCCCTCGTGCTTTATCATGAAAGTAGACTTCGTGGGGCAGATTCTGGAAGTGATTGCGATCGCAAAGCTCTATTAGTTGCTTTGGAATCGGCTTTTGAAAAAAATTCTGCGAAAATCGCAAAAATTTTGGGTATCGAAATCTGGCAAAAGTCTGCATAAAAGGGCTCTCCTGGCCAAATGGTTTAACTTTGGCAGGTCCCTGCTGGTCTGTTATGAAACTAGAATATCTTTTGCACATTCTGGAAGTGATTGCGATCGCAAAGCTCTATTAGTAGCTGTGGAATCGACTTTTAAAAATGAGATGTCGTAAAATTCGCCAAAAAAATTTCGCGACGAAATCGAGCACATGCCTTCAAAAAAGGGCTCTCCTGGCCAAATGGTTTAACTTTGGCAGGTCCCTCGTGCTTTATCATGAAAGTAGACTTCGTGGGGCAGATTCTGGAAGTGATTGCGATCGCAAAGCTCTATTAGTTGCTTTGGAATCGGCTTTTGAAAAAAATTCTGCGAAAATCGCAAAAATTTTGGGTATCGAAATCTGGCAAAAGTCTGCATAAAAGGGCTCTCCTGGCCAAATGGTTTAACTTTGGCAGGTCCCTGCTGGTCTGTTATGAAACTAGAATATCTTTTGCACATTCTGGAAGTGATTGCGATCGCAAAGCTCTATTAGTAGCTGTGGAATCGACTTTTAAAAATGAGATGTCGTAAAATTCGCCAAAAAAATTTCGCGACGAAATCGAGCACATGCCTTCAAAAAAGGGCTCTCCTGGCCAAATGGTTTAACTTTGGCAGGTCCCTCGTGCTTTATCATGAAAGTAGACTTCGTGGGGCAGATTCTGGAAGTGATTGCGATCGCAAAGCTCTATTAGTTGCTTTGGAATCGGCTTTTGAAAAAAATTCTGCGAAAATCGCAAAAATTTTGGGTATCGAAATCTGGCAAAAGTCTGCATAAAAGGGCTCTCCTGGCCAAATGGTTTAACTTTGGCAGGTCCCTGCTGGTCTGTTATGAAACTAGAATATCTTTTGCACATTCTGGAAGTGATTGCGATCGCAAAGCTCTATTAGTAGCTGTGGAATCGACTTTTAAAAATGAGATGTCGTAAAATTCGCCAAAAAAATTTCGCGACGAAATCGAGCACATGCCTTCAAAAAAGGGCTCTCCTGGCCAAATGGTTTAACTTTGGCAGGTCCCTCGTGCTTTATCATGAAAGTAGACTTCGTGGGGCAGATTCTGGAAGTGATTGCGATCGCAAAGCTCTATTAGTTGCTTTGGAATCGGCTTTTGAAAAAAATTCTGCGAAAATCGCAAAAATTTTGGGTATCGAAATCTGGCAAAAGTCTGCATAAAAGGGCTCTCCTGGCCAAATGGTTTAACTTTGGCAGGTCCCTGCTGGTCTGTTATGAAACTAGAATATCTTTTGCACATTCTGGAAGTGATTGCGATCGCAAAGCTCTATTAGTAGCTGTGGAATCGACTTTTAAAAATGAGATGTCGTAAAATTCGCCAAAAAAATTTCGCGACGAAATCGAGCACATGCCTTCAAAAAAGGGCTCTCCTGGCCAAATGGTTTAACTTTGGCAGGTCCCTCGTGCTTTATCATGAAAGTAGACTTCGTGGGGCAGATTCTGGAAGTGATTGCGATCGCAAAGCTCTATTAGTTGCTTTGGAATCGGCTTTTGAAAAAAATTCTGCGAAAATCGCAAAAATTTTGGGTATCGAAATCTGGCAAAAGTCTGCATAAAAGGGCTCTCCTGGCCAAATGGTTTAACTTTGGCAGGTCCCTGCTGGTCTGTTATGAAACTAGAATATCTTTTGCACATTCTGGAAGTGATTGCGATCGCAAAGCTCTATTAGTAGCTGTGGAATCGACTTTTAAAAATGAGATGTCGTAAAATTCGCCAAAAAAATTTCGCGACGAAATCGAGCACATGCCTTCAAAAAAGGGCTCTCCTGGCCAAATGGTTTAACTTTGGCAGGTCCCTCGTGCTTTATCATGAAAGTAGACTTCGTGGGGCAGATTCTGGAAGTGATTGCGATCGCAAAGCTCTATTAGTTGCTTTGGAATCGGCTTTTGAAAAAAATTCTGCGAAAATCGCAAAAATTTTGGGTATCGAAATCTGGCAAAAGTCTGCATAAAAGGGCTCTCCTGGCCAAATGGTTTAACTTTGGCAGGTCCCTGCTGGTCTGTTATGAAACTAGAATATCTTTTGCACATTCTGGAAGTGATTGCGATCGCAAAGCTCTATTAGTAGCTGTGGAATCGACTTTTAAAAATGAGATGTCGTAAAATTCGCCAAAAAAATTTCGCGACGAAATCGAGCACATGCCTTCAAAAAAGGGCTCTCCTGGCCAAATGGTTTAACTTTGGCAGGTCCCTCGTGCTTTATCATGAAAGTAGACTTCGTGGGGCAGATTCTGGAAGTGATTGCGATCGCAAAGCTCTATTAGTTGCTTTGGAATCGGCTTTTGAAAAAAATTCTGCGAAAATCGCAAAAATTTTGGGTATCGAAATCTGGCAAAAGTCTGCATAAAAGGGCTCTCCTGGCCAAATGGTTTAACTTTGGCAGGTCCCTGCTGGTCTGTTATGAAACTAGAATATCTTTTGCACATTCTGGAAGTGATTGCGATCGCAAAGCTCTATTAGTAGCTGTGGAATCGACTTTTAAAAATGAGATGTCGTAAAATTCGCCAAAAAAATTTCGCGACGAAATCGAGCACATGCCTTCAAAAAAGGGCTCTCCTGGCCAAATGGTTTAACTTTGGCAGGTCCCTCGTGCTTTATCATGAAAGTAGACTTCGTGGGGCAGATTCTGGAAGTGATTGCGATCGCAAAGCTCTATTAGTTGCTTTGGAATCGGCTTTTGAAAAAAATTCTGCGAAAATCGCAAAAATTTTGGGTATCGAAATCTGGCAAAAGTCTGCATAAAAGGGCTCTCCTGGCCAAATGGTTTAACTTTGGCAGGTCCCTGCTGGTCTGTTATGAAACTAGAATATCTTTTGCACATTCTGGAAGTGATTGCGATCGCAAAGCTCTATTAGTAGCTGTGGAATCGACTTTTAAAAATGAGATGTCGTAAAATTCGCCAAAAAAATTTCGCGACGAAATCGAGCACATGCCTTCAAAAAAGGGCTCTCCTGGCCAAATGGTTTAACTTTGGCAGGTCCCTCGTGCTTTATCATGAAAGTAGACTTCGTGGGGCAGATTCTGGAAGTGATTGCGATCGCAAAGCTCTATTAGTTGCTTTGGAATCGGCTTTTGAAAAAAATTCTGCGAAAATCGCAAAAATTTTGGGTATCGAAATCTGGCAAAAGTCTGCATAAAAGGGCTCTCCTGGCCAAATGGTTTAACTTTGGCAGGTCCCTGCTGGTCTGTTATGAAACTAGAATATCTTTTGCACATTCTGGAAGTGATTGCGATCGCAAAGCTCTATTAGTAGCTGTGGAATCGACTTTTAAAAATGAGATGTCGTAAAATTCGCCAAAAAAATTTCGCGACGAAATCGAGCACATGCCTTCAAAAAAGGGCTCTCCTGGCCAAATGGTTTAACTTTGGCAGGTCCCTCGTGCTTTATCATGAAAGTAGACTTCGTGGGGCAGATTCTGGAAGTGATTGCGATCGCAAAGCTCTATTAGTTGCTTTGGAATCGGCTTTTGAAAAAAATTCTGCGAAAATCGCAAAAATTTTGGGTATCGAAATCTGGCAAAAGTCTGCATAAAAGGGCTCTCCTGGCCAAATGGTTTAACTTTGGCAGGTCCCTGCTGGTCTGTTATGAAACTAGAATATCTTTTGCACATTCTGGAAGTGATTGCGATCGCAAAGCTCTATTAGTAGCTGTGGAATCGACTTTTAAAAATGAGATGTCGTAAAATTCGCCAAAAAAATTTCGCGACGAAATCGAGCACATGCCTTCAAAAAAGGGCTCTCCTGGCCAAATGGTTTAACTTTGGCAGGTCCCTCGTGCTTTATCATGAAAGTAGACTTCGTGGGGCAGATTCTGGAAGTGATTGCGATCGCAAAGCTCTATTAGTTGCTTTGGAATCGGCTTTTGAAAAAAATTCTGCGAAAATCGCAAAAATTTTGGGTATCGAAATCTGGCAAAAGTCTGCATAAAAGGGCTCTCCTGGCCAAATGGTTTAACTTTGGCAGGTCCCTGCTGGTCTGTTATGAAACTAGAATATCTTTTGCACATTCTGGAAGTGATTGCGATCGCAAAGCTCTATTAGTAGCTGTGGAATCGACTTTTAAAAATGAGATGTCGTAAAATTCGCCAAAAAAATTTCGCGACGAAATCGAGCACATGCCTTCAAAAAAGGGCTCTCCTGGCCAAATGGTTTAACTTTGGCAGGTCCCTCGTGCATTATCATGAAAGTAGACTTCGTGGGGCAGATTCTGGAAGTGATTGCGATCGCAAAGCTCTATTAGTTGCTTTGGAATCGGCTTTTGAAAAAAATTCTGCGAAAATCGCAAAAATTTTGGGTATCGAAATCTGGCAAAAGTCTGCATAAAAGGGCTCTCCTGGCCAAATGGTTTAACTTTGGCAGGTCCCTGCTGGTCTGTTATGAAACTAGAATATCTTTTGCACATTCTGGAAGTGATTGCGATCGCAAAGCTCTATTAGTAGCTGTGGAATCGACTTTTAAAAATGAGATGTCGTAAAATTCGCCAAAAAAATTTCGCGACGAAATCGAGCACATGCCTTCAAAAAAGGGCTCTCCTGGCCAAATGGTTTAACTTTGGCAGGTCCCTCGTGCTTTATCATGAAAGTAGACTTCGTGGGGCAGATTCTGGAAGTGATTGCGATCGCAAAGCTCTATTAGTTGCTTTGGAATCGGCTTTTGAAAAAAATTCTGCGAAAATCGCAAAAATTTTGGGTATCGAAATCTGGCAAAAGTCTGCATAAAAGGGCTCTCCTGGCCAAATGGTTTAACTTTGGCAGGTCCCTGCTGGTCTGTTATGAAACTAGAATATCTTTTGCACATTCTGGAAGTGATTGCGATCGCAAAGCTCTATTAGTAGCTGTGGAATCGACTTTTAAAAATGAGATGTCGTAAAATTCGCCAAAAAAATTTCGCGACGAAATCGAGCACATGCCTTCAAAAAAGGGCTCTCCTGGCCAAATGGTTTAACTTTGGCAGGTCCCTCGTGCTTTATCATGAAAGTAGACTTCGTGGGGCAGATTCTGGAAGTGATTGCGATCGCAAAGCTCTATTAGTTGCTTTGGAATCGGCTTTTGAAAAAAATTCTGCGAAAATCGCAAAAATTTTGGGTATCGAAATCTGGCAAAAGTCTGCATAAAAGGGCTCTCCTGGCCAAATGGTTTAACTTTGGCAGGTCCCTGCTGGTCTGTTATGAAACTAGAATATCTTTTGCACATTCTGGAAGTGATTGCGATCGCAAAGCTCTATTAGTAGCTGTGGAATCGACTTTTAAAAATGAGATGTCGTAAAATTCGCCAAAAAAATTTCGCGACGAAATCGAGCACATGCCTTCAAAAAAGGGCTCTCCTGGCCAAATGGTTTAACTTTGGCAGGTCCCTCGTGCTTTATCATGAAAGTAGACTTCGTGGGGCAGATTCTGGAAGTGATTGCGATCGCAAAGCTCTATTAGTTGCTTTGGAATCGGCTTTTGAAAAAAATTCTGCGAAAATCGCAAAAATTTTGGGTATCGAAATCTGGCAAAAGTCTGCATAAAAGGGCTCTCCTGGCCAAATGGTTTAACTTTGGCAGGTCCCTGCTGGTCTGTTATGAAACTAGAATATCTTTTGCACATTCTGGAAGTGATTGCGATCGCAAAGCTCTATTAGTAGCTGTGGAATCGACTTTTAAAAATGAGATGTCGTAAAATTCGCCAAAAAAATTTCGCGACGAAATCGAGCACATGCCTTCAAAAAAGGGCTCTCCTGGCCAAATGGTTTAACTTTGGCAGGTCCCTCGTGCTTTATCATGAAAGTAGACTTCGTGGGGCAGATTCTGGAAGTGATTGCGATCGCAAAGCTCTATTAGTTGCTTTGGAATCGGCTTTTGAAAAAAATTCTGCGAAAATCGCAAAAATTTTGGGTATCGAAATCTGGCAAAAGTCTGCATAAAAGGGCTCTCCTGGCCAAATGGTTTAACTTTGGCAGGTCCCTGCTGGTCTGTTATGAAACTAGAATATCTTTTGCACATTCTGGAAGTGATTGCGATCGCAAAGCTCTATTAGTAGCTGTGGAATCGACTTTTAAAAATGAGATGTCGTAAAATTCGCCAAAAAAATTTCGCGACGAAATCGAGCACATGCCTTCAAAAAAGGGCTCTCCTGGCCAAATGGTTTAACTTTGGCAGGTCCCTCGTGCTTTATCATGAAAGTAGACTTCGTGGGGCAGATTCTGGAAGTGATTGCGATCGCAAAGCTCTATTAGTTGCTTTGGAATCGGCTTTTGAAAAAAATTCTGCGAAAATCGCAAAAATTTTGGGTATCGAAATCTGGCAAAAGTCTGCATAAAAGGGCTCTCCTGGCCAAATGGTTTAACTTTGGCAGGTCCCTGCTGGTCTGTTATGAAACTAGAATATCTTTTGCACATTCTGGAAGTGATTGCGATCGCAAAGCTCTATTAGTAGCTGTGGAATCGACTTTTAAAAATGAGATGTCGTAAAATTCGCCAAAAAAATTTCGCGACGAAATCGAGCACATGCCTTCAAAAAAGGGCTCTCCTGGCCAAATGGTTTAACTTTGGCAGGTCCCTCGTGCTTTATCATGAAAGTAGACTTCGTGGGGCAGATTCTGGAAGTGATTGCGATCGCAAAGCTCTATTAGTTGCTTTGGAATCGGCTTTTGAAAAAAATTCTGCGAAAATCGCAAAAATTTTGGGTATCGAAATCTGGCAAAAGTCTGCATAAAAGGGCTCTCCTGGCCAAATGGTTTAACTTTGGCAGGTCCCTGCTGGTCTGTTATGAAACTAGAATATCTTTTGCACATTCTGGAAGTGATTGCGATCGCAAAGCTCTATTAGTAGCTGTGGAATCGACTTTTAAAAATGAGATGTCGTAAAATTCGCCAAAAAAATTTCGCGACGAAATCGAGCACATGCCTTCAAAAAAGGGCTCTCCTGGCCAAATGGTTTAACTTTGGCAGGTCCCTCGTGCTTTATCATGAAAGTAGACTTCGTGGGGCAGATTCTGGAAGTGATTGCGATCGCAAAGCTCTATTAGTTGCTTTGGAATCGGCTTTTGAAAAAAATTCTGCGAAAATCGCAAAAATTTTGGGTATCGAAATCTGGCAAAAGTCTGCATAAAAGGGCTCTCCTGGCCAAATGGTTTAACTTTGGCAGGTCCCTGCTGGTCTGTTATGAAACTAGAATATCTTTTGCACATTCTGGAAGTGATTGCGATCGCAAAGCTCTATTAGTAGCTGTGGAATCGACTTTTAAAAATGAGATGTCGTAAAATTCGCCAAAAAAATTTCGCGACGAAATCGAGCACATGCCTTCAAAAAAGGGCTCTCCTGGCCAAATGGTTTAACTTTGGCAGGTCCCTCGTGCTTTATCATGAAAGTAGACTTCGTGGGGCAGATTCTGGAAGTGATTGCGATCGCAAAGCTCTATTAGTTGCTTTGGAATCGGCTTTTGAAAAAAATTCTGCGAAAATCGCAAAAATTTTGGGTATCGAAATCTGGCAAAAGTCTGCATAAAAGGGCTCTCCTGGCCAAATGGTTTAACTTTGGCAGGTCCCTGCTGGTCTGTTATGAAACTAGAATATCTTTTGCACATTCTGGAAGTGATTGCGATCGCAAAGCTCTATTAGTAGCTGTGGAATCGACTTTTAAAAATGAGATGTCGTAAAATTCGCCAAAAAAATTTCGCGACGAAATCGAGCACATGCCTTCAAAAAAGGGCTCTCCTGGCCAAATGGTTTAACTTTGGCAGGTCCCTCGTGCTTTATCATGAAAGTAGACTTCGTGGGGCAGATTCTGGAAGTGATTGCGATCGCAAAGCTCTATTAGTTGCTTTGGAATCGGCTTTTGAAAAAAATTCTGCGAAAATCGCAAAAATTTTGGGTATCGAAATCTGGCAAAAGTCTGCATAAAAGGGCTCTCCTGGCCAAATGGTTTAACTTTGGCAGGTCCCTGCTGGTCTGTTATGAAACTAGAATATCTTTTGCACATTCTGGAAGTGATTGCGATCGCAAAGCTCTATTAGTAGCTGTGGAATCGACTTTTAAAAATGAGATGTCGTAAAATTCGCCAAAAAAATTTCGCGACGAAATCGAGCACATGCCTTCAAAAAAGGGCTCTCCTGGCCAAATGGTTTAACTTTGGCAGGTCCCTCGTGCTTTATCATGAAAGTAGACTTCGTGGGGCAGATTCTGGAAGTGATTGCGATCGCAAAGCTCTATTAGTTGCTTTGGAATCGGCTTTTGAAAAAAATTCTGCGAAAATCGCAAAAATTTTGGGTATCGAAATCTGGCAAAAGTCTGCATAAAAGGGCTCTCCTGGCCAAATGGTTTAACTTTGGCAGGTCCCTGCTGGTCTGTTATGAAACTAGAATATCTTTTGCACATTCTGGAAGTGATTGCGATCGCAAAGCTCTATTAGTAGCTGTGGAATCGACTTTTAAAAATGAGATGTCGTAAAATTCGCCAAAAAAATTTCGCGACGAAATCGAGCACATGCCTTCAAAAAAGGGCTCTCCTGGCCAAATGGTTTAACTTTGGCAGGTCCCTCGTGCTTTATCATGAAAGTAGACTTCGTGGGGCAGATTCTGGAAGTGATTGCGATCGCAAAGCTCTATTAGTTGCTTTGGAATCGGCTTTTGAAAAAAATTCTGCGAAAATCGCAAAAATTTTGGGTATCGAAATCTGGCAAAAGTCTGCATAAAAGGGCTCTCCTGGCCAAATGGTTTAACTTTGGCAGGTCCCTGCTGGTCTGTTATGAAACTAGAATATCTTTTGCACATTCTGGAAGTGATTGCGATCGCAAAGCTCTATTAGTAGCTGTGGAATCGACTTTTAAAAATGAGATGTCGTAAAATTCGCCAAAAAAATTTCGCGACGAAATCGAGCACATGCCTTCAAAAAAGGGCTCTCCTGGCCAAATGGTTTAACTTTGGCAGGTCCCTCGTGCTTTATCATGAAAGTAGACTTCGTGGGGCAGATTCTGGAAGTGATTGCGATCGCAAAGCTCTATTAGTTGCTTTGGAATCGGCTTTTGAAAAAAATTCTGCGAAAATCGCAAAAATTTTGGGTATCGAAATCTGGCAAAAGTCTGCATAAAAGGGCTCTCCTGGCCAAATGGTTTAACTTTGGCAGGTCCCTGCTGGTCTGTTATGAAACTAGAATATCTTTTGCACATTCTGGAAGTGATTGCGATCGCAAAGCTCTATTAGTAGCTGTGGAATCGACTTTTAAAAATGAGATGTCGTAAAATTCGCCAAAAAAATTTCGCGACGAAATCGAGCACATGCCTTCAAAAAAGGGCTCTCCTGGCCAAATGGTTTAACTTTGGCAGGTCCCTCGTGCTTTATCATGAAAGTAGACTTCGTGGGGCAGATTCTGGAAGTGATTGCGATCGCAAAGCTCTATTAGTTGCTTTGGAATCGGCTTTTGAAAAAAATTCTGCGAAAATCGCAAAAATTTTGGGTATCGAAATCTGGCAAAAGTCTGCATAAAAGGGCTCTCCTGGCCAAATGGTTTAACTTTGGCAGGTCCCTGCTGGTCTGTTATGAAACTAGAATATCTTTTGCACATTCTGGAAGTGATTGCGATCGCAAAGCTCTATTAGTAGCTGTGGAATCGACTTTTAAAAATGAGATGTCGTAAAATTCGCCAAAAAAATTTCGCGACGAAATCGAGCACATGCCTTCAAAAAAGGGCTCTCCTGGCCAAATGGTTTAACTTTGGCAGGTCCCTCGTGCTTTATCATGAAAGTAGACTTCGTGGGGCAGATTCTGGAAGTGATTGCGATCGCAAAGCTCTATTAGTTGCTTTGGAATCGGCTTTTGAAAAAAATTCTGCGAAAATCGCAAAAATTTTGGGTATCGAAATCTGGCAAAAGTCTGCATAAAAGGGCTCTCCTGGCCAAATGGTTTAACTTTGGCAGGTCCCTGCTGGTCTGTTATGAAACTAGAATATCTTTTGCACATTCTGGAAGTGATTGCGATCGCAAAGCTCTATTAGTAGCTGTGGAATCGACTTTTAAAAATGAGATGTCGTAAAATTCGCCAAAAAAATTTCGCGACGAAATCGAGCACATGCCTTCAAAAAAGGGCTCTCCTGGCCAAATGGTTTAACTTTGGCAGGTCCCTCGTGCTTTATCATGAAAGTAGACTTCGTGGGGCAGATTCTGGAAGTGATTGCGATCGCAAAGCTCTATTAGTTGCTTTGGAATCGGCTTTTGAAAAAAATTCTGCGAAAATCGCAAAAATTTTGGGTATCGAAATCTGGCAAAAGTCTGCATAAAAGGGCTCTCCTGGCCAAATGGTTTAACTTTGGCAGGTCCCTGCTGGTCTGTTATGAAACTAGAATATCTTTTGCACATTCTGGAAGTGATTGCGATCGCAAAGCTCTATTAGTAGCTGTGGAATCGACTTTTAAAAATGAGATGTCGTAAAATTCGCCAAAAAAATTTCGCGACGAAATCGAGCACATGCCTTCAAAAAAGGGCTCTCCTGGCCAAATGGTTTAACTTTGGCAGGTCCCTCGTGCTTTATCATGAAAGTAGACTTCGTGGGGCAGATTCTGGAAGTGATTGCGATCGCAAAGCTCTATTAGTTGCTTTGGAATCGGCTTTTGAAAAAAATTCTGCGAAAATCGCAAAAATTTTGGGTATCGAAATCTGGCAAAAGTCTGCATAAAAGGGCTCTCCTGGCCAAATGGTTTAACTTTGGCAGGTCCCTGCTGGTCTGTTATGAAACTAGAATATCTTTTGCACATTCTGGAAGTGATTGCGATCGCAAAGCTCTATTAGTAGCTGTGGAATCGACTTTTAAAAATGAGATGTCGTAAAATTCGCCAAAAAAATTTCGCGACGAAATCGAGCACATGCCTTCAAAAAAGGGCTCTCCTGGCCAAATGGTTTAACTTTGGCAGGTCCCTCGTGCTTTATCATGAAAGTAGACTTCGTGGGGCAGATTCTGGAAGTGATTGCGATCGCAAAGCTCTATTAGTTGCTTTGGAATCGGCTTTTGAAAAAAATTCTGCGAAAATCGCAAAAATTTTGGGTATCGAAATCTGGCAAAAGTCTGCATAAAAGGGCTCTCCTGGCCAAATGGTTTAACTTTGGCAGGTCCCTGCTGGTCTGTTATGAAACTAGAATATCTTTTGCACATTCTGGAAGTGATTGCGATCGCAAAGCTCTATTAGTAGCTGTGGAATCGACTTTTAAAAATGAGATGTCGTAAAATTCGCCAAAAAAATTTCGCGACGAAATCGAGCACATGCCTTCAAAAAAGGGCTCTCCTGGCCAAATGGTTTAACTTTGGCAGGTCCCTCGTGCTTTATCATGAAAGTAGACTTCGTGGGGCAGATTCTGGAAGTGATTGCGATCGCAAAGCTCTATTAGTTGCTTTGGAATCGGCTTTTGAAAAAAATTCTGCGAAAATCGCAAAAATTTTGGGTATCGAAATCTGGCAAAAGTCTGCATAAAAGGGCTCTCCTGGCCAAATGGTTTAACTTTGGCAGGTCCCTGCTGGTCTGTTATGAAACTAGAATATCTTTTGCACATTCTGGAAGTGATTGCGATCGCAAAGCTCTATTAGTAGCTGTGGAATCGACTTTTAAAAATGAGATGTCGTAAAATTCGCCAAAAAAATTTCGCGACGAAATCGAGCACATGCCTTCAAAAAAGGGCTCTCCTGGCCAAATGGTTTAACTTTGGCAGGTCCCTCGTGCTTTATCATGAAAGTAGACTTCGTGGGGCAGATTCTGGAAGTGATTGCGATCGCAAAGCTCTATTAGTTGCTTTGGAATCGGCTTTTGAAAAAAATTCTGCGAAAATCGCAAAAATTTTGGGTATCGAAATCTGGCAAAAGTCTGCATAAAAGGGCTCTCCTGGCCAAATGGTTTAACTTTGGCAGGTCCCTGCTGGTCTGTTATGAAACTAGAATATCTTTTGCACATTCTGGAAGTGATTGCGATCGCAAAGCTCTATTAGTAGCTGTGGAATCGACTTTTAAAAATGAGATGTCGTAAAATTCGCCAAAAAAATTTCGCGACGAAATCGAGCACATGCCTTCAAAAAAGGGCTCTCCTGGCCAAATGGTTTAACTTTGGCAGGTCCCTCGTGCTTTATCATGAAAGTAGACTTCGTGGGGCAGATTCTGGAAGTGATTGCGATCGCAAAGCTCTATTAGTTGCTTTGGAATCGGCTTTTGAAAAAAATTCTGCGAAAATCGCAAAAATTTTGGGTATCGAAATCTGGCAAAAGTCTGCATAAAAGGGCTCTCCTGGCCAAATGGTTTAACTTTGGCAGGTCCCTGCTGGTCTGTTATGAAACTAGAATATCTTTTGCACATTCTGGAAGTGATTGCGATCGCAAAGCTCTATTAGTAGCTGTGGAATCGACTTTTAAAAATGAGATGTCGTAAAATTCGCCAAAAAAATTTCGCGACGAAATCGAGCACATGCCTTCAAAAAAGGGCTCTCCTGGCCAAATGGTTTAACTTTGGCAGGTCCCTCGTGCTTTATCATGAAAGTAGACTTCGTGGGGCAGATTCTGGAAGTGATTGCGATCGCAAAGCTCTATTAGTTGCTTTGGAATCGGCTTTTGAAAAAAATTCTGCGAAAATCGCAAAAATTTTGGGTATCGAAATCTGGCAAAAGTCTGCATAAAAGGGCTCTCCTGGCCAAATGGTTTAACTTTGGCAGGTCCCTGCTGGTCTGTTATGAAACTAGAATATCTTTTGCACATTCTGGAAGTGATTGCGATCGCAAAGCTCTATTAGTAGCTGTGGAATCGACTTTTAAAAATGAGATGTCGTAAAATTCGCCAAAAAAATTTCGCGACGAAATCGAGCACATGCCTTCAAAAAAGGGCTCTCCTGGCCAAATGGTTTAACTTTGGCAGGTCCCTCGTGCTTTATCATGAAAGTAGACTTCGTGGGGCAGATTCTGGAAGTGATTGCGATCGCAAAGCTCTATTAGTTGCTTTGGAATCGGCTTTTGAAAAAAATTCTGCGAAAATCGCAAAAATTTTGGGTATCGAAATCTGGCAAAAGTCTGCATAAAAGGGCTCTCCTGGCCAAATGGTTTAACTTTGGCAGGTCCCTGCTGGTCTGTTATGAAACTAGAATATCTTTTGCACATTCTGGAAGTGATTGCGATCGCAAAGCTCTATTAGTAGCTGTGGAATCGACTTTTAAAAATGAGATGTCGTAAAATTCGCCAAAAAAATTTCGCGACGAAATCGAGCACATGCCTTCAAAAAAGGGCTCTCCTGGCCAAATGGTTTAACTTTGGCAGGTCCCTCGTGCTTTATCATGAAAGTAGACTTCGTGGGGCAGATTCTGGAAGTGATTGCGATCGCAAAGCTCTATTAGTTGCTTTGGAATCGGCTTTTGAAAAAAATTCTGCGAAAATCGCAAAAATTTTGGGTATCGAAATCTGGCAAAAGTCTGCATAAAAGGGCTCTCCTGGCCAAATGGTTTAACTTTGGCAGGTCCCTGCTGGTCTGTTATGAAACTAGAATATCTTTTGCACATTCTGGAAGTGATTGCGATCGCAAAGCTCTATTAGTAGCTGTGGAATCGACTTTTAAAAATGAGATGTCGTAAAATTCGCCAAAAAAATTTCGCGACGAAATCGAGCACATGCCTTCAAAAAAGGGCTCTCCTGGCCAAATGGTTTAACTTTGGCAGGTCCCTCGTGCTTTATCATGAAAGTAGACTTCGTGGGGCAGATTCTGGAAGTGATTGCGATCGCAAAGCTCTATTAGTTGCTTTGGAATCGGCTTTTGAAAAAAATTCTGCGAAAATCGCAAAAATTTTGGGTATCGAAATCTGGCAAAAGTCTGCATAAAAGGGCTCTCCTGGCCAAATGGTTTAACTTTGGCAGGTCCCTGCTGGTCTGTTATGAAACTAGAATATCTTTTGCACATTCTGGAAGTGATTGCGATCGCAAAGCTCTATTAGTAGCTGTGGAATCGACTTTTAAAAATGAGATGTCGTAAAATTCGCCAAAAAAATTTCGCGACGAAATCGAGCACATGCCTTCAAAAAAGGGCTCTCCTGGCCAAATGGTTTAACTTTGGCAGGTCCCTCGTGCTTTATCATGAAAGTAGACTTCGTGGGGCAGATTCTGGAAGTGATTGCGATCGCAAAGCTCTATTAGTTGCTTTGGAATCGGCTTTTGAAAAAAATTCTGCGAAAATCGCAAAAATTTTGGGTATCGAAATCTGGCAAAAGTCTGCATAAAAGGGCTCTCCTGGCCAAATGGTTTAACTTTGGCAGGTCCCTGCTGGTCTGTTATGAAACTAGAATATCTTTTGCACATTCTGGAAGTGATTGCGATCGCAAAGCTCTATTAGTAGCTGTGGAATCGACTTTTAAAAATGAGATGTCGTAAAATTCGCCAAAAAAATTTCGCGACGAAATC
Source organism: Salticus scenicus (assembly GCA_963930645.1). NCBI lineage: Eukaryota > Metazoa > Arthropoda > Arachnida > Araneae > Salticidae > Salticus > Salticus scenicus. The sequence goes on along the minus strand of CAWVNO010001704.1, from coordinate 7,206 downwards.
GAGCACATGCCTTCAAAAAAGGGCTCTCCTGGCCAAATGGTTTAACTTTGGCAGGTCCCTCGTGCTTTATCATGAAAGTAGACTTCGTGGGGCAGATTCTGGAAGTGATTGCGATCGCAAAGCTCTATTAGTTGCTTTGGAATCGGCTTTTGAAAAAAATTCTGCGAAAATCGCAAAAATTTTGGGTATCGAAATCTGGCAAAAGTCTGCATAAAAGGGCTCTCCTGGCCAAATGGTTTAACTTTGGCAGGTCCCTGCTGGTCTGTTATGAAACTAGAATATCTTTTGCACATTCTGGAAGTGATTGCGATCGCAAAGCTCTATTAGTAGCTGTGGAATCGACTTTTAAAAATGAGATGTCGTAAAATTCGCCAAAAAAATTTCGCGACGAAATCGAGCACATGCCTTCAAAAAAGGGCTCTCCTGGCCAAATGGTTTAACTTTGGCAGGTCCCTCGTGCTTTATCATGAAAGTAGACTTCGTGGGGCAGATTCTGGAAGTGATTGCGATCGCAAAGCTCTATTAGTTGCTTTGGAATCGGCTTTTGAAAAAAATTCTGCGAAAATCGCAAAAATTTTGGGTATCGAAATCTGGCAAAAGTCTGCATAAAAGGGCTCTCCTGGCCAAATGGTTTAACTTTGGCAGGTCCCTGCTGGTCTGTTATGAAACTAGAATATCTTTTGCACATTCTGGAAGTGATTGCGATCGCAAAGCTCTATTAGTAGCTGTGGAATCGACTTTTAAAAATGAGATGTCGTAAAATTCGCCAAAAAAATTTCGCGACGAAATCGAGCACATGCCTTCAAAAAAGGGCTCTCCTGGCCAAATGGTTTAACTTTGGCAGGTCCCTCGTGCTTTATCATGAAAGTAGACTTCGTGGGGCAGATTCTGGAAGTGATTGCGATCGCAAAGCTCTATTAGTTGCTTTGGAATCGGCTTTTGAAAAAAATTCTGCGAAAATCGCAAAAATTTTGGGTATCGAAATCTGGCAAAAGTCTGCATAAAAGGGCTCTCCTGGCCAAATGGTTTAACTTTGGCAGGTCCCTGCTGGTCTGTTATGAAACTAGAATATCTTTTGCACATTCTGGAAGTGATTGCGATCGCAAAGCTCTATTAGTAGCTGTGGAATCGACTTTTAAAAATGAGATGTCGTAAAATTCGCCAAAAAAATTTCGCGACGAAATCGAGCACATGCCTTCAAAAAAGGGCTCTCCTGGCCAAATGGTTTAACTTTGGCAGGTCCCTCGTGCTTTATCATGAAAGTAGACTTCGTGGGGCAGATTCTGGAAGTGATTGCGATCGCAAAGCTCTATTAGTTGCTTTGGAATCGGCTTTTGAAAAAAATTCTGCGAAAATCGCAAAAATTTTGGGTATCGAAATCTGGCAAAAGTCTGCATAAAAGGGCTCTCCTGGCCAAATGGTTTAACTTTGGCAGGTCCCTGCTGGTCTGTTATGAAACTAGAATATCTTTTGCACATTCTGGAAGTGATTGCGATCGCAAAGCTCTATTAGTAGCTGTGGAATCGACTTTTAAAAATGAGATGTCGTAAAATTCGCCAAAAAAATTTCGCGACGAAATCGAGCACATGCCTTCAAAAAAGGGCTCTCCTGGCCAAATGGTTTAACTTTGGCAGGTCCCTCGTGCTTTATCATGAAAGTAGACTTCGTGGGGCAGATTCTGGAAGTGATTGCGATCGCAAAGCTCTATTAGTTGCTTTGGAATCGGCTTTTGAAAAAAATTCTGCGAAAATCGCAAAAATTTTGGGTATCGAAATCTGGCAAAAGTCTGCATAAAAGGGCTCTCCTGGCCAAATGGTTTAACTTTGGCAGGTCCCTGCTGGTCTGTTATGAAACTAGAATATCTTTTGCACATTCTGGAAGTGATTGCGATCGCAAAGCTCTATTAGTAGCTGTGGAATCGACTTTTAAAAATGAGATGTCGTAAAATTCGCCAAAAAAATTTCGCGACGAAATCGAGCACATGCCTTCAAAAAAGGGCTCTCCTGGCCAAATGGTTTAACTTTGGCAGGTCCCTCGTGCTTTATCATGAAAGTAGACTTCGTGGGGCAGATTCTGGAAGTGATTGCGATCGCAAAGCTCTATTAGTTGCTTTGGAATCGGCTTTTGAAAAAAATTCTGCGAAAATCGCAAAAATTTTGGGTATCGAAATCTGGCAAAAGTCTGCATAAAAGGGCTCTCCTGGCCAAATGGTTTAACTTTGGCAGGTCCCTGCTGGTCTGTTATGAAACTAGAATATCTTTTGCACATTCTGGAAGTGATTGCGATCGCAAAGCTCTATTAGTAGCTGTGGAATCGACTTTTAAAAATGAGATGTCGTAAAATTCGCCAAAAAAATTTCGCGACGAAATCGAGCACATGCCTTCAAAAAAGGGCTCTCCTGGCCAAATGGTTTAACTTTGGCAGGTCCCTCGTGCTTTATCATGAAAGTAGACTTCGTGGGGCAGATTCTGGAAGTGATTGCGATCGCAAAGCTCTATTAGTTGCTTTGGAATCGGCTTTTGAAAAAAATTCTGCGAAAATCGCAAAAATTTTGGGTATCGAAATCTGGCAAAAGTCTGCATAAAAGGGCTCTCCTGGCCAAATGGTTTAACTTTGGCAGGTCCCTGCTGGTCTGTTATGAAACTAGAATATCTTTTGCACATTCTGGAAGTGATTGCGATCGCAAAGCTCTATTAGTAGCTGTGGAATCGACTTTTAAAAATGAGATGTCGTAAAATTCGCCAAAAAAATTTCGCGACGAAATCGAGCACATGCCTTCAAAAAAGGGCTCTCCTGGCCAAATGGTTTAACTTTGGCAGGTCCCTCGTGCTTTATCATGAAAGTAGACTTCGTGGGGCAGATTCTGGAAGTGATTGCGATCGCAAAGCTCTATTAGTTGCTTTGGAATCGGCTTTTGAAAAAAATTCTGCGAAAATCGCAAAAATTTTGGGTATCGAAATCTGGCAAAAGTCTGCATAAAAGGGCTCTCCTGGCCAAATGGTTTAACTTTGGCAGGTCCCTGCTGGTCTGTTATGAAACTAGAATATCTTTTGCACATTCTGGAAGTGATTGCGATCGCAAAGCTCTATTAGTAGCTGTGGAATCGACTTTTAAAAATGAGATGTCGTAAAATTCGCCAAAAAAATTTCGCGACGAAATCGAGCACATGCCTTCAAAAAAGGGCTCTCCTGGCCAAATGGTTTAACTTTGGCAGGTCCCTCGTGCTTTATCATGAAAGTAGACTTCGTGGGGCAGATTCTGGAAGTGATTGCGATCGCAAAGCTCTATTAGTTGCTTTGGAATCGGCTTTTGAAAAAAATTCTGCGAAAATCGCAAAAATTTTGGGTATCGAAATCTGGCAAAAGTCTGCATAAAAGGGCTCTCCTGGCCAAATGGTTTAACTTTGGCAGGTCCCTGCTGGTCTGTTATGAAACTAGAATATCTTTTGCACATTCTGGAAGTGATTGCGATCGCAAAGCTCTATTAGTAGCTGTGGAATCGACTTTTAAAAATGAGATGTCGTAAAATTCGCCAAAAAAATTTCGCGACGAAATCGAGCACATGCCTTCAAAAAAGGGCTCTCCTGGCCAAATGGTTTAACTTTGGCAGGTCCCTCGTGCTTTATCATGAAAGTAGACTTCGTGGGGCAGATTCTGGAAGTGATTGCGATCGCAAAGCTCTATTAGTTGCTTTGGAATCGGCTTTTGAAAAAAATTCTGCGAAAATCGCAAAAATTTTGGGTATCGAAATCTGGCAAAAGTCTGCATAAAAGGGCTCTCCTGGCCAAATGGTTTAACTTTGGCAGGTCCCTGCTGGTCTGTTATGAAACTAGAATATCTTTTGCACATTCTGGAAGTGATTGCGATCGCAAAGCTCTATTAGTAGCTGTGGAATCGACTTTTAAAAATGAGATGTCGTAAAATTCGCCAAAAAAATTTCGCGACGAAATCGAGCACATGCCTTCAAAAAAGGGCTCTCCTGGCCAAATGGTTTAACTTTGGCAGGTCCCTCGTGCTTTATCATGAAAGTAGACTTCGTGGGGCAGATTCTGGAAGTGATTGCGATCGCAAAGCTCTATTAGTTGCTTTGGAATCGGCTTTTGAAAAAAATTCTGCGAAAATCGCAAAAATTTTGGGTATCGAAATCTGGCAAAAGTCTGCATAAAAGGGCTCTCCTGGCCAAATGGTTTAACTTTGGCAGGTCCCTGCTGGTCTGTTATGAAACTAGAATATCTTTTGCACATTCTGGAAGTGATTGCGATCGCAAAGCTCTATTAGTAGCTGTGGAATCGACTTTTAAAAATGAGATGTCGTAAAATTCGCCAAAAAAATTTCGCGACGAAATCGAGCACATGCCTTCAAAAAAGGGCTCTCCTGGCCAAATGGTTTAACTTTGGCAGGTCCCTCGTGCTTTATCATGAAAGTAGACTTCGTGGGGCAGATTCTGGAAGTGATTGCGATCGCAAAGCTCTATTAGTTGCTTTGGAATCGGCTTTTGAAAAAAATTCTGCGAAAATCGCAAAAATTTTGGGTATCGAAATCTGGCAAAAGTCTGCATAAAAGGGCTCTCCTGGCCAAATGGTTTAACTTTGGCAGGTCCCTGCTGGTCTGTTATGAAACTAGAATATCTTTTGCACATTCTGGAAGTGATTGCGATCGCAAAGCTCTATTAGTAGCTGTGGAATCGACTTTTAAAAATGAGATGTCGTAAAATTCGCCAAAAAAATTTCGCGACGAAATCGAGCACATGCCTTCAAAAAAGGGCTCTCCTGGCCAAATGGTTTAACTTTGGCAGGTCCCTCGTGCTTTATCATGAAAGTAGACTTCGTGGGGCAGATTCTGGAAGTGATTGCGATCGCAAAGCTCTATTAGTTGCTTTGGAATCGGCTTTTGAAAAAAATTCTGCGAAAATCGCAAAAATTTTGGGTATCGAAATCTGGCAAAAGTCTGCATAAAAGGGCTCTCCTGGCCAAATGGTTTAACTTTGGCAGGTCCCTGCTGGTCTGTTATGAAACTAGAATATCTTTTGCACATTCTGGAAGTGATTGCGATCGCAAAGCTCTATTAGTAGCTGTGGAATCGACTTTTAAAAATGAGATGTCGTAAAATTCGCCAAAAAAATTTCGCGACGAAATCGAGCACATGCCTTCAAAAAAGGGCTCTCCTGGCCAAATGGTTTAACTTTGGCAGGTCCCTCGTGCTTTATCATGAAAGTAGACTTCGTGGGGCAGATTCTGGAAGTGATTGCGATCGCAAAGCTCTATTAGTTGCTTTGGAATCGGCTTTTGAAAAAAATTCTGCGAAAATCGCAAAAATTTTGGGTATCGAAATCTGGCAAAAGTCTGCATAAAAGGGCTCTCCTGGCCAAATGGTTTAACTTTGGCAGGTCCCTGCTGGTCTGTTATGAAACTAGAATATCTTTTGCACATTCTGGAAGTGATTGCGATCGCAAAGCTCTATTAGTAGCTGTGGAATCGACTTTTAAAAATGAGATGTCGTAAAATTCGCCAAAAAAATTTCGCGACGAAATCGAGCACATGCCTTCAAAAAAGGGCTCTCCTGGCCAAATGGTTTAACTTTGGCAGGTCCCTCGTGCTTTATCATGAAAGTAGACTTCGTGGGGCAGATTCTGGAAGTGATTGCGATCGCAAAGCTCTATTAGTTGCTTTGGAATCGGCTTTTGAAAAAAATTCTGCGAAAATCGCAAAAATTTTGGGTATCGAAATCTGGCAAAAGTCTGCATAAAAGGGCTCTCCTGGCCAAATGGTTTAACTTTGGCAGGTCCCTGCTGGTCTGTTATGAAACTAGAATATCTTTTGCACATTCTGGAAGTGATTGCGATCGCAAAGCTCTATTAGTAGCTGTGGAATCGACTTTTAAAAATGAGATGTCGTAAAATTCGCCAAAAAAATTTCGCGACGAAATCGAGCACATGCCTTCAAAAAAGGGCTCTCCTGGCCAAATGGTTTAACTTTGGCAGGTCCCTCGTGCTTTATCATGAAAGTAGACTTCGTGGGGCAGATTCTGGAAGTGATTGCGATCGCAAAGCTCTATTAGTTGCTTTGGAATCGGCTTTTGAAAAAAATTCTGCGAAAATCGCAAAAATTTTGGGTATCGAAATCTGGCAAAAGTCTGCATAAAAGGGCTCTCCTGGCCAAATGGTTTAACTTTGGCAGGTCCCTGCTGGTCTGTTATGAAACTAGAATATCTTTTGCACATTCTGGAAGTGATTGCGATCGCAAAGCTCTATTAGTAGCTGTGGAATCGACTTTTAAAAATGAGATGTCGTAAAATTCGCCAAAAAAATTTCGCGACGAAATCGAGCACATGCCTTCAAAAAAGGGCTCTCCTGGCCAAATGGTTAACTTTGGCAGGTCCCTCGTGCTTTATCATGAAAGTAGACTTCGTGGGGCAGATTCTGGAAGTGATTGCGATCGCAAAGCTCTATTAGTTGCTTTGGAATCGGCTTTTGAAAAAAATTCTGCGAAAATCGCAAAAATTTTGGGTATCGAAATCTGGCAAAAGTCTGCATAAAAGGGCTCTCCTGGCCAAATGGTTTAACTTTGGCAGGTCCCTGCTGGTCTGTTATGAAACTAGAATATCTTTTGCACATTCTGGAAGTGATTGCGATCGCAAAGCTCTATTAGTAGCTGTGGAATCGACTTTTAAAAATGAGATGTCGTAAAATTCGCCAAAAAAATTTCGCGACGAAATCGAGCACATGCCTTCAAAAAAGGGCTCTCCTGGCCAAATGGTTTAACTTTGGCAGGTCCCTCGTGCTTTATCATGAAAGTAGACTTCGTGGGGCAGATTCTGGAAGTGATTGCGATCGCAAAGCTCTATTAGTTGCTTTGGAATCGGCTTTTGAAAAAAATTCTGCGAAAATCGCAAAAATTTTGGGTATCGAAATCTGGCAAAAGTCTGCATAAAAGGGCTCTCCTGGCCAAATGGTTTAACTTTGGCAGGTCCCTGCTGGTCTGTTATGAAACTAGAATATCTTTTGCACATTCTGGAAGTGATTGCGATCGCAAAGCTCTATTAGTAGCTGTGGAATCGACTTTTAAAAATGAGATGTCGTAAAATTCGCCAAAAAAATTTCGCGACGAAATCGAGCACATGCCTTCAAAAAAGGGCTCTCCTGGCCAAATGGTTTAACTTTGGCAGGTCCCTCGTGCTTTATCATGAAAGTAGACTTCGTGGGGCAGAT
>CAWVNO010001703.1:0-36000 GCA_963930645.1 Salticus scenicus | reverse complement strand
GGGGAATGGCAGGTCAACCTTCCTTGAAACAAATGGAAAGGAAAAAAATTCATTAATTTAAAAAAGAAAATTTTAGTAGAGGAGGATCGCTTAAACAAAAAAATGCGATCATTAATTATGTAATTCAACTTGTAACATTCAGTAAATCATTTTATTGACAAAAAACTTGCTATGTCTTTATCCATCAATCTGTAGGTCAGTCTTGACCCAGATAACAGCTTGAGAGCATCCAAAAGAAAAAATTGCAGTGTCTTATCAGGTGAATCATTAATAAAAAAAAAGAGATCCGCTGTTGGCACTTGTCCAAAAACATCTTCGACTTTCAGCAAAGGAAAACAGCTGGCAGATGTCCAAAAACTACCTTCTTTTTTCGTTTGAAAAGAAACAATTTGAAGAAATCAGCCTGGATTTCAGATCAACGACCGTACGGAGAGTTTGAATCAGAGATCTTGAGATTAAGAACTGGAGATCAGAATTATAGTATTTCTAAAATTAAAAACTCTTTTGAACGTATAAATCAAAATAGAAGGTACATTACAACTTTTACATAGATAAATGACATTAATTTTATAGATAAGAGTTTGACATAATTTATAGGGAACTAATATTTTCACGTAGCGATTTGCATACGAAAAAAAACTAAATTGTTAGATTATTAAAAGGTTAATTGTTAAACACGAATTTACATGCAAAATAGCGAGAAAAAAAATCTTTCGAACCCCCTACTAATATATACATAAATTGACTTTTAGTTAAAAATACAAAAGTTAACAAGAAATATTCATTTTATACACTTATCAAATGTCATTTTATACAATTTACGATATTTAGAAAAATATAGATAAGGATACAAGATATTTCAAAAAGTTCTCAAAACTGCAGTTGATGGCTGAAATTAACGTACATGCATATAGATCATTTACAAAACTATAGAGAAAAAAAGGTTTATACACTTACAAAATTTCATTTTATATAATTTATAAGGCATTGAAAGACATATAGGTAAGGAATATATTATATATATACAAAATTATTCAAAAAAAGTTTTCAAAACTGCCGTTGTTGGCTAGGAAATAGAAAAGCATTACATTACATACATGCATATATTATATACAGAAAAAAATTTATGACATGTTAACAATACATGAATTTTCCGAAATTGAAAGTTCATGCTTCAAGTTTAAATTTAGATTTTTGGAACTTTAAAAAGTTCATTTCTTTGAGACAATGGTTAAAAGTCCAAATGAAAGTCCTACATGTCTTAGATTTTGGTACAGCACTACTAGAAATACACTTTATAATGGAAAAAATATAGATCCATAGCACCTGGCAGAGTGATTCCTTGATATTAGCAACATTAGAGATGCGGGTCAGACTGGTCAGTAGAGTTGTTGTGGAAATTTCCGTGCTGGTGGCTTGCAGATTTAGGTTAGACGTTGCAGGATCGCTGTTGTCCTGAGGGGGGTTCGAACCGGATGGCTGGTCACTCTCCGGAGGGGGGTTCGCACTCTAAACCTTTTCACTGCTCGGAGGAGGTTGTGCTCTCTGGAACTGGTTCTTGTGGTGAGGGGGTTTCGAGCCCGTCACCTTGGCGCTGTGCATAGTTCCAGGAGAAGGTTGTTTTCGCTCCATACTCACACATTTGGAGGTCTTGGAGGGTTTATAAGCTTTAAGACTTTTCGCTTCATTAGAGGAAATTGCCACATTTTCTTTTACTGTAGGCGGCGTGTCATTTTGACAATTTAAGTTCACGTTCGCATTTGAAATTACATTCGTTAAAATAACATCTTTTTCGTTTACTTTAGGTGGCGTGTCATTTAAAATAGCGACCCCGGTATCTGATTTTTTCGTTTGATTTAAGACTTTATCATTGAATTTACGTACTTGATGTGCAGAACTAGAAGTAGTTAACACTGCATTTTGAACCGTTTTACTTTCATTTAATACTAGATTTTCTTTAAAAGTAGTTGCGAGATATTTAGAAGCACACTGGTTAAACTTGCCACTTTCTTTTACCACAGTTTCTGTGAAAATAAAAGAGTCCGTCGACTTGACAGTTTTATCACTTAAATCTGAGGTATTGGTGGAAGGATTAGCCGTAATATTTAATGGTTTTACACTTTCACTCGGTTGAACGGTTTCAGCAGCTACAGTTATTTTAATTTCCTTTACAATCTGCGTCGCTATGCTAGATAAATTCTCGGATTTTTTATCCGGAGCCAAGGGCTGAAAAACAGAGTTAGATTTTTCTGTAGTGCTGGTTAAAGGTGTACTGTGCAACCGCGAAAAGATGGCATTCGACCTTGGAATAGTTCATTTTGAAGAAGGGGCGGCCGAATGAAATGCGAATGATGCTTGGCGGCAGTTCTTTTCGCCAAACAATTCTTTGACTTACCAGCTTCTTTGGCACCTATACGAGCAGTCAAAGTGTCTATTGCTGCTAATTAAATAGAAAATTGCTAAATTTTTGTCAATTTAAATAGTTTTAATTATTTCTTATAATTTTTTTTATCAGATATTCAGAAAATCGATAAAACAAAATAGCTTTAAACATTGCTTAAAATTTGTGTCCACATGTATGTTTATTTCTAGTATTTAAATTAATTGAATCCCTAAAATTTACTCGTTTAGCTTTTAACTTCTTGTAGTATACGTAAAACAGTTTTTTTTTTTTTTTTTTTTTTTTTTTTGTAAATATTCACTATCATGATTATTTCAATTATTTAAATCTAAAATTATATCATAATTGAATGTTTTGTAAATATTAACTATCGTGATTAATTAAATTTCTTCCTTTCTACTTTTATTACAACCATTATATGATTATGTCATGTTATTTAATGACAATTACAATAATTTAATGTTTATTTTATCAAAACTGTAATGGTATTAATCATGGTTTCTTTTATTTCATACATTGTAGAAATAAACTTTTTAAAAGTTTAATTAAGTTACTTCTTTCATCCCTTTCTGCTGATAATGATTGTACTTAAAAATTACTTCTCGGAAGCCATTAAGATTACTTAATTTAAAAAAAATCAAAATTTCTTTTTCAATGTTATTTGATCGCCGAAACTTTAAAATTTGTAAACAATAGTACCTCCGAACACTCCTTTTAAATAGTAATTAAAATTACCTCCAAAAATTAAGTTTATCAACAACTTCAAATTATAATTTTACACTAAGAAACGAGCTAACAACGCCAAATCTGGAAACCAATCTACTCTGTGTTACCATGGGAATACAACCTCTCACCTTATTTCATTAATGGAATCTTCTGAAAACACGTGATTCGCGTGCCAAGTTATCGCGGTTGTACAATAGTTTGCTCGTTTTCATTCACTTTTATTTGACTTGTGTCACTAGAAATAACGGCTTCATTGCCAGTTTTAGGTTGATCTGAATTAATCGAGCGTGTTTCCTGCGACTTAATAGCTTCTTGCGGTTTTTCCACATCCTTCATTACCGCTTCCCACTGACGTTCGTGAGGTGGGAGGGAGCGGTCATGTTCCAATCTTAATTTATCAGACCGAGTGGCGAAAAGACTTATAATTCTGCTTTTTAAATCCACATAGGTTGGATTTGGGCCAAGTGAATGGCAGGCGATTAACCTATGCCACTGTTTCGGTTCTCCTTCTAAGGAATATGCTAACCAAGCATATTTTCGTGAACTATCAATTTTATGAAAATGGAAAAAATATTCAAGCTGCTCAAAAAATTGAAGCACACTAGTGGTGCCGTCAAAAAATAATTGCTCTGGGGGGGGGGGGATTCGAGTGAAGTTGGGCGCCAGTGTGACGAATTTAACTTCGCTTTTTATCCATCTCACTTTCCAAACTTATTTGCATATTACAATTTCGTTTCTTATAGGAACTAACTCTATTGTTCGACTGGATCCTAAATTCAGCACATTCACGTGTTACTTGTAAAGTGCGAATTTTAATTTTAGCATTACGCTAATATACCTCACAAATTTTAATAAGAATAAAAAGAAATTGGGAACAACAGAAACAAACTCACAATTGATACATGCTATGATATTTTAAAAGAAATGAAAAATCACAATGAATTGAAAACAAAAGGTTTTATACCTTAATTATATTCATATCCAATAAATCTCCAATAATATCCAATTTAAAATAATATATGTACCTCCCATTAAACCTTTTAAAAAGAAAAAAAATGTCATAAACCATTACTTTAGAATATCTTATTTTCTAAAGGAAATAAACAAAATATTGCTGCATAGCTAGATGGTTTGTGGGGGACTGAGATTCAAACTTTCAATGTCAAGTTCAAGAAGAGTGTGAAAAAAATAATGACCTTGGCACAATAATAGTACGCCAAATTCATTCAGAACTATCCATTTCCTGTTTGATATTCGAGACAGGTGTCATCCTTACGATTCTATCAGTGTTTCTGTGGAAAATAGTATAAAAATGTGCATGAAAACTATCAAGTTCTTTTTTTTTTTTTCCTTATTTCGAATAACATTTTATGAACGCAATATATTCACAACCATATTATTAATATATATTTTATTCCGAAATACATTATTACATAAAGTTAATAAAGAATTTGGACATTAGATATATATGTATATATATATTTAATTATTATTTAAAAAGATTAATACATACACACACATATATATATATATATATCTTTTATTATGTTATATTGATAGGGAAAATAGAAATCTTATTACTCTGTTTTAAAGCGAAATTATTACTGATACCTATCTATGTCTAGTTATTTCAAATAAAACTTGTACACTACTTTATTCTAATTTATTTAGTTTTAGTTGAGTAAGGACTGCAAATCATTCTTGACAAAAATTGATATATTTCTTGTATGTGTTTTAAGCGCTGAAATTCACTTTATTATGCTTTCGCATAAAGAGATAAAGAAATTGTGTCTCGTTCAGCTGTTCTTTTTGTATTATTAATATTATTATTATTATTATTATTAATTATTCTCATCAGATGAAAAACCATTAAAAGACACTACAAATATTCATGCTTGAACGGGGTTTAAACCCGGAACATGGCACTTTAAACATTCGCATAGCAAATAGCTACGCAATATAAAAAGAAATAAGTTGTAAAATAAAAGGAAACAGATGATGAAATGTCAATATAATCTGCAAGAACCTGTAGTCTTGCGGATTATTCGATATATGAATACTAGCAGGTGTATATATATATATATATATATATATATATATATATTTAGTATACACATATAGCGCTGCTCGGGTTGAAGTAATGATTAAAAAAATTTGAATTAAAGAAAAAATAAAGCAAAGTATCAGAGGAAATGAAATTAATTAAAACCTTTTAGCTTTATAATATTACGAAATTGGTTATTACTATTACCGTTGAGTTTTAGTATAAAAATTACTTAAACGTTAAAAGTGAGAGAAATATTTAATGGAAAAAAATAAAAGCATTAGAATGAATCCCTACATGTACTATCTCAATAAAATCATAATTATAAAAATTCGAATTCATTGTGAAAAAAAAAAAAAAAAAAAAAAAAAAGAACTACACATAAACAATTAATTTAAAAAAAAAATACAAAAAATGTTCGCACGTTCTTTTTTTTTTTTTTTTTTTTTTTTTTTTCGACATACAAAGTCGACATAATATATTCACTTATTTATTTATTTTTAGCATCATTTTTTTTTTATAATTTTAAAGTTAAAATGGAAGTTTTATTTAATATCTTTTCAACTAATTATCGGATTGAACTAAAAAATACGATGTTAGCTAGATTTTTGTCCTTATTAATAAATGTACCACTTTTCATAGTTGTCAGTTGAATGATGTAGCTTTGTATAGCAAACTAAAAATCGGTACAGACTAATAAATTTTCAGCTTTATATATATAAATATCGTATAATGAACGGGAGGAATGTACCGCGCATTCACCATTACGTAATAGCTTAAGAATAAAAACCAAACCAAAGGGAAAAACCAAATACCAAAAAGAAAAACCAAAGGGATTTTCTGAAATAATATGAAAGATCGATTTTCTACGATAAGCATCTAGATTAAGAGGAATGTCTGAGGAGGAGGTCTTTCTAAGGCGGCTTAACCCCTTACATATTTATTGCTTTTAAAATATTGATGTGGACGGTCTAAGATTTCCTGCACTGACATAATTCAGACATTTTGTGGAAAATTCTACGGAGAAAAAAATATCCTGTGTTTTAATGGATTTTATGAGTTAGGGTGTATAGGTAATTAATATTGAGGCAGATTATGTATAAGGCACCTATAATACGAGCAGACTCGTCCGCCATCATTTCCCCCAATTCCTTCAAGTGGGGAGCGTGGGAGAGAAAAGTAACCCTGAGCCGTTTTACGCGTTTCGTTTCAAAGTTCGCCAAATTGCATGCTTTTTAAATGCTAACTTTCAAACGCATAAATAAAATATATTCATTCATAAATCATAAAAGATAAGTAAACAAATTTAGCTTCGAATTTAAAAGAAAATATAATATTAGGTTATCAATAGCTTTTTCTAATTGTGGAACTATTTACTTCCGCGGACGCACACTTCTTTCACTGTCGTCTGCTAGCTTGTTTAGATCCCTTGTTATCGTTACGCTGTCAGAGGATATTTATTGTTTTCTGTGTATAAAGTAATAAATATAGATGGATGTTAAGATATTAATTGAAGTATTCATTCAAGAAAGAATCCTCGGATGTTTAGATTTCTCTTGGAGGCGATCAGAAAGAAAATTTGGACTGTTAATTTTCGTCGAGACAAATGCATTCAGAGATCCGGCGCTGAAGTATGGAATGTAAGTTATATTTTGTTTAATTAATATATCTCTTGATAAATACCTCCTCTTTATGTGAAAATGCGATAATGCATGCTACTACTCATTAATATTTAACTGCTTATATGTTTAAAAGACGTAAAAAAGTTAACTATGAGCTTAATGTGATATTCTGAGTTTGTAAATATTGGCGACTTGTCAAATTTCGCCAAATAAAGTTTTGTTTTCGTAATTTAATGCAAATAAAATTTAGTTTGTTTTAATTTTAAATCATAGGTGAATTATTATTGAAGAAATGTATGCATTTTTGCATTTTTAATTGTACTTAACTGCAGGTTATTTTTATTTAATCATTAAAATCAGATAATAAACTTTTTGTGCTAAACAATATATTTTTATGTATTATAGTTTAACTTACTACTGTAAAAAGCATTTATTTACTTGATAGACTTGTACTTTTCTGAAATATCTATTGGTGTTATGTTTTCTATTGTCTTAAATGAAGTAAATGTAAATTTAAATTAATAATAATTATAATAATAATAATAAAGTATGAATTTTTAAAATTTAAGTTTATTATGCTAAAATCTTTCAATAGAAATATCTTGTATAATCTTCGTTCAAAAAATCTAGATTAAGAATTTTTTTCTAGATTAAGAAATATATGCTCCTTAAATTTTGTTAAACTACAATAATTTTCACATCCTTGTTTTTAATGCAAAATATTTTATTTAAAATAAATTGATTTACTTATTACATGATAATTATTTATTTTGATAAGAAAGAATTTAGTTATTATTAATAAAAGATCTTGCTTCTAAATAAATTCTTGCAAAATATAAAGAGATTTAAGATTTTTGTGAAATAATGCTAAATATTTTGATCAATATAAGAAACAAAACCTTTTTATGTTTAAAAATTTATATCTTAGAACATGGTATATTAATTGACATTATGCGAGTCAAAATATGCAGTCATATTATTATATATCTAAGAAATTTATGTATAATAAAGTTTAATGTAGTATATATGCATTAAACTTTTATTGAGGAAATTTCTCTGAAACAAGTTGGTGCTTTTATTTCTGTTTTCACGGTTAACTTTCAAGAAAACCCCATTATTTTTAATTTTAAATAATCTTATTTGTTTTTTAAAGTTTAATTAACATGAGATAATAAAAATAAAAATGCTTTAAGAAGATGCACTAATTATTTGTATACAAAGTATCCAATCTGTTTTATTTTCTAACTAAATAACTGCACACTTGAATGATAGATTGTTCAGGTTCAGATGAAGATTTACTTTCTGGGAATGTTTATGTATTCTATAAATTGTCAAATCAATATTTTTCTGTCAAATATCTAAATATTCAGATTTTTTTTTTTTTTTTTTTTTTTTTTTTGGGGGGGGGGGGGGCGGACTCATTTTTTAATTTCAGGGGTTGATCAAAATAAAAAATTTCCTTTTAACCACCTCCCCCCCTTCCTTCTCCAAACTGAATATTATAAAATGGGGCCTTTCAAAAAATTAAAGTTCAGAAAATTTAAATTTAGTAAATGAAGTATGAGCCCATTCACTAAATTTCAGTTCATAAAGTCATTTCACAAAATTTTTGTTTTATAAAAATTAAATTTTTTAAAAATTTCAAATGACTACTTGCACTCGATTCTCTGCCACGTTATAAACTTGATATATATATATATTTAAAAAAAAAAAAAAAAAAAAAAAAATGCTGATTTTTATTTATTTACAAAAGTAGAATTTTTTTTACAAAATTTTCTTTTTGCACTTATATATTCTGCTAAAATGCCCCCCCTCCCCCCTCCAAAAAAAAAAAAAAATATATCTTGGTCAACTCTTGAAATGCCCCATATGTAAATTGTAAATATTACATAAAAGTATCAATTTACTACTAGCAATTTACTTCTTTTGAATACATTTATGATACATTTTTAAATAAATGTATGTTAATACTCATAATAAGTCATTTAAAAAAATTCTTTAGGACCATTTTGAAGAGTCCCAATTCAAACAGAATAGACAGAGGCTGAATTGGATGTCCAAAACCTGGTTGTGTACTTGAGTCACATCTGAGTAATCCAGAAAAGGTTTGTTTTCCTTTTCTTTTATGACCTTATTATGCTATGAATGTGTAATGATGATAACTGTCTTGCACAATAATTTTGAATTTTAAGTTGTACACAAAATTAAACTAATATGCATCTTAAATTTAAAAAAAAATAAGGATGCATATTAAACTTTTTTTTTTTTAATTTTTTAATTATATTTTTAAAGTTAAAGTGTTTTTACATAATGCAATTTAATATAATTAAAACTGCAAATAAGCAGTTTTATTTTTTCATGTACAAATACTAAATTAAATAAGTTTTTTACTATATTTATGAACCCTGCATTTTTTTATTATTTCATTTTAATATAAATAAATCTGTAAGTAAAGTTTTATTTATTTATGCACAAATAATAAATTAAACAAATTTTTAGCTCATTTGCAAACTCTGTATTTTTTAAATTACTAAAATGTAAATATCATTTATAAACACTTTACACTGTCTTTGTAAACAACTGAAAGAAAATACTCTGCACAGTTCAGGCTCAGACATTTTTATTATTATTATTTATGTATTTTTCTCTATATACTTTGGACGGGCTTGGATTTTACACAATGTTATAAATTAGTTTGTCTTTTTTTTTTTTTTTACAATTTTAACTTGTCTTTGTCTCCTAATTCGCACTGTGATTTCCTTACATATTTTTAGCATTCTTAAAACAAATGTGCTATTTATTGAAGGTAAGGCTGCAGACAAAAGGGAAGGGGGGTGGGGTAACAAAAGAGAGAGGAGGATGGAGAAGGTTCCTCACACAGAAATCTTTGTTAAATAAAATTTCTTCTAGAACTACTATTGAAATAGACTAGAAATGTTCAAATACAGTGCCTTTGAGCTTACCATACCTTACCATATAATATGTTTATTGCATTGTAGGATAAAAGGAAGTAATGTAAACATCATAACAGATTATTTAGGATATTTTTGTTATTTTTAGTGACATTAGATTATACAGGATAAGAGATGCATAATTGTGTTCATTTATTTCTTCTTCGAAAGGTCATCAAAATTATTCTTACTGTATCATTTTATGTACTTAAATATTTGAAAAATTAGTTATCATAGACTGAAATTATTGGTTAATTATTGTTTTTCTTTTTTATAGGAATGTTATGAAGAATATAACAAAATTTTGAAAAAGAAAATTGCAACATTAGAAAATGCTATCGTAAAAATTTAAAAGAAAAAGATGCAATACAAGAAAAAGACAGGGTGATATCTTCATTTTTGTCTGAAAAGCAAATTGCATCTTTTTAGGTTGATAGACAGAGCATTACATATCGGAGCGATGAACCTTCCTGCATCTTGTATTTTCCAGATATGCATTACTTTGTTTAATACCAATTGAATTGGTAAAAATATTGTGAATATGTAATTATATTACATCCTATTTTGCAAGGCCTTTG
The DNA here is from genome assembly GCA_963930645.1 of Salticus scenicus. Lineage (NCBI taxonomy): Eukaryota > Metazoa > Arthropoda > Arachnida > Araneae > Salticidae > Salticus > Salticus scenicus. The sequence goes on along the minus strand of CAWVNO010001703.1, from coordinate 25,678 downwards.
TTGTATTTGATAAAACAATATAAGCATATATAGATTTCTCCAGCAATGTAAACATTTTGTGAAACGAAATAAATAAAATATTTGTATTTTACTGTTCTAGTATTATTCGCATCTTTTGAAACAATACAAGAATGTAGGTTCATAATTTGATAAATAGAAATGATGGTTTTATTTATTTATTTTATTCTATGGATTAATTTTATGTTACTGGGTTTTATTTTCTTTTTATTAGTCTATAAATGCTATTACATTTAGACACCCCGTGAAATAAAATGGGATGAAATATTTCACCAGGTTACTGAATAGAATTATAAAAGAAATAGTATGTGAGATCTCACATAACACAAATCCGTAATAGAATAAAATGCAAACATGTTAACTTTTAAATTATTATATTGTTATATATTACAGGATAGAATTATAGTGAAAAGGAGAGTGAATCAGAGAATGATTGAGTGGTTTTATTAAAAGAACAAGAAGGAAATATTATGCTTAAGTCCATTAATGATGAAACACTTTTCAATATTGCATAAGTTATAGTAAAAGTAAGTCAGATAATGATTGACTGGGTGTTATTGAAAAATTAAAATAATGCATCATTGACAAATTATAAAACACTTTCCTATGATTTGGAATATAGTTGTAATTGGAACTTTTGGAAAGTGAAAATTGAGAATTAACTTGTGTATATTCATATGTACTCAAAATCTATATTAAAGTAAAGAAAAATTACTATAGTGAATAATAATTATGCATCATTCATAAATTATGAAACACTTTCCCATGTTACAGGTTATAGTAAATGTGAGTGTAATTGAATGAATATTACACTTAAAAATATTTAAATAAAAGCAAATATAAGATATTGAAATCTTGCACATAGATAATGAAAGACTTTTAAACATTTTGGACTATAATTACACTTAATGAGAGAATAAACTGGTAAATGTTTAAATTATAAAAAATAAATAAAAACTGCATTACTAATTAATTATAAACACTTCCACATTTCTTAATAAATAAATAGTAATTATGGGCAAAAACAACTAAAATCTGTAGGAGATTATATACAGAATATCCCTGAATTCATGGGCCAAACTTTAAGGTTAGGTAAAATGCATATAAAGAAACATTTTTTTTTTTTTTTTTTTTTTTTTTGTACAACAATATAGCGTCAGAAATGAAAATCTTCGTAAAGCTCCAAGTCTACCCTTCCACCATTTCAATTTATTTTTTTAATCTATTTTTCATTTATTTTCTGACTAGTGTTAGTAGATTTTTCACACACTTGTGAATTTGCGTTCTTTTCTGTTTCATGCTGTCTTCTGTATATTTTTCACTTTTAAACCATTCTAATTCACAGTGCATTTCTTGTTTTTTCATTTCCGACCCCATATTGCTGTACAAAAAATGCTTCTTTATATGTGTTTTACCTACACTAAATTTGGAAGAAACAACGCTGTATTTAAAGGTAGAGTCCTAATTTGTTTAAAAAGAAAAGTTTTTGATCAGGGTATTTTGCTAGTATTAACTTATGTTTCAGAAACTTGAACATTGTAAAGCTTTACAAAAAGTTCAAACAACCAGAGAAGCATTGAGAGATGCAAGCTAGGATTTACCGGAAGATACAAAAAGTGAAACACATGGATTAGGGAGCAAAGCGAAGTTACTGATATCATTTGTTGAATAAAGAAGTTAAAATGGAGCTGGTTGGGCATCTTGCGAGAAGAAATGAGGATAGATGAACCACCAAAGTCCTATTTTGGATACCGAGAGGTAAGAAAAGACTAAGGGAGAGACCAATGGTATCTTTGGAGAAATGAATTATGAGGTTTGAAAGAGCAGAAAGGAGAAGATTTGCATTAAACTGGGAAAATTGGTTTCACCTAACATAGGCCTTCATCCTGCAGTGGATAGACAAAGGCTAAAATTAATTATGGTAATGATGTTATATATGTATATATACACTGTTTCTAATTCATCCATATCAACAGTGATCTTCAGTGGAGAGACAAAGGAATTTTACACAACTTTTGTCTTGCTGGGGTTCATTTTCAGCCCAACGAGGTTGCTTTCTTCGTTTATTTCCTGAAGCATTTCTTGCAAATTCTCAAATGAGGAGGCAGCACAACATCATCCGAAAATCTCAAATGATTTATAAACTCTCCATCAACTTTTATGCCTTTCTGTTCCCAATTTAATTTTTAAAAGTTAAATTGCGAATAGAAAGTTTGGAAGAGCAGGTTGGAGAAGATTTGCAGAAAACAGGGCAGTTTGGAATCACCTAGGATAGGCCTTCATCCTGCAGTGGATTGATAAGGGCTGAAATTGATGATGATCATGATGATATATCTATCTATATATATATGTAGTTGATAGGGTAAAGGAAGTTAACCATAATTAAATCTTAAAATTAAAAACAAATGAGCATGTTGTGGTCATCAGAAAACTTTCTTCTTCATTTTTCTATACAACTTCCTACTGTACAAACTATTTAAAAATATTATTTTTTACGAGGAATGCAGATGATTTTAATTTCAAAGAAGTATAACATTAATTGTCAAGAAAGTCAATTTGGTGCCGACATCTACAGAAATGTTAAGAATATATATATATATATATATATATATATATATATATATATATATATGAATTTGTTTTAAATCATCACAGATCTACGGTTCAATAATTACATTTTAAAGATATTGATAAGTTCATTTAAAATATACCCATATTACCCCATATTTACACCACTGGGGTTACTTCCCCTTTCCCCTCAAGGTCGTGGGGATCAATGTCCCTCCATATATAATTTTTTTCTTTTCCTTTTTGATAGTCAGTATTACCGCATTATGCATACATATATATGTGTACAAGAAAATCTCTTCAAACATTTCACTGGAAGGAAAAAGAAAGCTATAAATATTTTTTTTTTTTCAAAATCCAAAAACAAAAGCAAACATTATAAAAGAACTTCATCAGAGGCAGAGACTGAGTAATGTATGCAAATAATAGGTGAATTTCTGTATCTTTAAGAATAAAACAAAAAAATATTTAAGATCATCCAGCCGATTCGTCTTAACTAGAGCCCTTATAATCGCCTAAACTAGAGCCCCTGTTATAGGTGCCTTAGCTTAAACTAATTGTAATAAAAGAAACACGAAAGTAAGATAAATTTAATATATACATCAAATGGAAGGCAAAGAACAACTAGAAGAAAAATACTTATTACAAAACAATTACTTAAATTACTTATTTTATTTCTTAATTGAAAAATATTTCTTAATTATAATTACTTATATATAGAAAAAATTATAATGGTAAGCATTTAACAAGTGAAATTTAACAAACTAGTAATTGACATGTAAGTGGAAGTATTTTTTACAATTCATTAAAAAAAAAAAAAAAAAAAAAAAAAAAAAAAAAAAACTAATTAATTAATAAAGACATATAAAGTTAATAATTTATGTTTTTTAAACTACATTTTTTAATGATAATCCAAATTAAACATAAATTAAATAAAACCTGTTTTATATTTAAATTTAATTAATAACAATATATATATATACACACATATTAATTTCTCATTGAAAAGTTAAAAGCTAAAAATATTTCTCATCGTGTAATTTATATGAAATTTTGCCCCATACTGCTGTATTATAAATTAGAGAAAAAAAAGGGATGACAGCGCCACCTGTTGAGTGGTTATTACCAAAATGTCATCATTACCAATTCAAGTCAAGGTCCGACGAATTGACATGTTTGGTAAACTTTCGGCCATTGGTTCATGTATAGAGCGCCCACATTGTTTTTGATATACACATACGCAAAGACAAACTAGACATTTTCTAAAAATGATGAAATTGTGTTTATGACATCTGAAAACGTGTCAATCCGTCGAAAAGCGGAAATCGCAAATTTTTACGAATCCAATACTTTCTTTTGATATATATATATATATAGTATAAGAAAGTAATAATTTCTTTGTTTTTTTGTTACTATTTTTTTAACTCATGAAGAATATTTAAAAAGAGGATTATTTAATAAGTTTTCTTTTCTTTTTTTTTTTTTTTTTTTTTCTGCATCTATACTAATGAAAGTGCCTTTAGAAAAATGTATTACATTACACAGTATTATCACAGTGAGAAATTCTCACTGAGAATAAATAAATAAATATGTAATAATTAATATACATATATATATAATCATTATAAGAATGAAATATTTTTTTATCTAACAATTAAATAAACCAAAGCAAAATTTAATATTTTTCATATTAAACAAGAAAAGCTATTCTATATTGCAGAAATATGATCAAATGCAGTTTTGAATAAACAAAACAACACTATGCGTTGTACTTCGCTTTCGTTTTTAAATACCGCGCTGCGCTGAATTATTAGAAAAAGAACTTAAGATTCAAAACCGCCAACAAAGCAATAAACTCGCCAGTCGAGAAGCGCGACTTCAAATGGGGTCATATATGGAGGATGATAGGTCGGCCTGTATTATAGGGGATCTAATTATGTATAAGAAGGACGTAGGCCTAGATAAAAAGCCATAAGTGGGAGCCTTTCTAAGGAATCCTAGTTCTCATTCACGCAAGTTTCAAGGAAAAAAAAAAAAAAACTCCGGTAGGCCGACGAGCACGACTTTGGATGGAACTCAGGATCTCCTTTCTATTAGTTTGGAGAACAGAGCATCTCGGCCATTGTTATAAAATAAATCCAAATTGCTTCCTTTGAAGAGAATAGAGAAATCTTTTGTTTGTATTTATACATTTGTATATTCTTGGCATTTTAAATTGAATATTAGAAAATGAAATAATGTTGTACGAACATTGTATGATTAGATTTTTCGTTTTTTAATTTATCTCACTCATTAAGTTGTATATGTCTGTACAAATACAAATTTTAACATGTGTAATCGCATAATGTTCAATAAATATTGTAAACTAAATGAGTAATAAATGTTTGCAAATGGAAACACAGATATTATATATATATATATACATAAATATATATATATATATACGATGACATAATATGGTTTGGTTTGGTTTGGTTTGATGAGTACTGAGATTTATTGCTTGCCTGTAAGGCCGTTTATATCTCGAAAAATCCACACCACAAGGGTTTACAAGTTTTTATTATACAAGTACACAATATTTTTGAAGGCATAAGACAACACAAACATCCATACCCGCACCAGGATTCGAACCTGGGACCAGCAGATTCGGAAGGCATGCGCCCTACCGACCGAACCACCTGGCCGGCATGACATAATAGAAACGATGTCATATATAAACGATATATAACAATAAGAAAGAGGTTAGATAAATATTTATATGCTTATTCAGCTTTAAAGATCCATATGATCAGACTTAATATCAAACTTATATTACATTTCTTATTGCAAATATTTGACCCTATAAATATTTCTTTATAATAGTAATAAAACATAAAGAAAAAGATATAAAAATAATTATTTTTACAGAGATTTCATTCGAAATAAATCATGTAAATCTATTAATCGTAATTGAAGCCTCGAACTATTTTTAAATTGCTGTAGACTATTGTTAACCCCCAATAGAAGTTGCAAATGGCTAAAAGCAAACAGCAATTATATCTTTCCCTGTAACCTTAATTTCTTACGATGTTTCCAATAATCTGTTACTTATCGCTTTTGCTATTTTGCCAAGACATGTAAATTATCGCCGAAGTGAAAGCGAGGGTGACATTTGTCCGGAAGTGTAGCAACACGGGGGGTAATTCCATAAGCAAGCGGGGTGTTTAAAGCGGGAAAAAATGGTTCGAATTTCGCTCTCCATGGAGTATGGCCCGATATCACGCATGAATTATCTATCGACTAATTGGTATGGCACACTATTTGGATATTCTATCGATGATTGCTTTCGAGGCCAGTATAAGAAACCGCTCCAAAAGATCGAAACAAGATCTTGAGAATGTCCTCAAATGATTACCAATCATTTCCCAACGATTCTGATGAGCGGCCAATGTGATTTCGATGTCCTTTGCTATCTGGGAAGTAGTTTAATTCATATTTATAGCTTTGACCATGTTTTTTGTGATATTGGAAGAATCTTTGCACATGCTAACTCAATGAGTACAATGTTAAAACAGGGGTAATATTTTTTGTATATTTTCTCTTGTGGTCGAGAGAAAATAAGTGATAGGGAAGGCAAAATGACTGTATGATTACCAAAAACAAACCTGTCAGTCAATTTGATACCCTTCCAAGCCTTTAGAATCGTCCTCTATGCTAGGTGCATCAAACATGGTCATCGTTCATAGCAGCATCAAATACTCGTTATTCAGGTAAACATCCCTATCCTAACTCGTAACACTTTGGATTATCTGTAAATCCTTCTCTTACTATAAATAAAACTTCATTTTTAGACTGCAGCTATAAATTATAGTTATCTATTTACCAATATTTTACTCATTAAAATAAAATTCCTATTCCTATACTTAATTTAATTCATTTTACAGCAATTATTAATGTTCACTCAAATTTCAACTAAATTAACATATTACATTATGACACAATTACATCCACAATCTTTTATTGCATAATGCTAATTTGATATCAAATTATGTGATGGTCTGCGAACAGAAGCCAACCACCTTAATGCATGTATTAGATAGAATCCACCAGCTATAATATAATAATATGTTATTTTGCTTACATTTGAGTTATTTACTTCTGTTCACATATTGTAGTTAGATTTGTTAAACTCTTCATTATCAAATGAACATATATACTTCAAAAATTAGTTAAACAAAGTCTGAATAGAAGTTGAATTCACTAAGAATTTTGTTAGCAGTTTATAGAAATTTTGAGTTAGTTCTGCACTAGAAACAAATAAACACATTCACTGCCGATCTCATGGGACTGACATTTGAAACATTTCACATTACGTACTGGCATGAGATCGGTAGCGAATGTGTTAATCATTCTGGAAAATTGCATAACTCAACTAGTAATTTGGGATGAAACATTTTCCACTATGTTTCTCCGAAAAATTTTCAAAGCCTAAAAAATAATTTGATAAATTAATGCACTACTGTACTTGTATCTGTTTTTCAAAATATTCTTTTGATAAATAATAATACAGCAATGCTTTTCAAAGTCAGGCAGCAATTCTGATTTAAGTCACTTTATGGTCTCTGGTTTTAAGAGTGACGTGATCAAATAATAATAATAATTTAAAAAAAGGTGGGGGTGGAGCAAAACATTTTAAGAAATACCTTTAATCACAAAATTGACATTTTTAAAAATTTTAGAGAAAACCTTATGTATAAAAACACAATTTTGTTGTTTTAAATCACTCTTTATGGAAGCAACAGGAAATACAATAAATTGTCTAGATAAATAAAGAGCCCACTTTTGAATAAAATTTAAGGAAGTCTAATAGATAAAATGAATGATGTCATAACTTGTAACTGGAGATCCTGTAGAAACAATTCAATATTTCTTTCAGGGTCCGAAATTTCAACTCTGATTACACTCGCCGAAAAAAAGTTTTACTCGCCACAAAATAGGGTTGTCACTTTTTTTTTTTTCTATTTTTTTTTTTTTTTTTTTTTTTTTTACACATTTTGTGTTTTTTATTTTTCCTAACTATTTGAAAGGCTTTTACAAATATGTCTAAAATTATATATATTAAAAGTGTGTCATATATCATCATGTTTCATAATCACCTTTAATTAAAAATCATTATAATGTATTGTATTTGAGATATGAAAAATATTAAAATATCTAATAACATAAATGCAAAGAGTCATTAAAGGAAAAAAGAAGGAAAAAAAAATCTTTGTCAAACATTATCCTGTGAAAATCTTTTTATTTTGAAACATTAAGCTTCCTTATTTACCAATTTATTTATTTTTTACATCAGAAATGTCTTTTTTGTCCATTTTATTTTTGTAATCAGACGGAATGTCGATGTGTATAGCTTGTTGATATTTTAAATAGCTATTTCGGAATAACTTTTTTGATAAAATCGTTTCTTACAAATCATTACAAGCACAAATCATTCGCGTTTCAATAAAAAAATGGAAAATATTAACTGTTTTTTGATCATTATTCAACAAAACAAACATAGGCAGTATCTTTAAAAGGGCTCTGGCTCATGACAATATCGCATCTCTTCTCCGGGATAGTGAGCGACGGACAAAGAGGCTCTCTGCTCGTCTATTCTCTTTCTGCATGGAGAAATAACAGTAAGAGAAACGAAACAACCAAAGAGATCAAAACTTTTATGTATGCACTAAGCATTTTTCCTTTCCCAGGCTGGTGTGATCTCGGGCAGCACACATACAGACTCGGCTCTCCGAGAATCTAAAAAGGAGAGGTTAAATATGAGGTTATAAGATGGCAAGATTTTGCCATATTTAAATCTATGAAAATGTTTTCTATCACTGTGTTGTGTAAGAATTCTATCTATAATGAGACCAGATCTTTACTCGCCAGGAAATTTCGCCCCCTGATTTCTTTATTTGCTTAAAATATCTAAAATTGAATTGAACTTGAAAAATTTCATAGTAGGTGTTACATTTAAAGTAAAAAAAAAAACCTCCAGATTATTATACTTTTTTTAAATAGAGGATTAGGTATATCTATCATCCAGTATTATCAACTGTTAAAAATAGAGCAAATAAAAAAAAGCAAAGATGAATAAAAATCAAAAGAATTTTAATGGAATTAACCCTTACATGGTCCGAGCCATACCTTGCTAATTATCTTGTACAACTTCTCTACTATTTGTTTGCCAAACCCCATGTTATTCTATGGAAAAAATTGTGATGAGATTTTTTTTTTTTTTTTAATTCTATATTTAAAATTCATAATTGTGAAATTTGTTCTTGTTTTCCAAAAACAGTTTTTTAAATATTTCATTTTGAAGTGATAAACTGCAAAAAGGCACTTTGTTAATTTTTTTTCTAATTTATAGCTTCAAAAGGAAATATTAAAAATTCAATAAATAATTTTGAGAAATAATTTTGAGAAAAACAAAGGCAAATTTAAATATTCGATATATTTTAATAATGAAAATAGAATTAAAAAAAAAAAAATCATTAATACTTATAACATTTTTCCTTACACGATAATGTGGGATTCAGCTGTTGGCAATGAGGGTCTCTGACTTTGATTTGTTATTATTTTTAACTGAAATTTTCATAAAAAGTATATTTCATGCTTTTTTTTTTTTTTTTTTTTTCTGACTTATTTAGACAGAAAGTTAACTGTTTTTTTTTTTTTTTTTTTTTCAGGAGGAAGTTATAAAAAAAAAAAAAAAAAAAAAAAAAAAAAAATCTGTTTGAAAACTTATTTTTGAAAAAATAGTTTTCATTAGTAACTTGCTCTTCATACAATCAAAAAGTTATACAGTCTAACCTCATTAATGTGAACTGCTTCCACAATCCTTGTCAAAATGAAGATTGTTTTAGTTATATGAAGGTTAGTTACTGATAGCATGAACAAATTTTTTATCCTCCTTCAGATTTGCGTTAACGAGGTTTGACTGTAGTATACATAAACTGTTTCGATTAGTTGACAGAAAATCAAAGAGGTTTTTTTGTGCATTGAAATTGATCTGATATTACAGTGAAATCCTGATCTATCATTCCTGCATTTATCGTTTTATTTATATGGTCCCTGCGCAAATATATTTAAATAATGCCAACAAAACCCGCATGTATCATGCTTCAAAAAGTCATTTTCCTGGATTCATCGTTATAAAATTTTTCTCCTGACCCTGTAGAAATTTTCCTCTGAAGGTCAAGCAGTTCCATATGGCATGCAAATTGGAATTGCTTCTTTCATCCTAAAAACTCTTTTCCTCATATATAGATGGAGGATTAAAATTGCGATGCCATGTCTCTAGATCATCTATTCATTTTGTAATTTCAACATGTCAGGATGTAGCCTCTTCAGTAATCCAGAAAATTGTTTCGTGAAATGCGGTTACATGCGAAAAAATTATGAAAAATATCAAACAGAAGAGCAAGAAAATGATGATGATGATAATACAGATGAAGAGTGGTTGCATGTATCAGAGGAAGAGAATGCGTCGGGTAGAGAATTTAGTGATATTTGCATTAATCAAGACGACATGTGGTATCCTAAAGCATAGAAGAAATATGTTATTTCAAAAACTGAAAACAATAGTGAAGAAACAGAGTTTAATTTTCACACCGATGACGTAAACGTTATTATGGCATTTGAAAATGTACAAACTTTTATATATTACAGAAAAGGATCAGAAAAATTTTGTAAATCTGGAAAAATTCCTGTTTAATTGATAAAATGAACGAAAAAACTGATATAAAATTACAGATTTTTAAAAATAAATTTTACTTAATGTTTTGTAACATTGATTTATTTCTTTGACAGTTTGGAAAGTAAAAAATTTGTTTTTATTAATAGTGTACTGTGTACATTGTGTGTATTAATTTATAAACATTGTTTTCTTCGTGTTTTGACAACCTGCATTCATCATTTTACCGCTTTCATAGTTTTTTTTCATGCACCTCAGCAAAAAAAGGATGGATCGAGGTTCTACTGGATAATGTTTTTGCGATTGTCACAGTGCAAGAGATGTTGTATAATTCCTCCTTTATTGCAATCAATATGCTCTTAGCCCCCCCCCCCTGCTGTATTTTGTTTTGCTTATGCTTATTTACAAACCTATAAATTTGAAAAAACCTGCAACAAACATTTCTGGTCAAAATAATGGAGCACGACCCTTTATCAGTGGAGCAACGTAAGTGCAAATGCAGCATGAAAGCATCAAGTATGTTGTTGCTTTTATACTTCATTTGTGCCTACTTTCTGTTTAAAGATGATGGGTCAAGGTTAACTATTTTGATCCAAAGCAATTATTACAAGTTTTATCTATTTATGAAGTTTGCTTACTAAGCTTTCTCTCATATTAACCCAACAGCACTGATTTGGTACATTTTTCCCCTTTGAGAATCAATATATATATATATTTCAAAAACAGATTTCACAAAGAAAAGATTTAACTGCAAATCTATGAAATTTCTGCTTTTTTAATGTATAATTTAAGAAATATGCCATATATTTGCTGACTGATTCCGAAATATGGGATATTTTAGCGGATATTTTTAAGTAGTTCATTCAACTGTACATTAACCTCCAGAATACAGTTAACATAAACTTTGATAATGTGGCATTAAAAAAAAAAATCTACTTACCTGGATACTGTAAGAGGTACATTCCCTCTTACAATTTCTCAGTCTTCAGTCATAAAATTGGATGCAACTGTGTGGCAAAATTTGTTTATAGGATAACTCACTAGCTAATGTATTTTTAAAGACTTTTTTTTAGCTTACATTCTCCGTCATAAACCGTCTGCCGAATCTTGGTTAAAAATGGAAATGGGGAAAAATAAATTTGGAATATCAGTTCTATCGTTACAAATTCGGTACTAAATGAAAAAAAAAACGATTTTTCTGAATCAAGGGCTGGAAACAATTTTTTGACACAGATTTTTTAAAATTAATTAAAGTATGAAATTTAGGTGGAAACACTTCATTTTAATTCATTTTAGTCATTTAAAACAGTATGTGGCTCGCTACAAATTCGGTACCAAATGGAAGGGGCGATTTTTCTGAATCCTGAGGTGTAAACAGTTTTTCGACATGACAATTAAATTTTTTAAAAATAACTAAAGTATGAAATTTGGGTGGCAACACTTGATTTTTTCATATATTTCAGTGTGAATCAAGCTAATAGAAAAAGTATTTAATTTTTAAATTTTATTTCATTTTAAATTCAGTTTTCACATTCAGAAGGTTTACACTAGTACTCATTTTAAAAAAATCTGGAGTGACTCCACTCGACTTTCCGAACATTGAGTAACTAACAGTTTTGTAGATAAAATAAAGAAAGAGGAATTGCTAAACAAACAAAAGAGAGAAAACCATAATAGAGTGTTTTTTTCTCCATATATCACACGAGGTTTTATTTAACGCTACTGAACTTTGAGCCCTTAGATCATAATGATAAAGAATTTTTCGTTTTGTCCCTGTAAAAATCTATAGATGCTAGATTCACCAAAATGCTTATAGTTAGTGCAACAGTGATTTATAATATTCATACAAATTTTCAGCTCAATTGAATAAGGCGTTTAGATGATATCGCACTTTTAAAAATTTGGTCTCATAGGCCATAATGATAAAGAATTTTTCTTTGTGTCCCTGTAAAAAAACTGTAGTGCTAGATTCACCAAAATCTATACAGTTGGTGCAAATGCGACCTATAACATGTGTACATTTTTTTTGCTCAGATTAATAAGGCGTTTAGACGCTATCACACTTTTAAAAATTTGGCCCCATTGGCCTTAATGATAAAGAATTTTTCTTTGTGTCCCTGTAAAAAAAACTATAAGTGCTAGATTCTCTAAAATCTATACAGATTGAGTATCTGTGACCTATAATATGGGTATAAAATTTTTGCTCAATTGAATAAGGCGTTTAGATGCTATCGCACTTTTAAGATTTTGGTCCCATAGGCCATAATGATAAAGAATTTTTCTTTGTGTCCCTGTAAAAAAACTATAAGTGCTAGATTCACCAAAATCTATAGGGTTCGTACTATGGTGACTTACAATATACGTACCAACTTTCAGGTTAATCGAACAAAGCCTTTAGACGCTAGCGTGTTCACAAACATACACACATACACACATACACACACACATACATACATCATCGTAAAAATAGTGAAAACGGACTCAGGGGACCTCAAAACGTATAGAAACATCAAAATCTCGAATTCGGATTTTTGACATGATTACAATACTTTCCTCACTATAGTGTTCGGAAAGTAAAAATTGAATTTTTTTCATTTTAGTCTGATAGATCATTTCAATGGACGAAACTTTTGAAATCAATGTGTTTGCGAAACTGTTTTCCTTTCAATGTATTTTGGTATATCCAGTCTTTCGAAACACCCTGTATAAATAAAACTAAATAATAATAAGAAGCAACAGAGGCCACCACGGCTTATTAAGTATTACATGAGCCCAATTTTTTCCAAATCTTCTGCAAGACCATAAAAAGAAAATATAAGAAAAAATTTTTTTAAGTGAAGATTTTTATACTATTATTAAGAGAAAAAAATTATTATTTTATAATTATTGATAGTTTTTGAAATCACATTTTTATGAACTAAATAAATCATATATACAATATTTTAAAATATTAACTATTTTGTACAGCTATACTTAACATAATATACATATTACAGTGAAAACATTTCATTGAAAATTGTAGGAAAAAAAAAAAAAAAAAACTCATATGCCCCTCTAGCCCTCCGTAATTTGTTGAAATTTGCTTTTAAAAAACTACATTTTTTAATCCTAAACCCCTCTTTATCAGATATATGTAACTCTCAGTATATATTACTTAAAACTCAAATGATAATTAAACAAAGTTTCATTAATATCTTCAAAAAAAAAAAAAAATATATATATATATATATATATTTATCTTGCTATACTCAATGTGGTCCCCTTTGATGGGTATTTGAACCATCATTATATATAAAATATGAATATATTTGAACTTTTGTGGGGTTTTTGTCCGGTGGGGATTTTGTCCGGCGGGGCTTTTGTCCGTGGGGATATTTTCCGGTGGGGCTTTTGTCCGGGACCCAAAAGGGGGAAGGGTCAGTTACAAGTTTCCGTCTCTAACGATTTCGGAGTAGTTATTTAGAGTTACAACAATCAGGTTCGCACGATTTAGAGAGAGATTTCAAAAATCAGTCTCAAACCGTTTCGAAGGAGTTTGTTCGTGTTACAAAATTCCGGTTCAAACGCTGAGAGGGTTAATGACCAGTGCATCAAACAGGTATGAGATTGGCAATGGAAAATTCAAGCCTTTTCAAGGACTTTGCACAAATTTCAAGTACTTTCAAGGGCCCTTAAAAAAGAAAATGAAATTCAAGTACTTCTTAAGGACTTTCAAGGACCGTGGGAACCTTAAATTCTTTTCGTTTACCAATTATTCCGGGATTCATCCTTGATCATTTAAACTATCCAGGATTCATCCATCATACACATACGGTTTATTTCTTGTATGAATGCACGGATGTCTTCTTAAACTGCACTTCCTAGAAAATCCTTTAGAGCATTCTTCACATACATATGGTATTTCTCCTGTATGCACGCGAAGATGATTTTTTAGAATACATAATTGAGAAAATGATTTAGAACATTCTTCGCACACATATGTTTTTTTTTTCCTGTGTGGAAGTGAAGATGATGTTTTAAACTATTCTTACGTGAAAATCCTTTAGAACATTCTTCATAAATATACGGATTTTCTTCGGTATGAATGCGAAGATGTTTCTTAAACTACTCTTTGTAGAAAATCTTTCAGAACATTCTTCACAAGCATATGGTTTTTCTCCGGTATGAATGCGAAGATGTGTCCTTAAACTGCTCTTTTCAGAAAATCTTTTAGAACATTCTTCACACACATATGATTTTTTTCCTGTATAAATTCGAAGATGCCTCTTTAGGTCAATATTTCTAGAAAATCCTTTAGCACATTCTTCACAAACATATGAATTTTCTTCTGTGTGAAAACGAAGATGTATCATTAGATTTCCTATAGTAGAACATTCTTTACACACATATGGTTTTTCTCCTGTATGAACGGGAGAATGCGCGATTAATTGGCTCTTATGAGAAAATCCTTTAGAACATTTTTCACCTGTAGGGATGCGAATATGATCATTTAAACTATCCTTACGAGAAAATGCTTTTGGATATTCCTTGGACACAAACAGTTTTTCTCCGATATAAATGCGCAGATGTGTAGAAAGATGACATTTCGTAGAAAATAATTTAACGCATTCTTGACAGATACTATACTGTGTCATTTTCTTCAACTGCACTTTTTAGAAATTCCTTTGGAGCATTATACGGCTTTACCCGCATTGAGTAGATCTGTATTCATATTTTCAAAACTTATGTCACAATAGTTACTTTCCTTTGAACAAACCATGAAGCTAGAGTAAATAGGAGATCGAATGCCGTATTTAATCCGTGATTTTGGGGTATATTTCAAAATCTGGATTGACTCAAATCGACCTAATGAACATTGAATAATTAGAGGTTTTAATTAAGTAAAATAAAAGAAGTAAATAAACAAAGGGAAAAATCATAACAGGATGTTTGAATATTTTTTCACAAATAGTATTTTGCTTAATTTGCATGTACAGTAACGCATGTTTTTTCTTTTCTCCTGTATGCGAAGTTGTTTTTTCAACCACCTTATTCAGGAAATATTTTGTGTAACATTTTTTTAATCATGTGGCTTTTTCCGGTACTAGTGCATCTTACTTCCGGAAAAAGTTTTACTCCATATTCTTCGACCACATTTTATGAAACCATGGAAGCATCTGCGCAAGTGCTAACTCAACGAGTCCAATGCTAAAATAGAGGTGACAGTCATCTGACTCGGATAATGAGCAATAACTTAGCGCGGAATTACTGGATGTTTTCCAAATTTTAAACTGTCGGTCACGCTAGCATCCCTCCAACATTTTGGACGCGTCCTCGCTGCTTGTTTTAGGATATGTGGCCGCACTGTACTTCACACATTATAACTTTTCTCCTGTATGAATGCAAAGATGCTCATTTAGACTACTCTTTTGAGAAAATCCTTTAGGACATTCTTCGAACACATTTAGTTTTTTTTTTTAGAACGAACTTGAAGATGATTTTTTAAGCTATTTTTTTTTTATCTTTTAGGACATTCTCCACACATGTATAGATTTTCCCTTGTGTGAATGAGTAAATGTGCATTTAAATTTGCCTTTTGAGAAAATACTTTTGAACATTTTTCACACACATATGGTTTATCTCCTGTATGGATACGAAGATGATTTCTTAGTATAGTTTTGTCTGAAAATCCTTTAAAACATTCCTCACACACATAGGGCTTTTCTCCCGTATGATAGCGAAGATGTCTTCTTATACTATTTTTATGAGAAAATGCTTTAGAGCATTCTTCACACACGTATGGCTTTTCTCCTGCATGACTGTGTAAATGATTATTTAAATGTGACTTTTGAGAAAATACTTTAGAACATTGTTTACAAACAAAAGGCTTTTCTCCTGTATGAATGCGAAGATGCCTTCTTAGACTGCTTCTGTCTGAAAACCCTTTAGAACATTCTTCACACATGTAGGGCTTTTCTCCTGTATGAATGCGAAGATGTCTTATCAGACTGCTTTTGACTGAAAATCCTTTAGAACATTCTTCACACACATATGGCTTTTCACACGTATCTATAGGTATATTTATATTCATATTTTCAAAAAATTCATTTATTTTCAATCAATGTTGATACCCTCTGTACTTAGTCCTTTTAACATAAATTGATTCCAGAAGTAAATAAGCAGGTTAACAACGTATTTTATTGTATTCATTTACTTTATTTGGCATTTTCTGTGGAAATAGCAGTGTTGTTAATGTGGTGAACGATCGTCTTTCATCGAACTCGTCTTTGTACAGAGTGGAGACTCGTCGACATCAGTGAAATCTCCAAAATCCTTTCTCCATGATAATCTCTTGGGAATTAAGGATTTTCAGATTTCTAAAAATATCTCAAAACGAAATTGTGATTTTTGATATTGAATTTTTACATGCAATTGAAGGTTTTTAGATTTTAGACTACTGGGCATTTTTTTTTAAAGTCAATAATAATATTTAATTTCAAAACTCAAACATTATCATGAAAATTAGATAAGGCATCAAAAAACTGGAATTTACTCAATTCTGCTTGAGACGAGATATTTGAAATTTGAGTCAAGAGGCTAATAACTTCATTTTTTTATCTATGCATTGATTTAAAAATATTGAATTTTTATTAAAATAAAAAAGAGATATTTTAATAAGAAAAAAGACATTTTTATTTTAAAGTTGAATCTTTGTACACCAAGACCAGTAATCAATAACTTCACAGATTGTCGTTCCCCACCCCATACAACCAAAAGGATCCATTGGATGTCCTACAAACATCATACATATCCTGCAACTGACTAGGGTGCCTATATTACTAGAGTGACGACAGTTCTCAGTGCGCAACCGCTGTGGATGAAATCTTGGGTTGCTTGCGTGAACTACGAGTGGGGTTGATTATTTCTATAGAGGATCTTTATCTTACGTTGGCGAGAAAACGTTTCTGGTGAACATTTACTTTTCTGGCGGGATATTTAATTTTCTTAGAAGTAAAAAAAGACTTAATTTATTCATAATTCGTTTAAATTGTATTGAAATTAAGCATTTTCTTTTCACTATATTATTTATAGTTTTGTCAAATAATAAGTTATCGATAGATTTAAATTGCCAAATTTATAAAAAGAAAAATTGCTCCTAGAAACACAAATTTACGACTTTTAACAATTTTATTTAATAATTATTTTTATTTTTTCTCTGTGTTAATTTTCGATTTATTATTATTAAACCGTTATTTTTAACTTAGATTTTTAAAACCAAAAACATTATCCGCGATTGTAATGAAATGCTCGCCCTCTGGTGGGCTACGGTGAAATTACAATAAACATGGTTTAATTCGAATTCCATATAGCCGCCATTGCTAGCCCATGTTTAGTTTCACATATATTTATTGAATAAAAATGAATAAATACGGTAAAAAAGATAACACATACTTTTGTGTGCCACAGTGTAAATCCAAAGCATCAAGAAATCCAGAATTGAGCTTCCATTTATTTCCAAATGACGAATTTAAAATTTCAGTTGCTTCGGCTAATGGAAGTAAAGAATTAATCAGATGATTTGAAACTAATATTTGTTCAACTTCATTTAAAATCTACTTCCGAATCGAACTTTGAATAAACTGAAGTATTTTTTCCAAAAGCAATCAATTTTCCATAATGTAATGGCGGAGAAATTATAGTACGAATATTAAGTAGAATAACAAGAACACTATTGGAACACACGTGGCTAATGTTTACTAACAACTGCAGTGTTCACAAAGCGCCGTCTATCGATCATTACAAACGCGGATACTACACTAAAGAAATTTTTTGTTTATTGTGAACTAAGGGAAATTTTTCATTTAAGAATTTATAATGCATCCCGGTTTAATTTCATTATTTTTCATTTTGTAGTACAAAAATTCTTTTAAATAAACATTAATATTTTTTCCGTAATAAGTTTAATTTTTTAAATAATAAGAATGTACGAATAAATTGGTCATTTCTAATTATTTACAGATTTTTTTTTTTTTTTCATTTTGATATTATATTCACGATTTAACAGGGGGGGGGGTTATTGTCCTATCACCAAGTTTCTGAAAAAGTGGTACTTTTAGGTAGCTACAATGCATCGTTGCTTTCACACTACACTCGTGCCTTGTTGATGAATATATGAGCTCAAATTTTTTCTACCCGAAACGGGGTGGGGAGGGTTAGGAGGGCGGCAGCTCCCCTCACATAGAATTTTATGGCAAATGAAACAATGACCTACATCTTTTTTAGATTAATTTTAAAGTAGATTGAACTATATTATTTTACTTTACTGAACTTAAGACTTAATATGCGATCTGTCTTTATAACATTGAAATGCAGTGTAAGAAAAAGTCGTGTGAGTGACACACCATATAATTTATTCTAAAATCGTATCATCGTTCTTTTTATAATTAAAGGTATTACCAGATTTAATTCACACCCTATGTAAACATTTCTAGGGAAGAAATAATCCCCCCCCCATCCCCCACAAAATAAATGTTTTAACAAACAATTAAAAAGAAACAACTTTTGTAAAATGTTTAAATATATTTATAAATTTTAATACTTTCAAAACTCACTATTTTCAAAAAAAAAAAAAAAAAAAAAAAAAAAGAAACTAATGAATTAATTTTTAGTTATTTTATTTTTATCTTTATTTTCAAAATAGTAAATAACTACGAATTTTATTGAAGAAAATTACACATTAATTCGTAATTAGTCAGACGTAATAAATAAGAAACAATTTATATATTCCTTAGTACATACTCTTACACATAATAAACACAGAGATACACACTTTTAGCTTTCTCTAAGAAAAGATATCAAAACACTGGCGAAGAATCTCTCGCCAAGTACCATGTTAAATATCGCCAAATGTTTTTACTTTCCGTTATCAATAAAATCATTATTTTTTAATTTAAAATAGCACAAAAATTGGACAAAAGTAATATATTTAATAAATAAGATGATTACAGATCAGTTATGACAATAATCATACTGTATTTTTTTCTATTTATATCAATTTATAAGCTATGAAACAGGGTAGTTAAAGAATCTGTCTATCACGTTCATCAATAAAGTCAATAAAACAGATTAATAATTAACATTATTCAGTAAAATATGTTTTGATATTTTAGAAATAACCTTTCTTAATGTATTTCTGAAAGAAAAAAAATCAAATTTACTTAATATCAAGAGATAAAAATGCTTTTTTTGGCATATACGAAACTCTCAATGTAAAACCTATGGAGCATCATCCAACAATCGCCCCAGGCGGCTGATGGACAGTCTTGTCCAATGAGAATCTGTCGCCACTCTTATCTTATCGAGGCACCCTACAACTGATATATCCGGTAAGTGTCATAAAACAGCAACCAACCTCCACATTCAGATGTCCGTTGTTAAGGATCCTTAACTAAAGATCTTTAAAAAGAAGCATTTTCATTGGTCAACCGAAATGTAAACAATCTTTATTTCCGACTTTCCTTAAAATAGAAATTCAGATGTCCGTTTAAAGATCTTTAACTTTAAGGATCCTTAAATTCTTAAGGATAGCTCTACACCTCTCCTTAAACTTAAAGATCGGCAGCCATCTTGTTTTTCTGCGTGTGGTGATTTTGCGTTTTTGACAAAGGACTTGAACTCTTTCTCCCAATTTGTAACTTTTGTAAAAATCTGGCTGTAGAGCATTAGTCTTGAGTCTTGGTACTGGTTTGATTAGATCAAGTTCTCATCTTAAATTTCTTCCAAATAGCAGTTCAGATGGTGTTTCTCCATTATTGAGAGGAGTTATTGGAAATCGAAAAAGAAGTTTACACAACTTACTATGAATTGTGCCCGGATAGAATTTCATACATTTTAATGTTGTTTTGAGAATCTGTACATACTTTTCTGCTTGTCCGTTTGTGGAAGGATATGCTGGAGCAATAAGACGTTGCTGGATGCCGTTAGTTTTGCAATAATCTCGAAACTCTTTGGACTTAAATAATGAAGAATTGTCAGACACTAAAATTTCAGGTAGTCCATGTCGGCTGGAAATTTCTTCGAGGAAAGAAATTGTGCTTGCAGTAGTTGGAGGTTTCTTTGTTGCAAAAATTTCAGGCCATTTCGAAAAAGCATCCACCACAATTAAAAAATGGTGTTTCATGAATGGGCCAGCGTAGTAAATGTGCACTCTTTGCCAGTTCTTTTCTGGTGATTCCCAAATGTGGAGAGGTGCCTTGTCTGGATTCTTTTTTATATTATAACATTCTCGGCAACTTTTAACAGTATTCTCAATATCGGAATCTATGTTCTTCCAATAGCAATAATTTCTAGAAAGGGCTTTCATTTTGACAATTCCTTGCAGTGAGATTTGAAATTAGTTGATATTGTCTTGATCCAAGACAATTTATTAACACGAGAACTTTTAGTTCTTCGGTTTCGGCATCGTCGGCCGATAATCCTTTTAATTTGAAATAATTTTCCAGTGTCTCTGCATAACAGTCTAAGTTTCAGATGATTCATCAAATTGATCAAAAGATAAATTTTGTGTAGCGAGAACATCTTTAGTACTACGTTTCGATTCTGGAGTACTTTTTATTTTATCGACGAATTCTTGAAGAGTTGCTATAAACTGCGTAAGTTCAGCCATTTCATTTTCCTATCGTCGCCAAATTGTTAAATATTTACTGGTTTAACATAATAATAGAGATGTAATAATTTGAAATATCGAAGACATGGAAACCCTGCGTATTTGTTTTATGTTTTGTTTATTGAACAAGACAGTAGAAGTTGAAATAGGAGTAGTTAATATGCAGTATATTAAAGTAGAAGTATATACACAACATAAACCATGTCGTATTAAATTAAATTTTGTTTACAAAGAATGCAAGCATATTTTTTTTTTCCGCTTTGGAAATCTATTTATTTACCTTAGTAAAAAACGAATTTTTCCCACATATCACCATACATTTCTAATTGAATACTTACATTATTTTTCCCAGTAAAATGCCAATGATGGGAGTTCTTTATACAAATAATCCACTAGAAATATATTTAGTTTTCATTCTTTACATTATAAGCGTATAGTTCTCTGAAATTTTCAAATCTATACTCGGGGCAAAGCTAACTTGAGAACACTGTCAAAGTATAATTCCGCCAGGGATAAATAGTTCTTTTCATTTACTCATTTGTAGTGTTGAAAATAAATTGAATTTAAAAGAAAATATCGGTATTGTATTTGATAATATCCGTTAAATCTATCTACTCAACTTAAAGTGACGGTTTTAATGATTTAGAAATTGTTTTTAACAACAATAAATGATACGTCACAATCTACTTATCCAGTTATAAACTTTCTTTCTTTGGCGATTTACTGGAAAGTAAAAACTTCCAGCAACCCTCAATCCCCCACCCCAGGATCTTCTCTGTGGTCATTCATTACTCGGACACCTGACACTTGCTTTTCTTCCACCCTCTTTTCTTCAGTTACTATAGCAGTAAACCCTCTTTTCTTATATGTCAATCAATAGCCTCTTCTTGAAATGAATTTTCGTATAATTTTCAAACTCACAGGAAAGTAAAAAAATTATATGCTCGAACCCATGAACTCGTCTGATAAAGACAAAAGAAGAAGAAGAAATATATATATATCATTACAGAAACATATTTTATGCAATATATTTTTCATTTCATAAAATTTATGCATCATTTGCTAAATTTCATATATTATACAAATTTTTATTTTTAGGTGTAGGAAATCTGGTTTTAAAAATAAATAATTAAAAAATGATTTTCTTCGCACCAAAAAAGACATAATTATATAATTTAGAGTACCTTAAGATTTTTATAACTTTATTATTATTATTTAATTTTAAAAATATCAAATTAATTAAATTTTCAAAATTAAGTTTAGAAGAAAAAAAAAATTGCCTGTCTTTATATTCTCATATATAATAAAAGTATCATTTAACCTGAACTCTATCTTAGGGGAGGGGGAATTATATTACGTTATCTGTAAAACAAATTTTATTATTATTATTATTATTATTATACATATTTAAACTGTATTTTCCCTTAAATGCATTTTACCAAAGTATTACTTTTAAATATATTTTATTTTTTATAATTTTCCAAAGAAGTTGAAAAATGTCTATGACTTGTATCTGTCTGTCTATCCGCACTCTGTTTTCCGTAAATATTGCTAGAATGCTTTGAAACTGATATATGTTATTCAAGTTCACTATTCAAGAACTTATAGAGAGAAAAATTATAGCCTTTTTGCAGGCCTTTCACAAAATTTAAATCTATAAAATGCGCTTCTTCATAAAATTGAAATCCATAAAATTGGTCCTTTCGTATAATTCAAATTCCTACAAAAGCTGTTTCACAAAATTTAACTTTATAAAAAAAATTCCTTTAATGAAATTTTTCATCTTTTCAGTATTATTTCAAACTATTCCGTACACTTTATTTAATAAAACACTTAAATGAATGTTTGGCATTATATACGAGTGACCGCTAAAGTGATAACTGTTACACAATAATACATTTTTCACAAAAAATAAATAAAATCCATAAGAAGATCTCGCTTTTTTTTTCTTCCTTAAATTTTTTATACTACAAAATTAAAATCCAAACATAAAACCTGGATCGAACCGCAAATTACTAAAATTACATTTTCAGTCGTGTTGTTTGTTTCAAACATTTTCAACAAATTTTAAAACTAATTATGAATTCGTTTCGTCTATTTGTCTTTGTACGAGCTGCAGTTTAAGTAAATAATTTTAGAATACCATGGAAGTGATATGTGTTATCAGTTTTCACAGTATTTTCATTTTTGAAAATGGTATAAATTGTTCAGTTTGTGCACAGGAATACACAAAAAACTTCTAATGCATTACGGTCTATGAATCTATTAAAACATTTTTTTTAATCATGTTTTGATATCTTTACACGTTAAATTCTTACACATTATTAAAATCCACAAAACCTTTTTTTTCTTAAGAATAAGATATGATTAACTTAATTAATTGATTCACAGGGCCATACAAATTTGTTGAGATACATATTGAGATATAAAAAAAAATTATTCAAGGTAAATTTTCAGGATTATCAGGATTTTATTTATTTATTTATTATTAGTGTGTAATTATTTTTATCAGTGTATAATCAAATTTCAGATTCTAAACAACGCGCACAAAAGCAATATATTTCAAAGGTTTTTCCTTTACGAATAAAGCTGTAAAAATGATGCTTTTGTGAAATACTTTTCTCCATAGTTTAAAACAAAAAATATTTTTAAAGCTATGATGTTTATAAACATATGTAAATATTTGTCCGATTTTTTTTTTTTTTTTTTTTTTTTGAGGGCATGGGCAAAAGACAAATAATGCTATTTAAATTATTTTCATGAGAATCATACCAAAAAGGACCTGAATACAATTTATCATTTCAAGGGCATTCTAAAAATATGTACGAAAAACGAGGTTTTTCAGCAGTTCGTAAATTGAATACCACTTTTTTAATCGTAAATTTCAGTAATTATAATATTCAGTTTTTTATACAGTTTCTTTGACTGAAAAATACGAAGAGTTTTATTGAAAAAAGTGGTATTCAATTAAAAGACAGCTAAAACCCCTGCAAATAAGATAGACTGACAGATGAATTGAAGTCAGAAGCACTTTTTAAGTGTTAATGAACACAATCTCAAAAATATTGAAAATATGTCGCTTAAAATAAATATAAGTAAATAATATAATACGGTAATCTGGTAGGGTTTTGCGTCGCACTAGTGCTGAGCAGATGGGCAATTGGCGACGGTCTGGGACACACCCCTAGAGGTGGTCCGGAGACATGCCATCACAATTTTGATCCTCCACTTTTTTTTTTTTTTTACTTATACAACACATATAAGTAAATTAAAAAAAAAAAAAAAAAAAAAAAAAAAAAAGACAGCTTATGTTATAGTTAAAAATTCTTCATTTAAACTATGACACAAAAAATACATAATTAAATATTTTGATGGATTAAACTGCAATTGTTATTTTTAAGACTAAATAATTATATTAAGTTATTTTGAGTGAATTGAAGATGAATTGAATCAATATCAGATGAATTGAAGTCAGAAGCACTTTTCAGGTGTTAATGAACACAATCTCAAAAATATTGAAAATATGCCGCTTAAAATAAATATAAAAAAAAAAAAAAAAAAAAAAAAAAAAAAAGACAGCTTATGTTATAATTAAAAATTCTTCATTTAAACTATGACACGAAAAATACATAATTAAATATTTTGATGGATTAAACTGCAATGGTTATTTCTAAGACTAAATAATTATATTAAGTTATTTTGAGCCAATTTAATTTCGTAATATTTTATCTGCATCAATAATAAATGCAAACATCTATTACGGCCAAATAACAACCTGCTAATGCATTTATTATGCAGCAAACTCTTTTAATATCCTAAAATGAATAAATAAATATTAGATAAAATAAAGGTTATCTTATTGAACTGTTTAATTTCATTTCACATGTAATGTACAAAATATTCTTCGAAATAAGGATAAACAGCCAAATCTAGTACTCCTAGATTCTCCTATCCGTATGAATACATAAAAAAGGAAGTGAAAAGTCTCTGGTACCTTCCACACTGTTCTCAAGTTAGCTTTGCCCCGAGTATAGTAACAAACCAACTTGTGAAAGTTCAAGAAAGCTACATACACTTTCAAACAATTTTCGAAACACACAAAATGAGCTCGTGACGACCAGTTTGTAAACCGCTGCTCAAGAACATTCTCTACGCATATATGTCTGCCTAGAGTATAAGTACTTAGATG
Source organism: Salticus scenicus (assembly GCA_963930645.1). NCBI lineage: Eukaryota > Metazoa > Arthropoda > Arachnida > Araneae > Salticidae > Salticus > Salticus scenicus. The sequence continues at coordinate 544 of CAWVNO010001703.1, read as the reverse complement.
ACATTTAAGGATGCATTTTTTTTTTTTTATACACCCATGGCTTTTCTCCCTTCTGGCATGAGTGAATGCGAAGTTCAATTTTTACACTACTCATCTGAAAAAATAAATTTCAACATAATTCACGCACATATAGTTTTTCTCCGGTACGAATGCGGAGTTCATTTTTTAGATGACCTAATTCATAAATTGTTTTAGAAAATTCTTCACACTTTATGCCTTTTCTGTTGTATGAATTTGACCATGCCTCTTAAGATTAGTTATTTGAGAAAATCCTTTAGAACATATTTCACACACATATGGTTTTTCTCCTGTATGAATACGAAGATGCTCCATTAAATGGAACTTATAAGAAAATCCTTTAGAACATTCTTTACACACATATGGCTTTTCTCCTGTATGGGTTCGAAGATGTCTCTTTAGAACATCTATTCGAGAAAATCCTTTAGAACATTCTTCACAAACGTATGGTTTTTCTCCTGTGTGAACGCGAAGATGACTCTTTAGATTACTTGCTCCAAAAAATTGTTTATCACATTCTTTACAC
>CAWVNO010001702.1:0-14000 GCA_963930645.1 Salticus scenicus | reverse complement strand
CAATATTCTTGCCAGAAAAGTCGTCTATACTTTTAAAGCGAAAGGATGAACCCTAAATCTGTGATAATCTAAAACAAAGTTATCGACTTTTCACATTTTTCATTATGTAAAATACATTTCTTAAGATACATATTTTGTATACTATAAAATTGTTTTTTTTAGATATTTAGTGTTATATTTGTTTGAGATGAAAATCGTATACATTTACCATGGAAAATAATTTTGATAGATTATTTTAGCAAATAATATTTATGACATCGACCTGCGCAGGAAAATATAGAAGAAAGTTTTAGGATGGCCTCAGTATAATAATTTTTAAAAAGGTTAAGTTTTGAACAGTATGAAAAATCTTTATTAGAAACGGGTGTCATTGAATAAATTGCTTGATCGACAAAAATTTTCGCCGGGTGTAAATGCCATCTGCTCTGTTTTTGCACAGGAAGTTGGTATTTCTTGGCCTGGCCCGTTGGATCCAAAGTCCTACTGCTTGCTTACTCATCATATTTTGTATTTACATTCAGATTTGAATTTAACTTTCGTTCGGATTCCCTACAACAGCTTCAAGATACAGACAGATAAGTTTTCTTACTTACTTTTCGTTTTTATAAAATTTTCATACGTGTGCATTGAAATCTTACAAAATTTATTACAATTTATCAAAAAAACATATAATATTTTTAAATTAAATTTGAAATTTTTAAATTTTTTCATCTTTCACGCTAACTCTTAAATTTATTTCGTTCGATATTTTATTATTACAGTTCAACGTTGTAGTTTAAACTAGCAAACCCATGCGAATTTTTCGCACTTTTCTTTTCTTATTTACTTTTAAAATTTGAAACTCATAAATATTATACCGAATTCCCCATCTAATTAAAATTTTAATTCACCAGAAACCAAATTATTATTAGTAGCAAATTAATATTGTGCAATAGTGAGACCAAGATCATTCAAAGAAAGGTTTCAAAATAAAATTCATGGTTGAAGGCCCAGTTTCATATTTTCGCAGGCAGTACAGTTATAGTATAGGATTTCCATGATGCCTTTTAAATTTTTGTCGCGATGTTGGTGATGACTTTTTATTTATTTTGGTATATTTTGTTTAAAAAAAAATAATAATAATAATAATTCTTATTTTGATTATATTTTTATGTTTATGATTTTTAGTCAATTTATGACATTTATTCATATTCTGTATAATCTTTAAAGTATTTCTATGTTTAAAATGACGCTTATAAAGATTGAAGAAGCAATTTTTAAAAATACAGTTTTCCATAAAATAATGTAAGCAGACAAATTTCGTAATTTTTTCTTATTAGTTCATTGAGTTGAGTCCGTATGCTTAAATATTGTTCATTTTTAAATATTATTTTTTATCCTCGCGTATTTCAATAATTACACTACTATATCGTTTCGGAAAAAGTTAATTGCAACTGATCCACGTTAAAGAAATATATAGATAGATCATGTATGTTTACATTTTAAATTACACTGTATAAATGTAAAAGCAGGGAGAAGTATTAAAAAAGAAATAGTTACTAAGGTGAATCTTAATATTGCTAAATGTTTTAAATTTTGAAGTTTATTTATTTTATTTTTATTTATTTATTTGTTTACAAAATAAACTTTTAATTATTTATTTATTTATTTTTCAAAATGTTTCACCACATTTTATACTGTCATATTTCACTGCATGTGTATGTAAAATTTATAAACTCAAAATCAATAATTTAAATAAATTTCGCATACGCATGATTTGATATATGAAAATATTAAGTAAATTTCACGTAATCTATTTAAATAAAAAAACAAAATAATAATAATAATTTTGATTTTGATTTTTTATATTTTTAAACGTATTTAAAATACACCGCTGTTCAAAATTAAAGGAACAAACCTGCTTTCCCATTTTCTTCTTTTATGCATAACTTTTAAACAAATAAACACATGGACATAAAATTTGGATGTCATGTTCGTTATCATATCATTAATCGAATTTTACATAATTTTAGAATAAGTAATAATTTAAAACTAATAATTATTAATTTTTCTCAAAAGTAAGCTTTGGAAAAAATTAAAAATTTCAACAATTTTAGCGAAAAAAACTTAATGAAAAATTGTGTTAATGATGCATTATAGACAAGTGAAGACTCACATGCCCTCAAATGTTAAACAAAATCCTGGTTTTACTTTCTGTGTTCACTTTTCTTTTACTTTAATAACGGAATTTTTGAAAAAAAAAATAAATAATAATAATTACTAATTTGTATAAACTGTGATCATCACCAAAATAATAAAAATGTCGATAAATAATTTAATAATGAACGCCTTATCCGATTTTCATATTTCTATGGAAAATTTTAAAAAAATTATTCACACGCTAAAAAATGAAGAAAAAAGAAGAAACAAAAAAGTGACTACATGAAGAAATATACGGTTTTAATCTAACGCATGGATGCGCGTACATTTTTAATCTATCTGTAATGAATCTTCATGACCATTTTTCATTAAGTTTTCTTTTCTAAAATTGCTGAAATTTTTCATTTTTTCAATGTTTACTTTTGAGAAAAATTTACTGATATTTAGTTTAAAAATTATTACTTATGCTAAAGTTATATAAAATTCGATTTATGATATTTTAAAAAAACATACTATCCAAATTTTATACTTCTGTGTTTATTTGTTTAAGAATTATGTGAAAAAAAAAAAAAAAAAAAAAGAAAACGAGAAAACAGTTTATTGTTTAAATTTTGTACACTTGTGTACTTCTTTTAACTAATTTCTATTTTTTGTTTTCAATTGATTGTGCATTATTATAGTTTAAAAATAGAATATGTAACATATCTGGGCATTAATTTGAGATTTCATTGATACTTTAAAATTTAATAAAATACTTTTGTGTTTGAATGCTAAAAGTTTGAAGTAAGTTTCAAAATTTAGACATAAATATTTTTAAAATTTTTTGCTTAAGGGCCCTCTTTACTCACCGTCGCTGGAAGCCGAAGCTAATGTTATTCAATGGGAAATTTTTCTTTACAAATAATTTATTAAGTAATACATATTTTTAAATTCTGTTTTCACATTATGAAAATTCCCAGCTGTTAAATTGACGGACCTTTTTTAAAAAATTATGTTTTTAATTTTTTATATTTTACTTCGAAGCTGCAAAATACGAATTTTCAATATGTAATTTTTTTTCATTTTGCAATTTCAAAATAAAATATTAAAAATTAAAAAAATACTTTTTCAAAAAAGGTCCGTAAATTTAACAGTTGGGAATTTTCTGAATGTGAAAAATATGTATTAGTTAATAAGTTATTTGTAAAGAAAATTTCCCCATAGAATAACATTGGCTCGGTCTACCGGCGACGGTAAGTGAAGAGGGCCGTTAACTTATTAAAATTAATATCCAAATATGGTTATAGTATATTGTTAAATTATAATGATGCAAAATCTAGGGGGGAATAATAATTAGTTAGCAGGGGGCATATTATCTTAAAAATTTTCAAAATATTCCAGAACTTTAATTTATTTATTTATTTGTTTTTGAATTCAAATATTTATCTAGAATATTCAAAATACTTGATCTTTTGTTGTACCATATTTCAATGCATGTATGTAAAATTTTATAATACTAAGACAATTATTTATGGAAAAAAAAATAATAAAAAGATAAAATAAAAACTAAACAAAAAAGAAAAAAGAAAAGAAAAGATAAATAAAGGAAAAGAAGGAAAGGAAGGAAAAAAAGAAAAAAATAAGTAAATAAAATAACAAGTACAAAACTTTGAACAGGCACTATAAAATTCAAGAACTCGAAGCAATTGTTCCGGGTCGAGAAAAGACACAACCCTTCATCAACCGAACAAAGTAGGCACGAGTGCTGCAAAAAATCTGTAACGTAGCTCTTGTATTTTCAGCACTCGTGCCTATTATGTTCGTCTGACGAAGGGTCGTGTCTTCTTTCGACTCGAAACAATTGTTGCGAGTTCTTCCATTTTATTATACATGAAATACATTTTTAGCACGTTCAAAGAACGTTCAAAAATTGTTTACATAACGTTGTGAGAACGTGTGTATAGAACGTTTTCAGAACGTTTCTACACTATTTTAGAACGTGTACAGTACGTTTTCTAGAACGTTCTGAAAATGTGTATAACGTTTTGAAAACGTTCTAAAAACGTTTAGAACGTTCTGAGACCGTATGCATAGAACGTTCTCTGAACGCTTCTATAACACCGATGGTGATAGCTACATGTTCATTGAACGTTCCCTGAACCGTACTATTGTACGTCTTCAAGATGGACAAATTTACGTCTATAACACGTTCAAAGGGAACGTTCTTAGAACGTGTTTGCAGAACAATATTTGAACGTTCAGAGAACGTTTCGGTGCTGCTTGGGTTGTAGTTTAGGGTTGCTAAAATTTATAAGCTTGAACTTGAATAAGAACAAATTTCTAAAATTTTTCGGAAAAATTTATTGGTTTATAGCACAGAATTCTTCCAAATGTTCTATAAATAACCAACAAGACTGTAAAAAAAAGTAGTGTGGTTAGTGATGATTTTAGACTGAAATTTGCCTATAGTTTTACTTACTACATTCTGGACGGTATTACAGTAAAAGTGGAAACAGTTAGTAGTTTTTTTCATTTCCACGAAGGTGGGCGTTGACTTGGCGTCAAATTATGCATCCAAATGCGGTAAAAGGTAGATTTAGGATTCCCAAAGTTTGGGAACTCTAACTTCAATAGGAGTCGAGTTTTGGAATATTTTGTAGTGATTTATTGGTTTCTAGCGCAGAACTACCTCGAAAGTTCTATAAAGCTCTGAAAATAATCTAGATAAATTTAAATTCCATTCAACGTCTGATAAATAAAGGAAATCTCTTTTTTTTTTTTTTTCCTCTAACTTTGATACCAGTGGATGACCCAAATTCAACACAATTTGTTAATTAATTTATTTTCGAAGAAAGATTTATAGAACTTATTAAATTTATTTTTTCTCGAAACATTGTTGCAATTATGACGACATTCTTTTTCCTGCCAATTCATTCTTTTTTCATCATTTTATTCATTCCTCTAAACCAAGAATAAAAAAAATATTTTCCGTGTTTCAATGCACTTTTTTAGCTATGACGCTAGTGTTTAGCGTTATCTCCGTTAAACGTAGGCTTTATTATTAGGAAGTTTTATGTTTAGATAGAAATTCAGTTAATAAAAGCAATTTCGACATAATATTTTTATATTCAATAGTAATCAATACTGAAATAAAGTAATAAAAGCTATTTAGCGTGTGCCACAAAACACAAAGTATAGAACCGCATTGCATAAAATATAAGTAAGTTACCATAGGTGTTTGAATTGATCTTGTTTCTACTTTACTTAAGGCTTCTTTTTTCACTAATTTCATACTTGTTCACTTCTGGCGCAAGCAGTAAATGACATTCAAAGCCATGCAACTTTTGGTTTTTCGCAATTTCAAAAGCATTTTTTTTTCTTTTTCTTTCTTTTTTTTTTTTTTTTTTTTTGTGGCCTAAGTCAACCACAGAAATTTTACTCTTTTGGGGTAGTTATTATTTGTATGTATTTACTGAAATATGTACCTTTTTTGGTTCACTTCTGGTGCAAGAAGATTTGGAGGGCCAAAGTTAAAAAAAAATGCTTTTTTTTTTTTTTAGAATTTTGAATGGCCTTTGACTTTTGCACCAAGTCAACCATTTATGTTCCAATAGTTAGTCTGGAAACAGGAGAATGCAAAATAACTATCAGTACCATGGTTCACTTCTGGCGCAAAAAGTATTGGCTTCCTTAAGTAGGTATGTTTTTCGTAAAAAACAGAGGACTCCATCTTTGAACCCCCAAAACTCCAAGAATTTTTTTTTTTTTTTTTTTTTTCGCAAAAATAAAAAATAATACGTGTCTAATAGTTTTACATAAAGATAATCTCCTGGAAATTTCAGCAAAATCAAAAATGTCAACTATCCAAACATGCCGAATTTGCCCGATTAAAAAAAAAAAAAAAAAAAAAAACTGGCTCTTAAAAAAAAAAAAAAAAAAAAAAAAAAAAATCACTGAGCGAATTTCACTTTTTTGTTCAATCGTTAGGAACTTACTATAGTGCAACGGTTAAGCTAAACAGACAATTTAAAGTTTGTAGACACTCCCACATAAGTGGTTTAACTGACGTGAGATTAGGCTATAATTTTTTGTCGGAATTCCTTTAAAAGGCAGCTTGAAAGGGTCTAAAGTTAAGCTTGTGTGGCCTTATATCTAATCTTCCGTTGCTTTGCTGTTTGATTAGGAAGTTAAACCAGAGAATCTTTCTGATTCGATTCGAGGGCAATGGAGTCATTTTAGCGGTGAATTACATCAGTACGTTTTCAACAAAATAAGATGCATGTGATCAAACTGTCGGATGTTTCCTTTATGCTTTACACTTTACATTATCAATGGTTACCGTTGTAGCAACGTATATTTCTATCTCTTAGAAAATTTGCCTTTATTGTATTAAATATACAGAGTTTACATACGTTTTGTTTAGTTGAAAAGTAACACTTTCCATCTTGAATAATATTAAAATATAATTTGTAATGTATATAACTTATAATGTATAGGACTTGTAATATATAATAATATATAAGAGCGGAATGTATGCAGTTTATTTTTTCTTTGGAAAGGGGTTGAGTAATAAGACCAATTGACTGCTCTAGGGTCCTAGGCTTGAGGAGGAGTGCCCTCCGTGGGGATCTATGTAAGGGGTCCTAGCCGATATTTGCGCGACCTGGGATTGAACCCGGCGCTTCACATCTAACAGGTTTGAGCGCAGAACCGCTCAACCGCTAGTGGGCTTCTTTGTAAAGAAGGTGGGGGGGGGGGGGGAGTGGTATTTTGTAAAAATAAACTTTTTTTTTTTTTTTTTTTTTTTTTTGTGAAATACTTTTTTATTTTTTGAAAAACCAAAATTTTATGAAAAGAAAGTAATCATATTCAGCCCCTTGTTTTCGTTTTTAGTTTTTATTAATCATTATTATATCCTTTCATCCAGTATATATGTATAAATGTAAATGAATGTAAAGTCAATAACTTGTTACAATGCTGAGGGGGAAAAAAAGAAGAAAAAGACATTTTGCGCAGATGCCTGGTATACAGTTAACGATGAGAAGTTTTGTGAAGGGGTTCATTTATGAAATGGAATTTTGTGAAGGGGGCTGATTTATGTAACGGAATTTTGTGAAGAGGCTTGATGTGGATCAACTTCTGTTTTAGTTGATTGCCTGTCCCGTCTTGTTGATTTGATTTTAAAACTAAATCATAAGAATCATATTATATTTCTTTGTGTGCGTGTATTTATATATATATATATATATATATATATATATATATATATATATATATAAGAATGAGGGGACAAAAAGAAAAATGAAACTGTAAAACAAATAATCAGTTTGGTGTGGTATCCACACGACTTTCTCTTACTCTGTATTTCAATTCTATAAAAACAGATTGCATATTGAAGGGTAAGATAGCAAGTACAGTATATAAACCTACCTCTAAAAAATTCAAATTAGGTTTAGAAGCTGTTTCATTTGACGAATAGTTCCGTGTGAGGGGGGCTACCACCATCAAACCGCCTTTTTGAATAGAGTGCCTATATTTATATAGAATTCAAGGCTGATATTAAATTTAAAAGTTTATTCCAAGTTATTAAAACAACATTCACCTGCACATCACCTTGAAACTTAACAATCTTGACCAAACTATTCAAATATCAACTTCATTACAGTAAAAATTTGCTTTTCTTACGGTGTGTTAGGGTTAAGGCCAATTGACAGCCCAAGGGTCCTAAGGTCTGCGGGGAAAATGCCCTTCCTAAGAGTCTTTCTCAAGTATCCTAGCTTATAGTGACTCAAGTTTCGGACTTCTCATCTTTTGCAGAAGAGAAATAATTTTCAAAATACCACATTAAATTTAGTTCGTCAGCGTCAGTCAGCTAATTTTTTGCGGCTATACGTAGGCTGTAAAGGTAGCATATTCGTTTCGTTTGTGTATTATTGTTTAAGAAGAAACCGAAAACACAGTTCGATATTTATGTACATCAACAGTGATTCTTGCGAATTGGATGTTTTCATCTAAAAATGTCTTTGTACGTGTTTTCATATTGTTGGTTGGGAACTTTATTTTTTCCCAAAAAACTTTTTTAATTTGCAAGTGACCACCATGTAATTTCCATATTTGTAAACTATATATTATTTATATGTCCTTGACATATTTGAGAATTCGATTCAACTTCAAACAGACTATTACAGTATAACACATTTTGTAAAGAAAACTTCTGTTTGATTCGAAATATTAGGTCTACCGGAAAACTCTGTACGTTTAAATTAAAAAAAAAAAAAAAAAAAAAATGACACAGGATTTCTAAAAATATTATCTGTACTGAAGAAAATTGATCAAGTTTTACAAAAACATTGTTAAATAAAATTTTCCAGTGTCAAGTTTTTAATTTAAACAGACATTATATTTCCAGTATAGACCAAATATATTACTTTTTAATGCACAGAATTTTGTTTAACTCACAAACACAAATTTATTCATATTTACAAAATAAAGAATTCCATTAAAACTGAATTATATATATATATATATATATATATATATATATATATATTGAAAACCTTTTGAAACATTGAATAGATGAAAACAAGAAACATTGAAAAAGATAAAACAGAAAAATTCAAAAAGAGATTGTATATATATATATGATAGATATCGTAATAAAATTTAACTTTAAAATTTAGCAATTAATAGATACAAAACAATACCAACACAACAAAAATAGAACTGATTTTAACTTATAGGTAAGACTGACACAAAAATGTTGCGATACAGATGAAGAACCAATAAAAGACAAAAACAATTTAAATTACTTACGCCGACATGAATGATAATAATAATAAAAAAAAAAAAACCATTAAACTTAATGACAGAGAAAATAACTGAAGGACCACAGAAATAATAACTGGATAAAAATGCTAAAAATTAGAAGTAAAAACGCGTCAGGGGCCATGTACTTCATAAAGCTGTGAAAGCTGCAACGATTTCATAAAACAATATAGCTAATCATAGCAATTTATATTGTTCCAGCCCCGATCGAGGTAGCAAAGTCAATTTGAATGAGAAATTAAATAAATTATTAAATCAAATCATCAAGGAATCCAGAGAGAAAACTAAAAAAAAGCAGAGTAGCCACATGTAAAACTTTTACACAAACTGGAGAGTAGGAAGATGCCAACAAATTATTGAAATTAAAAATAAAAGCATTGCAAACATCGATTAATCGATAAAGAATTAACGTCTGAGCTGTTTCATTAACGATTAAGTTCACTAAGTAATTATTTATTGAGTTAGTGAAATTTTAATTTTAAGTTAGTTAAACTTTAAACTAGTTAAATTTTAATTTAAATTGTACGTAAATCAATGAACATTAAAACTTTCATGAAAGGAAATTAATGTTAGAAAACATTAAGTCAGCAGTGAGCAAGCGCCATCTAGCGTTTAGCTAGGTAAACAATAAGTCAGTTAAATTAATTCAGGTTCAAACAAACCAATGCTATAAGGAGTATTTTTAAGAAGTTTTAACTTCAGGAATTAAGAAAATATGTGGCTCCATTTAAATAATTAAAGATTTCATTTGTGGATCTTGATAATGTTAAACCTAAAATATTTAAACTAAATTAGTTGATCTTAAAACTATTAATCCTAAAATAATTAATCTTAAATTCAAAGTTATTAATAAGAATTAAATGTTAAGTTGTAAAAAGACTCAATCACAAGAAATAATCCCAAAAAGCACACATGTAAGGATAAGCAATACAAGGCAGTCAATAATTATTAAAGTTATTATTATTAATTTTATTATTATTATTATTATTATTATTAAATTGGATTTATTGTTCAAACTAAACATGAGAAGCCACTAATAGCCAAATGCACTCAATTAAATTTAACGAAAAAAGAGTTCATAATTCATAATATCAACCAGAAAAAATAAGAAGAATATATATATACATATAAAAGAGTACTTCCCCTCACTCACTCACTCACTGACTCACTGACTCATCAACGCACAGCAAAAACTACTGGAGCTACTAACTCGAAACTCGGTCAGATTATAGAACATACAGTGTAAGCACCACCTAAAAATCGATTTTGCGAAATTCGCCCTCCAAGGGGGGTAGGGGGCAAAATGGGATTTCACAAAAACCTTCACATCTCAAAGAAAAAAACAGATATTCGTAAAATTTTTGCTTTAAAATATAGCTAACACAAATATCTAAAAACCAATTTCTGGAATTCCAGAAATTCGGTCCACAAGAGGTAAATGGGGGCAAAACGGGATTTCACATGTGCAAAACATGGTTTCACATACTCCTATATATATCAAAAAAAAAAAAAAAAAACAGATATACGTGAAAATTTTGCTCTAATACATAACTTATACAGATACCTAAAATCCAATTTCTGGAATTTTAGAAATTCAGCCCCCAAGAGGGAAGGTTAAGGGGCAAAATGATTTGAAATAATCCTTTATATCGCAAACAGAAAAAGCGATATACGTGAGATTTTTACTGTAAAATATAGCTCCAACAAATACATAAAAACTAATTTCTTTAATTTTAAAAATTCTTCCCAGGTGGGGCGGGAAAGGGAGTCCATGGGGCAAAATAATAGAAATACAGTTAGACTGTTCGAAATTGGTACAGATAGGTTTTAGAGGCCTGCAAGTCGAATGAGGATATTTACGAAAGTGTAAAGTTATTAGGAGGTCAGAAATGGGAGGGGGAGGGGCGTAGGGTAAAAAAAAAATTAAAAATAGAGTTAGACCGTTCAAAATTGGTACATAGAGGTTTTTCATACCGACAAATCGATTGTGGATATTTTCGAGATTGTAAAATTATTAGGAAGGGCGGGAAGGGGGGCGGAGGGGTAAAAAATGAAAAAAGAGTTAGGTCGTTCAAAATTGGTACATAGAGGTTTTTGATACTTACAAATCGATTGCGGATATTTCCGAATTTGTAAAGTTATTATGAGGGCTAGGAAAGGGGGGGGGTGGAGGGGCAAAAATATAAAAATAGAGTTAGGGCGCTCAAAATTGGTACATAGAAGTTTTTGATACCTACAAATCGATTGCGAATATTTTCGAATTCGTAAAATTATCAGGATAGACTGAAAAGGGAGGGGGGTAAATATGCAAAAAATATATAACTAAGAGTTAGAGCGCTGAAAATTAGTGTTGTTAAGTTTTGAGGCCCGATAAATCGATTGCGGATATTTTCGAAAATACAGAATTATTACGAGGGGCAGGAAGGGAGGCAGGCGTAGGGGTAAAAATAAAGAAATTCAGATAGAAAGTTAGAAATTAGTATTATTAGGTTTAAAAGCCCGAGAGAACGATTGCGAGTATTTTTAAAAGTCTAAAATAATTAGGATGGGGCGGAAACGGTAGGTGAAGGAACATGCGTGCTTGTATACTCTGCCGCAGGCAGTGGGGGCCCGAACCGATTATTCCACCGATGGGAGAAGATTTTTTTCTTCTTTTTTTTGTATTTTATATTTATGTTTTTCCCTTATGACAATATAGTGATTCATTAAGAGCGTTAAACATAAATGCGCGCAAGCGCGTAGCATTTAATGACCTGCGCTGCCGAAAGCAGTGGGGATCCGGTGCGACATTTTTTACAATGATAATTTTTTTTTCTCTTTTTTTTTTATTTCGCATGATGAAATTAATGCAATTTTGAGAATTCGTTAACTATAGTGATTCATTTAAAAATAGTGACCAGCGCAGCGGGCGTAGCCTGCTAGTATGGTACATAATATTTAATATAATTTTTAAATAGAAATATTTGAACTAAAATAACAATTGGTATTAGTGAAAAAAAAAAAAAAAAAAAAAAAAAAAGACCCAAGAAAAGTTTGAAAACGTGATATACCACTATGCTCTAAAGAGTAAAGAGATTTTATAGCAGGGTTGCAACAGGCAACTTCTTTGAGTATTATTATTTTCGTACCACTATTTCCATAACATAAAATTTATAATAAATTTATGCAAGCAAAATGCAAGTGTACTTGTGTAAATGTATTATAAATTTTATTTTTCAGAAATTGTGATGCAAAAAGATTATATATATATATATATATATATAAATGTCGTCTGTGACAACCCTTCTACAGTGTAGGACAAATTATTAAGGATTTCCTTTCCCTTTTTTTTTTTTTTTTTTTTCTTTTGATATTTTTTCTATTTTCTAAAAAATACTGAGGGAAATGCAAATAACATACACAAATTTATATTTTTCACTATCGATTCAGTCATGAGTGCAATAAGGGACCAACCACAAATTGAAGAAAAACAGAAATACTTTGGATTACCCCTTATATCATAAAATGCTATAAATGACTTGTAACTTTAACACATACATTCACATACTATGCATGCTTTTTTGTGGAAACCGCATAATTATTTAGACATATATATACACTGATGGAAAAAAAAAATCCCAACACCAGGAAGGAGCTGTGCTAGATAAACGAAATTTAGTAGGCGTGTTTATACATCTGAAAGATGACGTCGATTCAAATTTCGAGCTACGCGCATAAGTGTGGCACTAGTAGCGACACTATGAACATGCAAATGAGGTTTGCTTTAAATAAGCTCTGTAAGGTTCGTGATCGTTATTTACAGTTGAGATTTGACGTAGTGGGTTAATGTTAGTCAATGATGCCTCTAAGAAGACGAAGAAGCCATTATCAACAGCTCACTGAGTTTGAACGAGGTCGTGTAGTAGGGCTACGAGAAGGTGGGTTTTCTTTCCGCGATATTGCAGAAAGACTTGGCAGGAATGTATCCACTGTGCATGAGTGTTGGCAGCAGTGGTCAAGGGAAGGTACTGCCTCAAGAAGACCGGGTTCCGGGCGGCCACGTGGCACTACTGAGAGGGAAGACCGCCGTGTTCGGCGTATGGCTGTGGCTAATCGTACTGCGTCTGCAGCTGAAATTCGAGCTGCAGTTGGCACCACAGTGACACAACGAACTGTTACAAATCGGTTACTTCAAGGACAGCTCCGAGCCAGACGCCCTGTAGCGTGCATTCCACTGACTCCAAACCACTGCCGTTCGCGACGTGAGTGGTGTCAAGCTAGAGCTCATTGGAGGACGGAGTGGAGATCTGTTGTGTTTTCTGATGAAACCCGGTTCTGCCTTGGTCGCAGTGATAGCCGTGTGTTGGTTAGAAGAAGGCCAGGTGAATGCCTGCTAGCGACCTGTCTGCGGCCTAGACACACAGGGCCTACTCCTGGAGTTATGGTTTGGGAAGCAATTTCGTATGACAGCAGGAGCACCCTCGTGGTTATCCCACGCACCCTGACTGCAAATTTGTACGTCAGTCTAGTGATACAACCTGTTGTGCTGCCATTCATGAACAGCATTCAAGGGGGTGTTTTCCAACAGGGTAACGCTCGCCCTCATACCGCTGTTGTAACCCAACATGCTCTACAGAGTGTCGACATGTTGCCTTGGCCTGCTAGATCACCAGATCTTTCTCCAATCGAGCACGTATGGGACATCATTGGACGACAACTCCAGCCTCATCCACAACCACCATTAACCGTCCCTGCATTGACCGCCCAAGTGCAACAGGCATGGAACTCCATCCCACAAACTGATATCCGACACCTGTACGACACAATGCATGCACGTTTGCATGCTTGCATTCAAAATTCTTGCGGTTACACCGGTTACTAATGTACCAACATTTCACATTTGAAATGGCTCTTTTCGCCAATGGCTCTACCTGTGATCTTGAAACTTTAATCAATTAAACATGTTACCTAGACAAATGTATTGCTGAAATTTCATTACTGTACAATAATGTTTTCTTGGTGTTGGGATTTTTTTTTTCCATCAGTGTATATATATATATATATATATATGTATGTGT
>CAWVNO010001701.1:246400-282400 GCA_963930645.1 Salticus scenicus | reverse complement strand
CCTTTCTTTGTATGATTTTAGTTCACTATTGCACAATATTAATCTGGTTCTAATAATAATTTGGTGACTGGTTAATTAAAATTTTAACTATGTGGTGAAATTCATATAATATTTGAGTTTCAAATTTTTAATTTTTTTTTTTTACAAATAAATGATTTTTTTTTTTTTCATTTATTGGCGAATTGTTGAATAATATTTTAGTTCTTAAACAATTTTGGACGGCTTTGCCCGCTTCGCTGGCAAACTCTTTTCTATATGCTTTATGAAAAAAAAAAAAAAAAAACTGAAATCGGTCAAAAGCTTGCTTTGGGTTCCCGCTGCCTTAGGCAGCGCCTTGTTCGTCCTTGCAATCTCCGGTGCCTGTCCCTATTGCCTGCGACAATGGCTTACCCGTGGGCTTTCATTTGGTTGCTTATCATACATAACAGTTTCGATACGGACAGTATCGAAAAATTTGAAGTAACTCTTTTATATCTGAATCCCAGTTACATATGAACAACATTATATGTGATGTACATAATATTTGCTCTCAAGTTATTTCCTATATTTATTTGATTTAATCAATCAACCATAGAATGACAGCAATTTCAAGCCACATATAATATTACAATATGCTATGATCGGCAACTTCTATCGCATGAGACAATTATTATTTTGTGGTTATATATACTTCATGCTTAGTTAATAGTAGTTGGTATATAGAAAAATAAATAAATTAGTAAGTAAACTTGATCATGGTACAGCCTTAATGCCCTTGGCGGCTTTTAAATTTTTGTTGCCGTTTTAGACCAAAATATAATTTATGCGATTATTGTTCCTATACGCAAGCGAAGTGTGACGTCACTGACCGTCCGTGGATGCAAGAAAATGATTTCCTATGTCAATCGCCCATTGGATTTTTTGTAAAAAATGATTAAAAATCGAAGAAAATTATTTCCCGATTTTAATCCCCATATTTGGGTACACATATGTATTAGTTATCATGTGCATGTGTTAGATTGAGTTATTTTGCTGTCAAATTGACAAAATTTTAATTTTAAATTTCAAAACTCTGTCGTTCTTGGCGCTTATTGTATTTGGTGATCAAAAACGTAATACGAAAATATACATGTCAGATGTATATTTTCGTATTATGCATTGTACGAAATA
Organism: Salticus scenicus; assembly: GCA_963930645.1. Classification (NCBI taxonomy): domain Eukaryota; kingdom Metazoa; phylum Arthropoda; class Arachnida; order Araneae; family Salticidae; genus Salticus; species Salticus scenicus. The sequence continues at coordinate 281,251 of CAWVNO010001701.1, read as the reverse complement.
TTGTTTCATATTATTCATTACTGTCTTAAAATAAGTTGTTAAAATAACCATGATTTTTGAAAGGAATTAAATTATGTTCGCCAAATAATTTGGCGATATTTTATTTTTCTACCAAGGATGACCGATATCAAATCTATTCCGCTACAACATATTAGTATCTTATATCAGATACTTTATTTAGACATTTGAAAACAAATTTGACTTCAAATTATGATAGAATATTTATCATTTCCCTTTTAATCAGTATATTAGTTGGATATTTATTGTGTTAATATCATCCTTTGAAATTAAATGTTTGAGTTTTCAATCGAATGTGGAAGTTTGCCATTTTTTTTTTTCTAGAGTTTTGAAATTAAAGATTCAAATTTTGTCAATTTTACAACAAAAATAACTTAATCTAATGCATGGACATGATAACTAATACATATCTATACCTAAATATGCGGATTAAAATCGGGAAATATTTTTCCTCGATTTTTAATAATTTTTTACAAAAAATCCAATGGGCGTTTAACATAGGAAATATTTTTCTTGCATCCACGAACGGCCAGTGACGTCATCACTTCGTATTTCTTTCTATCTTTTCCTTGGCGAAAAATGTCCGATCTACTTCAGCATCAAAGTTATAAAAAATTGTCAAGAATTATCAATAAGAAAATACCTTTACCATAATGCTGAATTAACTTTTATGCCAAGCGTGTTTCATCCGCCATACTAGAAAAAAAATCTGAAGTTGAGGTATATAAAAAAAATGCTGTGAAATAAAATTCAGAAGAAATATGTTAGATTTGTAATATTACTATTTTATTTTAAAATTATAATGTGTCATTTTCTCATCGACCAATTTAACATTTAGTAATTTCTTATTTTTCGCATGAAAGCATATTTCATTTTATGCTGAAAACAATAAATAAATATATCTCGTAAACTTTTTTTTGGCAACAATTAAAAATTTAAATGGCTTATATTAAGTCAATATAAGTCAATAAGTTTATTATTTTCATATTTTAATTAATTTTAAAGATTTTTTCAATTTTTTTTTTTTTTTCCTAAACCATCCCTGACCTATAAGGAAAAAAAAACAAAAAAAGAATGATCGAAATCGGTCAAGCCGTTTACGATTTTATAAATAACATACAGACAAACATTCATTTATATATATATAGATAATTTAGCATTAAATACATACGAGGGGGGGGGGGGCTGAGATATACTTGTAAAGAATTTGTTTGCTTTAAAAATATGACGTAAACAGCCCCCCCCCTAAAGAAAAAAAAAAAAAGCGCTACACTCGCTAAAACCTATACAATTCGTATGACATAACCTATAATAAATATATTTTGAACTAAATCAACACTACCAATCAAGAGCTATCGTAGTATTCACATACACATACCAGCGTAAAAATCGCAAAAATGAATTCAGAACACCTCAAATGGTAGTGCAGCAAAATCTCATAGATTTCTTTTCATGATTTACTATTTTTTACTTTCTTCTGTATTCAACAGAAGAAAGTATTGGATTCGTTAAAATTTTCAACTTCCGGTTTTCGACGGATTTACATGTTTTGAGAGTACGAGAATACGATTTTGACCATTTTTAGAAAATGTCTGTCTGTCTGTGTGTTTGTGTGTGACAAAAATTTTGTGGCAACTGTGTCTCCAGAACTACAGTTCAGAATTAAATATAAATTTATTTGAAGATGCATCTTGACCTAAGTTAGTGCCTATCAGGTTTTGGTGTTAACCACTCAACAAGTGGCATTGCTATACAGCGATTTCTGCAATTTTAGGGGTGGCTATATCTCAGGTTCTATTGCGTATAATCAAACAAAACTTGTTATGTGAGACCATTATGAGATATTACGCTGATTCAATTTGAATGCTTATCGGCCAGTAGGTGGCGCTACTCTACAGCGATTTCCGCTATTTAAGGAAATGCTATATCACAGGAACTACTGCACAGAGTTGCATATAAATTTTTATATAGGTGCACCTTAACATAAACTGGTGCTTGTCAACTTTTGGTGACAACCGCTCAACAGGTGGCGCTGCTACACCGTGACTTCTGAAGTTTAAAGGAAGGCTATATCTCAGGTTCTATTGCGTATCATCAAACAAAACTTGATATCTGAGAAGACTTATGCTGACTTAGTTTCGATGCTTATCGACCAACAGGTGGCGCTGCTATACTGCAAATCTCATCTATTCATGGCTATATCTCAATGTCTATGGCATGTAACTGTACGACACTTGATATGTGAGATAACCATTATAAAAACATTACATATATTAAGATGTTATTTATAGACCATAAAATTGTCTTTCTTTGGATATTTAGTGTTAGATTTCCCTAAGATGAAAACCATTTCATTCATCATGTTACATGTTTTTAATAATAGTTTTAATAAATTATTCGCACTTAGTGAACTTGTACAGGAAAATATAGAAGAAAGTCTTGTGGTGGCCACAACATACTAGTTTTATTTAAGTTTAATTAAAATTTATTTATTTTTCATTTATTTAATTCTTTTTAAAAGAAAAATCTACATTTTTCTTTTACTTATTATATTGATTGGAATCAAATGGCAATATAGTGTAAAGAACGAGGGCTATAAAATACATGGTTCAAAAACTAAAATATTACATGTTGATATTCTGCCAATCGCAGTTCTTAAAGAATAACAGATCCACTTGTCGTCGATAAGTACAAAAACTGAAGTGCCTAGGCAGACCTTTCTGCAGGTAGTGAGACCTTTGACCCGATGTAGTGTTGGCGCAAATGTAGCTGCCGTAGGCAACGGTTACCCGAAGCGAGGTATAGAGCGATTTAAATTATTCTTTTTTGAGTTTTTACTTTTAAGGTTGTATAAAAATGAATAGAAACTGAATTCTTTTGAAAATTCATTTAAATATAGGACCAGCGAAGTGGGCATAGCCTGCTAGTATAAGAATAATTGTATTATAAATTTGCAATTTTTATTACAATTTAGAAATACAGAGTTCTAACAGATGACGTCATGCTGAGGGACAGTTGACCTAACTGACCCATTTTACCATTGCGGAATAGTGTTAAAAATTCATTGTAACACAGTGTTGTAAATGTATTTGTAAAAGCATAAAAAAAATTCGACTACCACGCTTCCAAAGGCATGGAAAAAGGGGAAAAAGTAGCGCTGTCCTTCAGCAAAGTACGGTTTCTAAGAAGAAAGTCACGTGGTTGTTAGAACCTAATAGGTAAAGACAAATAATTTATTTATTTATATTTTGAGTCTATGGATTCTTTTCTCTCTCTCTCTGCCTGTGTGTGTATGTTTAAGCATAAATATTATTGGGTTAAAAGAATTTAGGTACTTATTTTCAAGACCTAGACCTTGCTTAAAATTAACTTTCCTTATCTCATTAGATTCCATTTCTAAAATAACAACACTGAAGTAAGTTCTATCATGATCGTAATATTTCAATTTATTTATTTTTTAATTTTTTACTAATTGTTATTTTTTAGTTTATCAATTTATAATCAAAAATTTGTCATTATGATAATTTCTGAAATATTGAATTAATTTAATCAAATTTGGACTTGTAAAACTGAAAGTAAAATTTAATAATTAAAACAACCGAAAAAAAAAATGTTTAAATGAATATTTTATAGTAATTCGCATTTTACTTGAAGATGTAATATTTGGAATTCGGCTGAATTTAAAAATGAATCGGCCATCAGGTAATTAAAAAGAAATTCTACTATTTATTCAGTTTTACGGAAGTTTTTATTTTATTTATTTAATTACTTTTTTTAGATATAAATATATTCATATTAACTTTTGTGCTTGTATTTATTATTTAAGTAAACAATAATAACAATAAACTAAGTCTTATCCTATTAAAAATTTTAACAATTGTGCCTCTGCCTGAGTAGACCATTTTGGCAACTAAGAAAAAATAATTAAGTGCCATTTACGCCTGTTTTTCACATTCAAATTTCTATCTCCGGGTTTAGCCTATTTACTTCCCAATCTTTTCTGCATATTAGCTTCTAAGTTTTTTAGGATTATCATTGCCTTCAAACAACACACTTCTTCCAGACGTTCAACATTCTTAAATGCGCTTGAAAAAAAATTGTTATACCCCCGTTTCGCCGACACAGTATCAGCGAAACAGGTGTTGAACCGATAACGATGATTTTCCCTTTTAGGGGGAATTTGTCAACGAAAGGGGGTAGGAAATTTTAGTGTCGGCGAAACGGGGGTATAACCAATAAAATAACATTTGACCTCATTTCCGTACCAGCACCCCCATGTCGGCAAAACTAAAAACTAATCATACCATAGGTTTGCCCACGTTTTGCCCACGTTTGCCGAATCTTTCATTTTTAAAAAAAAAAAAAAATAATAATAATAAAATAAAGTTAAATAAATTAGAAAAAAAGAAAAAAAAGTATAACTTTCATAAATCAAACCCTTTTTTAATTTACTTACATTGTCAACAGTAAGATCAGGTAGGAATAAAGTGAGTATATTTACAAAAAGTTGCTACATATTTAAAATATTAAAATATTTTTTTATTTTTATTTTGTATTTATTAGATAAACACAAAGTATTTCTGCTACAAAAAGAAATAGTGGCAATATAAAAATTATCGTTTTTATTTAAAATTTTGTTTTGTGCACAACCTATGAAATATATTACTCTTCCAGATTTTTCTTCATCTCTTTTTCATAGTAAAATTGTAAAATATTTTGAGAAAAATAAGAAGCATAAAATATCTAAGAACAGATGTTTATTTGAAGTTAAGTTAAATTTATTGTATTCTGTATTCTATAGGATATTTTATCAAGTGGGGTAAAATGGGTATAGACACTCAATTATATTATTATTTTTATAAAGCTATATAGAAAAGAGTTTCTTTTAAATTTAGTGGCCAGCAAAGAGGGCAAAGCCTGCTAGTTTTTTATATAATTTTCTATACATATAATAAAATAAGATGTTTGTGTGTGTGTGTCATTGTGGATGTATTTACAGAGCTTTTTAGGAACATGGCAGTCGGCTGAGATACTCACATTTGCATGGAGCTTCGTAATGAGAACCGTGAAGTTGGCACCCCCAAGTTGGAATTTCTATAAACGGTTTTTGTGTAACGGTTGCCCAAGTTTTGCCCAGGTTTGCCCAACCTTTCAATTTTTTTGCCCACCATTTATGACACTGTAAATTTACTCCTATTTATACATTTTTTTCTTAATATCAAAATTCTTTAAGAATGGAATGGAATAATCTCATCTTAATATTAAATATAAACCAGTACGCAGGGGAGCAGAAAATATTCAGATCTCTGAAATTTCCCCCGAATACATCCTAATTTTTTCTTAAAATAACGGAGCAACCTATTATTAGAGGGTTTCTTACCTTTTTTTAACCTTTTTTGAGAGGGAGGGGGGGGGGGGGGGAGGAAGGAGAAATCTTTCTTTTGTCCAAATATTGAGGGAGAATTTTTATAAGCTAACTGTATTACAAATTTCAAACTTTTTCTTTTTTTTAATTACATCAAAATTTAATGTTGCTATTAATGTCCCCCGGATGGAAATTATAAAAGTTTGAGATAATTAGATTTATTAACTAACATAATTTTTAATTTCTGATATAATATTACATAATTATGAATAAATTAATGTTCTTCGTTTTATTGTATTTTGCTGTCTCTGAAAATTTAAAATATCTCTTTATTACAGATTTGCGAAATATCAAGAATAACACAAACATGCATGAACCATACTGCTTTATTAAAATTTCTGTTATTTTCTGTTTAAAGATGAATTAAAATTATATTGATAACGCCTTCTCGTACAAATAAAGTAAGCAATATCACTTAACTGATAAGTACAAAACTGAACAAACTGAAAATTAAAAGTTGTATGCTATAAAAATGAGACAAATTAAAATAAAGATACAAAATGTACAAAACATGGAAAAATTTTAACCATGAACAAAACGCGTTTTACAGTCTGCGAAAAAAATGCTTAATTGTTGGATGACAGAATCAGCAGCTAATAGACATTTGTTGGTGTGTATCATTACAAAAAAAAAAATAAATAAAATAAAATAAAAAAAATAAAAAATAAAAAGTAAAAATAAATAAATAAATAAATAAATAAAATAATGTATAAGAGTTTCAAGCCTGCCTTTTTTTCTCCTAAAGAGAAAGAAAGAAAAAAAAATTGTTATATTGAGGCCATTACAAAACTTACTTTCTTCTACTTTTTCCTATATAAATCCATGCAATGGAATTTATTATTTTATAATTTTTATTATTAATGCAGATAATTTTCGTATCTGAGAGGTATTAGCGTAAATGTCGAATGGAAGTGAACTTTTAACGGGCAGATGATATCCTTCTCGTTCTTGGGGAAAACTGCAGTATAACACAGCCACATATCGCCTATATACACCCAATTTAATAAACATTATGTCTCATAATGGCCTTTTTATAAAAAAGTTTTGTTCGATTATACGCAATAGAACCTGGGATATAACTTTCCCTTAAATTGCAAAAATCACAGTATAGCAGCGCCACCTGTTGAGCGATTAACACTAAAAGTTGACATAAACTAATTTATGTTAAGGTGCATCTACGTATAATTTTATATCCAATTCTGTGCTTTAGTTCTTGAGACAGAGACTTCCCTGAAATTGCAGAAATCGATGTAAAGCTGTGCCTCCTGTTGTGCAGTTTAGTATAGATTGCAGTTTAGTGTAGGCACTAAGTTATGTCAAGGTGCATCTGCATATAAATTAATATGCAATTTCGTGCAGTAATTCCTAAGATGTAGCCTTTACTGAAATTTCTGTATAGTAGCGCCGCGCCATCTGTTAAGCGACTGGCCCCAAAAGTTGATAGCCACTAATTTATGTCACTGTGCATTCTTATATTTATTTATATGCAAATCTGTGCAGTAGTTTCTGCGATACAGTCGCCACAAAACATTTTGTCACATGCAAACATTTTCTATGGTCAAACCATGTTCTGTTACTCTCAAAACGCGTAAATCCATCAAAAACCGAAAATCGAAATTTTTTACGAATCCAATACTTTTTTTTCTATTGAATATAAAAAAAAAAAAACTAAAGAATAGTACATGTGTTACTATAATGCAAAATAATTTTAAACTGTAAAAATAATATTAAAAAGCTTAAGCATAAGTTTAGATTAGATTAATAACAATTAATGTGAAATGTCTGGGCTTCTATAAACATCCATAAAACAACAACAGAAGTTTTAACTAATTGTTAGAATTGTTATGTGAAAACTAAAATTTAGACACAAAAAGAACCAACACTTTCAAAAATTTATGCTTAATCATTCACAGCTACTTGCTTAAAACCTTTTTCTTCCTTTCTTCTGTTTTATTTATTATTATTAATTTTTTTTTTTTGTGTGTGTGTGTGTACGCGCGCGGTTTGATTTCGAGGGGGGTGGGGGTGGAATTCATGAATGCACAATTGAAACTGATAACTGAACTTCTTTAAATCAGACTCAAAACTATGCAAAAAAAAAAAAAGTTTTTCCTATTTCTCTCCCCTTTCTTCCCTCCTTTTCTTACCGGCTAAAGTAAACAAACATAATTTTTCCCATCCGTCGGTCATTAAAGTGCTTGTTTATTTATGTGAATTGGATTATTATTCTTGTAGCATTTTAGTTAATAATAATTAAAAAAAAAGTTGGAGATTCGGTATTTTCTCTAGCTTGTATGAATCACTAAATATATATCATCAAACTTCAAATACTTACCCGGGGGGGGGGAGGGATTTGTGTAAGTAATAAGATATTTAACAAAAAATACACTTGTAACAGCAGAATACAGCTGTCAGTTTGTTGTTTAATATTAGAAAATTTGTAATTCCAGCATAATTTTTTATTTCCGTTTTCATTTTTATCTTATTATAAGAAAATAAATATTCAAAATTTCCCCCTAACATCGTTCGAGCATTCGGACATATTCTGCACCCTTGTCAGTACGTACCAATAAGTATTACACTACGTACAAATAAGTATTTGGACACTTTCTAATTTAGACATTTTGTCAAATATCTAGAAACGTTCTTTTGGAATGGGAATCATCTTGAAGAAACTTTGGTAGCGTAAAGAACACGTTATTCCTCGCATATCTGAGCAAAAGTTGTGTTCTAAAAAGAAAAAGGTGACCAGTAAATTTAAAGAAAAATCAAACTGTTTTGAGTCACCCAGGGTAGTAGCGTGAAAATTTGATTGGGGAGGGAGACCCGAAGTTTTGCGCCCTTTCGTATTCCTCATCCAAAAATGCCACACGTATAATTTCATGGGTGTTACCATCTGGTGGACCGAAGGCACAGACCCTCTCGTCGGTTAATATGTACCAATGGCGAATCCAGAAATTAACTCTTTTTTTTTTTTTGGGGGGGGGGGGGCTAAGATATTTCAAGGTGTTATTCCACATCAAAGAAAAGTTTACAATTATAATAGTCACTTGTGAATGCCAGTACCCCTAGCCCCCTCCCTTAAATCCGCCACTGATATGTACCACCCCCACCCCAACTTATTCCGAAAATCTGCTGGGAAAAATATATAAATATGTACATAAATTCAGTGCTGCTTTAGGCACGTATTTTATGCAAATTAAATTTGTCATTTATTTTGAATTTATATATATATAATGTATAGTTCATAATATATATAATGTATACTTAATAATGTGTCTGATATATATTCACTGAAAAAAAATATTTGTGACCTTTGCACAGTCCTTTGCGCTAGAAGCACAGTAAATAACTTTTAATACTTACCCCATTACCTGTGGTATTCTCTATGTTTATTGTGCAGATGTAAATTGGAACAGCTTATACATTTAGTCAAAATAATTTGTTATAAAATAATTTAAATTTGTTTTATTTTATTTATTTTTATTTTTATTCATTTATTTATTTATTTATTTTTTACCTCAGGTATTGGGTTTACACTTTTACGATACTGTGACTTATACGCTTTTTTCAGTGACGTGATTTATTCAGATATAGATGCTTTAATATTCATCATATTATACTTTTTACTTTCTTCTATATTAAATAGAAAAAAATATTCGATTCGTAAAAATTTTCGATCTCGGGTTTTTGATGGATTTACACGTTTTGAGAGCTGTAGAGCACGATTTGACCATTTTTAGAAAATGTCTGTCTGTCTGTCTGTCAGTCTCTCTCTCTCTCTGTGTGTGTGTGTGTGTGACAAAATTTTGTGGCAACTGTATCTCAGGAACTACTGCACAGAATTTCATACAAATTGGTATGTAGTTGCACCTTGACATAAATTAGTGTCTATCAACTTTTAGTAAAAATTGTTTTAGAGGTTGCGTTGCCATCCTGCTTTTTCTAAATTTTTAACATGGTGATATACGACAAAATTTTGTATAAATGTGCATAAAGAGAATTATTTTTTAGTAATCATTATGAAATTCACAAGAATTATTTATAATAGAGATAGTCAACTGTGAAAATTTTTTTTGTATGTGTAGGAGCCTTGCCACCCCCCCCTGGGGGGGAAGAGCCCCCTCGAGGGCAGTAAATTTTCAAGATGGGTATCTTTCAAAAGGTCTCGTGAATACCTTTAAAACGAATGGTTGAACTATAAATCTGTGATAATTTAAAACAATGTTATCGATTTTTTTTTTTACTTTTAACAAAAAAAAAAAAAAAAAAGTTTTGTTTTTCTTTGACGAAATTTAACCATACTTGGTATTTAGTTGGCCCCTGATATAAACTGGTGCTGATGAGATTTGGGGATCAATGGCGCTGTGATCGTATTTTTTCTAAATTTTTAACATGGCAGTATAGGACAAAATTTCGTATAAATGTACATAATAAGAGTTATTCTTAACTGTAATTGTAAAATTAATAAGAATTATTGATAATGGTAGTAGTTAATTAGGAAAAAAAATTGTGCATGTGGGGGCATCGCTTCCCCACCTGGGGGGAAGTACCCCCTCAGGGGGGGGGGGGTAAATTTTCAAGATAGGTATCTTTCGAAAGATCTCGTCAATACCTTTAAAACGAATGGTTGAACTATAAAAATGTGATAATTTAAAACAAAGTTATCGATTTTTGTACTTTTAACGAAAAAAAAACTTTTTTTTTTTTTTTTTTTTATTTTTTTTTTTTTAAATATTGTTACTGAGTGAATTTGTATAGGAAAATATAGAAGAAAGTCTTGTGGTGGCCACAACATACTAGTTTCCATTGTTATACATTATTTAGAGCCCAGTTCAGGCAAAGCATGAAAGTTTTTAATGTTTTTTTTTTTTTTTTTCGGATATTCTGTTTTTAAAATATAAGTTATAATTAGATGTCATAGATTTTTATTTTTTTAGGTCTTATTGTGCTGGTATACTGTACTCACAAATATAGAGATGCTCAAATATAGAGAAGCACAATTTTTTTTATTCTACCAATAGCCTGTAACAACTAAATTTAAGGAGAACATTAAAGAATTTTCGTTAGAAAAATATTATTACTCATTAAAGAAAACCTACTAAAAGAAACTACATCCTTATTATCAAAATCTAAAAGCGCATGATTCGCTGAATGATATAATAATTCGAAAAAAAAAAAAATAATAATAATAATAATTGCTTGCAACATCTTTCCCACAAAAGAAATTTTTGGTTAATGTACGACATTTTGCCTTTACAACCATACGTTAATATGAATGCTGCATACCATGTATTATGTATACAACACAGAAAAAAAAATGCATAACATAAAATGAAATAAAAAGTCAATATTATTTTTCTGTCTAAATGCCTATCCCATGATTATTTTACGAGGAAGTGGTTTGTGTGAGAGAGGATTTATATTCTAGATTAATCCGCAGTTTTCTTGAGTTGAGTGTAAAACTAGACTACACAAAATTTATGGGTTGGAAGTGGAGAAAATATTTCTTTACGTTCTAGTAGTCAAACATCTGCGGTTAGTTGTTTTCAAGTTTTGGAATCCGAGAGAAGGAAAGCATTGTGCGTTTCGAACATGATATGTAGCCTGCAGAATTTGATCGTTTGGATAGAGAGTTTGAAAATCCAAAATTTTTGTTAAAGAATCTCTTGAACATGTGGTATTTTTTCGGTTTCTTAAAGCAAAAAGAAAGAAAGAAAGAATAATAATAATGATAAAATAAAATAAGATAAAGAAAAAGAAAAAAAAAATCTTTGGAATTGGCAATATGAATCTCTATATATTTAAATTATTAGTACGTTATTCTTCTTTGGCTAATCACTATATTTAAACAGGGGTGATGTTTAACTAGGGGCCGGATGGTACCAAATCGGGACATATTCCTAAAATCGGTGGGGGGGGGGGGGGGGAGGATGACTATCTTTTGAAATTTTCTCCTTTTAGCCCCAATTTTCCTTTACGAATTTGGAGCATTCAAATTTTTGTCAAGAATTTTCTTAATACCTTATACGAAGTAAAGGAAATATGTTATCCAGATTTATGAAACATATGTTGTATCTTATGTCACTTAAAAACGATTAGCTATAGAATGTTGAAATTATGTATTTGAGATCTTTGTAAGATTTAATTATTCACTACCAATATTTCTCTATTCGACCGCCCATCTTATATTTCCGGTTTTCTTGTGATTTACCTGTATTAGAGTTACCAGATTTTGCCTGAACCTGACCAGACCCGTAGGTCGACCAAGTTTTTTCACGAGTGGGTCGGGTCGGGTTCAAGTCTGGTTAACTGATTTTTTATTTTTTTTTTCGTGTGAATCGGATTTGGTGTTTCGGGTCGCCATGTAAACATCTTTCAATAAAATATTTACCATAATAAATAGAATTTTTTTTAATATAATTATAACTATATAACTGATGTAAATTTACTATATAACATATGATTAAATAAACGCGTGCATAAACTATTGTTGTAAAGTAAACAACCATACCGGACAAAAGTAATTGACAAACAAACAGGAAATTATTATTATTATTATTATTATTTCGAATATAAACATTAAACAATAAATTACAAAAGCTAAACTTGAAGCCCATTTTCTACGCTTAAAGAGCACAACACTGTATATGGTTAAAAATTATTGTTAATCCATTTTTCAGATTTAAAAATTTTTGACTTAGTAATTTTAATTTGATTATTTTTTAAATTATTTATAAACTGTGTGACAATGAAAATTTGTTTTATTTTATAGCAATGAAAAATTACATGATTTCTAGATAAACTATTAATTTTTATTTAGATTTCGTGTTCCATGTAGAAGTCGGTTTTGGTGTGGGTAAAATGAAATCGCGCACGGGACCTCAAATTTCCGTATTGCGGGATCAGGTCGCGGTCGCGTTAAATTAAAATTAATCTATAGAGTTCGGATTGAGTGAAACACGACTCGATTTAACCTATATATGTATGTGTTTCATACATTAATTTTAAATAACTGATTACAGAGCTACAAAGCTTTATTTACATCTATAACTGTGTAGTTTTCCTATATGATCTACTATTTTAAGGATGACTTAAAATTTTTTATCAGTACGTGATCTCCCTTTTATAGATTTCTACGATCACTCAGGAAAAAAATAAGTGAAGAAGTTAGACAATTGGTATTTAGGAATTATATAATGTCAAAAAAAAAAAAAAAAGAAAAGAAAAGAAAAGAAAAGAACTGGCGTTTAAAAGGAACAAGTAAAAATCTTTAAATAAACGCCGTAAAATGCAGGAAACTCGAAACAACTATTTCGAGTCGAAAGAAAACACTGTCCTTCGTCAGCGAACAAGAAAGCACGAATGTTGCAAACAAAGGGGCAACGTTTAATTTCTCACTTTTCTTTTTGATCACTATATGACCCCGTTTTAATTTTTTTTTTAAAATCATGTTTTATGTTTTAAATCTGAAAAAAAAAAAAAAAAAAAAAAAAAAAAAGCAATGCCATTATTTAGGTAAAATCTCTCTCTATATAAAAAAAGTTACTGTCACTGGCGTCAAATTTTTTTGTCTGCGACAGCGTTTTCTAACGCAGGGCAGGGTCCTTCGCGTCACGGGAGGAATCAATGTGTTCCGAGTACTCCAAGGAAAACATTTCAGCCGCTTAGAAATTTCTATCACTTTAATTGAAGAAGTTATTAACTAAAAACGACAAGTTTATGAAGGTACTCTATTTTCCATTTGAAAAATGTTTCCCTCAGTGACGTTGTTCTTCTGTCATGAAGGTCATTTTACAGGAGAAAATTAAAATATGATCCATGGTTGTAAATAGGTAGGTAGGTTGGTTGGATTTAACGTCGCACCAATACTGCTCTATGGATAATTAGCGACGGTCTGGGACGCACCCCTAGGGATGTTCCGGACACATGTCAACACAATTTTGAACCTTCAAGGAGGGGATCTCCCTCCGCTTTGGTGATCCCCATAGGTATAGTGGGGATGGGAACATGGAGGATTTTGCAAACACGACAGATTTTATATGCACCATCCACCATTAGTGTACACGACGGTCTTTGGCCGGCTCAAGTATCGAGTCGGCAATCTTCCAATTACGTGCTCAGCGCTTTACCGACTAGGATACCGCGGCCCGAAACCACGGATGTAAAAAACAAAGAAAATAAATATCAACTATTTTTCTCTACTTTTAGAAAATTAATCTTCTTACACGGAAAAATTAAAATACGATCCATGGTTGTAGGTAGGTAGATAATTAGGTAGGTTGTGACTGACGTCGCACCATTACTGCACTATGGATAATATGCGACGGTCTGGAACGCACCCTCACAGCTGTTACGGAGACATGCCACCACAGTTTTGGTCCTACACGAAGGGGACAGCTCCCCAGCTTCGGTGGCTCCCAGAGGTATAATTTTGATGGGAACACGGAGGATATTGCGGCCACGACATATTTTCCGTGCACCAGCCACCATTAGTGTACACGACGGTCTTTGGTCGGCTCGAGAACCGAACCCTCAAACTTCCAATTATGAGCTCGGCGTTGTCAAAAAGAAATAAAAAGAATCATATACTAAAGCTGTATTGCAAAATGGTCTAGATATTGCGATTTTGTTTCTATTAAATATATATATATATATATATATATATATATTATATATTTCAATTTGACATCGAATATGATGATTTCCATAATAATTTTCTGCTTTTGTCTTGTAATATGCACTATTAATATTTCTTTTCAGTGAAAGACAGCAGCGGATAGGCGGGCAGTGTTCTACGTGTGTTAATAAGTAAAGTGAGTCGGGGAGGAGGCGAAGCCTACTTCGGGAGTTGGTGAGCGGAGCGAGCAGGCGGCAGAGCCCCCTAGTGTTCATTGTAAAGTTTCATTGGCTTCTAAGTGTGTCACGCTGTCTTTTTATACGGCAAAAAAAAAAAAAAAAAAAAAAAAAAAGATTACAATTTAAAAGCTAAAATTAGTATATCATTTCAGGAAACTAAGTAGTAATGTATAGATTATTAGAGAATTCGTTCTACTCAGAAATGAGGCTAAGCTGAAGAAACTGTTTTACTACGTAAAAATAAAATCGTGTTTAATAAAATCAGATTTAAACTAGTTGGCATAGGTGGACTCTGCTCAGTTCCCCATCATATTTATGTTCTCAGAAATTTCTAGTGCGAGACATATTATAATCATGTTAAAAGAAATGAATTTGACCAAAGCTTCATACAGTGACAGAATGAAATCCCCGCCTAATAGGATATCCACCGTTCACTTCGATATATTTATCTTATTCTAATCTATTAATTTATTTCATCAGGGTCAATTCCGTTGTTTAGTTTTCATGGTACTATTTCCAATGCAATAAACCTCAAAATTCATATTTATATGAAAAATTTACAATTTCGCTATGTTGATAAAATCGTAAATTACGAATAATTTACGAAAATTTCCTAGTAGAATATTTGTATTCAATCATGTTCAAACAAATATCATAAACTTAATTTTGAAGTTGTCTAATGTATTTAGGATCCTCAAAATGGAAGTTTATGATCAATTTGGCCTTATTCTGACATGTTAAGTAAATCATAAATTCCAAATAACTTACGAATTTTTTTTAATTGGAAAAATCATAGTCTATGATATTCATGCCTGTATCCTAAATAATATTTCGAAAGTGGTTTGACATCTTTACGCTGAAAATATCCCTCAAGATTGACGTTTATGTGAAATTTTGCTCTATTCTGACATGTTAAGAAATTCGTAAATTTCCAATAACTTACGAAATCTTTATATTGGAAAATTCATAGTCATTAATATTCATACCAGTGTCCTAAATAATATTTCAAAAGTAGTCTGACATCTTTACGATGAAAATATCTCTAAAAATTTACGTTTATGTGAAATTTTGCCCTATACTGCCATGTTAAGAAATTCGTAAATTTCCAGTAACTTGCGAAATTTTCAAAGTAGCATATTTATAGTTACTGATGTTCATTCCGGCATCAAAACTGATATTTTAAAACTGGTCTGACTTTTTTACAGTAAAAAGTTTTCATTTAATGCACGTTTAAGTGAATTTTTGTCCTATTCTCCCATGTTAAGAAAATCGTAAATTTCTAATAACATACGAAGTTTTTAAAATCGAATGTTGCAAATGAATAGGGTTCTTGCCAGTGTCGAAAGTAATATTTTAAAACTGATCTGACCTCTCTGCGACAATTTGTTCTTGAGATATCGTGTACACAGACTAACAAACTAACGGACTGACCCACTAACAGACTAACACACTAACCCACTAACACACTAATAGACACCCTACAGACAGACACCATAGAAATTTTGTTATTTTCGGATTCCTCACACCTGAAAACGTGTAGAAAAGTCAAAAAACCGAGGTCGAAAATTTTCACGATTACCTATATTCCCCATACCTATAGTATGATGGGGAACTAAAAAAGCTAATATTCATGATTATTCAAAGTTATAAAGATAAATAATGTAAATTAGAATAATTAACACCATTTAATTTATAAATTTCGCAGGACCCGTTTTACCATTAGGCGAACCTAAGCGATTGCCTGGGGCCGCCAAAAAATTGAAACACTGACCAAAATTTTAGGGGGGGGGGGGAATGGTTGGATGGAAGAAAAGTGAAAATTATAAACCAATTTTTGATTTTTTTTTTCTCCTCTTTTAAGGAATTTGTGTATATTCAGTTTTAAATTAAAAGTAACCTTCTTTAAAGATTTTAACTTTGTATAAAAACACCTTAACCCTTTCAGGGCCAAGGAATTTTCGCTCATTTAAAATAAACTACCGTACCAGAATTTGTGAACAAGCCTAAAACAGAAGAAATAAATGATTTTTTTTTTTTTTTTTTTTTTTTTTTTTTAATGTTATTAAAGTAAAACTTTGTAAAAATTTCCTAGATGAATTTTTGCAGTTGGGAATTAAAATAAGTATAAGATAAAAAACTTTTTATAAACCATGTTTTTAAATTATCTGTTGAATCATAGCTATAGAACTAACTACATTAGTACTTTATCAGTGCGTATTGTTACGAAATTGTAAATAATTGTATTTATTTTCGTATAAATTCATTCAAAGAAACTTAGTGCGTTGATAAAATGTCAATTTTCTGCATTTCCAGCTCTTTTGCGTGTTAAAATAACTTAATTTTTCATTTAAGACGCATTAAAAAGCTCCAATAGGCGGGTAATGGATTTGGCGCCAAATTTGACGCCTTTTTGCCCTTGGCTACTTTTGGCGAGAAAATCCTTATTATCGATATTCCAAAGATGGACGTTCTAATGTGATTGGTTAAAGAGTTACGAGAAATTTGAATTTAAAAAAAAAGTTGGTTTTAAAAATAAAATATTAATCCTTTCCGAACAACATATATTTGCATCATGAACTACATTAGCACTCTATCAATGTGTAGAATATCTTTAAATTGATAATGAAGTCAATTTTTGCCAGATGCAAAATTTAACTTTTTAACGCCCACGTTTAGTTAAATGTATTTATTTTTATGTCGAAAGAAAATTAACTCGTAAATTTTTTATGGCAACAATTAAATTATAGCTAATATTTTAACGACTATTTTTATTGCTATTAAGAGCTTATTATTTTCATATTTTAATTAATTAAAAGAAAAGTATTCGAAAATTCGAAAATCTGACTTTGAAGTATTGTGTTGTTACCGGGTTCTGAACTAGTGTGAAAGTTTCAAATGTCTAGCTAGTAGGGAAGTTATGTACGTGAAGTTGGCACCACCACCAAAGGTACAAAACTCAAAATTTATCTCAATCGTTTGTACTTCGTTAGTACCCAATTGTACTACAAGAAATTTCGTTTGTACCGAAAAAGTTTTTAAACTATAGCTGTTTCAATTTGGTGGTGCCAAATTCACGCTGGCACCACCACCATGAGAAAAACATTTAAAATCTATCTACATCGTTTGTACCTCGTTTGTACCCAATTGTACCACTCGAATTTTCGTTTGTACCAAATATGTATTTAAATTATAGCCACTTTAATTCACACATTATTACAGTCGCTTTAATATGGTAGTGCCAAATTCACGCTGGCGCCCAACAACAAGGAAAAAAAAAAATACAAATTTAAAATTTATATTAATCATTTGTACCTGGTTCGTACCCAATTGTACCATAAGAATTTTCGTTTGTACCAAAAAATTATTTAAATTAGAGCCATTTTTAATCCGGACATTATTATAGCGCTTTTAATATGGTAATGGGCCGCCGTTGTCTGGTTGGTAAGAGCAGCGAGTTCGTAATCGAAAGATTGCGGGTTCGATCTTCGAGCCGGCCGAAGACCGTCGTGTACGCTAATGTCGACTGGTGCACGTTAAATTCCGTTGTGGTCGCGAAGTCCTCCAAGTTCCCATCAAAAATTAAACCTCTGGGCGTGCCGGAACATGGGTTTAACTCGCTCTGATCTGGATCAAAATTCGATTTCCTGTTGTTTGGCTGGTGCTGGCGCTCCTTAATAACGGAAGACGCACCCCTCATGCCTTAAAAATCTGGATAGTTCCACTACCAGGACTCGGAATTTCCGAGTAGCACACGACAACAACACAACAACAATATGGTAGTACAAACTTTCCGCTGGACTCACACAACCAGGGAATAAAAAATAAATAGCATCAAAAACTATTTTAATCGTTTGTTCTGCGTTACTATCTAATTGTACCACAAGAATTTTCATTTGTACCAAAACAATATTCAAACTATAGCTATTCAAATCATGCGGTGCTAACATCACGCTGGCACCACCACCATCAGAATAAAAACTATAAACCTATCTTAAACGTTTGTACTTCGTTAGTACCCAATTGTACCATAAGAAATTTCGTTTGGGAAAATTCTTGTGGTACATTTGGGTACGAACCAAGTACAAATGATTAAAAAAAATTTCGAGGTTTTTTTTTTTTTTTTTTTTTTTTTTTTTCTTTGCCTCGTTGTTGGGCGCCAGCGTGAAGTTGGCACTACCATATTAAAACTACTGTAATAATGTCTGAATTAAAATAAATATAATTTAAATAATGTTTTGGTACAAACGAAATTTCAAGTGGTACAATTGGGTAAAAATGAGGTACAATCGATTGAGATAGATTTTGAGTTTTTTTCTCGTTGTGGTGGCGCCAACTTCACGCTGGCACCACCAAATTAAAATGGCTATAGTGTAAATACTTTTTTGGTACAAACGAAAATTCGAGTGGTACAATTGGGTACAAACGAGGTACAATCGATTGATATAGATTTTGAGTTTTTTTCTCGTTGTGGTGGTGCCAGCATGAACTTGGAATCACCAAATTAAAATGGCTATAGTGTAAATACTTTTTTGGTACAAACGAAAATTCGAGTGGTACAATTGGGTACAATCGAGGTACAATCGATTGATATAGATTTTGAGTTTTTTTCTAGTTGTGGTGGTGCCAGCATGAACTTGGCATCACCAAATTAAAATGGCTATAGTGTAAATACTTTTTTGGTACAAACGAAAATTCGAGTGGTACAATTGGGTACAATCGAGGTACAATCGATTGATATAGATTTTGAGTTTTTTTCTAGTTGTGGTGGTGCCAGCATGAACTTGGCATCACCAAATTAAAATGGCTATAGTGTAAATACTTTTTTGGTACAAATGAAAATTCGAGTGGTACAATTGTGTACAAACGAGGTACAATCGATTGATATAGATTTTGAGTTTTTTTCTCGTTGTGGTGGTGCCAGCATGAACTTGGCATCACCAAATTAAAATGGCTATAGTTTAAATATTTTTTTGGTACAAACGAAAATTCAAGTGGTACAATTGTGTACAAACGAGGTATGATCGATTGATATAGATTTTGAGTTTTTTTCTCGTTGTGGTGGTGCCAGCGTGAAGTTGGCACCACCAAATTAAAATGGCTATAGTTTAAAAACATTTTCGGTACAAACAAAATTTCTTGTGGTACAATTGGGTACTAACGGAGTACAAACGATTAAAATAGTTTTTGATGCTATTTATTTTTTATTACCTCTTTGTGTGGGTCTAGCGGAATATTTCCACTACCATATTAAAATAATTAATATTTAACGAATGCAATTCGGTACAATTTTCACTTGTAGATGCTGAGATATGGCTATCTGAGAAACCGCATAATGTATTAGCAGCGCCGGCTTCTGGCCTATATACACCAAAATTCAATAAGAGTATTTTTTGATAATATATATCTCACACTTCAAGTTCGGTAAATTTACTTAAAATAGAAGCTAAAATATAGTTTTCCCGTTAACAGAAAATATTGCAGAATAGTAGGGTTATCAGTCGTCCGATGTTCATCCAAAGTGAATCAGCATAGTATTTTTAACATATTTCCATCTCATGAGCCAAATTTTATACATTTATGTACTACCGCAAGATTAATTATTTAAATAATTTAATCTTGTTATATTCTTCCCCATAAAGAGATTAAATTGTAACATAGAAGCGCCACCTGTTGCCCGATATGCACTCAAACTGAATGAGCAGAGTTTTTCATAATATATATATCTCATAATAAGTTTTTTGTGCACTGTAAATATTTAACATTTTCTGAAATGAGAGGGAATCGAAGCGTAGCAGAGCTCTTGGGTGATATAGCCTAAAAGCTAAGCAGAACCAATTCAGTCCAATGTCCAACCAAATATCAAATTTAATTTAAGTTCATTGGTTCATGGAGTTCTATATTCGTTGCTTTGCTAATTGAAAAATATAGACATTTTATAAAAATGGTCGATCGACTTCAGGAAATTTCAAAAGATGTAAATTCGTAGAAAACCGGAAATTGAAAAATTTCTCAAATCATATACTACTTTTTTATAACAGATATGCGCAATATAGATTTTTTTTATTTATTTATTTATTTATTTTTTTTTTTTTATAGTCATAATAATAAAAATAAGTAGTCGATTTCAGTTAACTGAAATGCGTTTTGTTTTACTTAAAAATAAATAAAATAAAATAAAATAAAATAAAATAAATAAATAAACAAAAATAAAAATCATTAATATTTGCGTAAATCACACACACACAAAAAGAAGTGAAAAAAATCAATCCATCAATGCGAGACTTGATTTCTAATTATGTATCTTATATCTAGAGTACTGTGTTGCATACCTTGAGTAATATATGAATGGACTTTAGTATCAATTATATATACTAATATTTTTTTAAATATGTAAATAATATTTAAGATGCGTTCATAAATCCTTGAAGCATATTATATATATAATTTATATTTGTGTATAATAAATCATTATAGTAATTAAACACCAGGAAGGAAGACTTCAGTTAATGAATAAACAACCACATGTTGAAGCAAAGCTTTATACAAGATAAAAGACACAAAATTACTATCAGCTCAAATAAATTAACCAAGTCACAGGTCAGTGTCATATATTAAATAATAATAAATCTTGCTTAAGTGATAAAATCAAAAATTTAATTTCAAATTAAATAAATAAAAATAAAACCAACTAGTTTCACACTCAAAAAAATTTTTAGTCCACTTTTTCACCCTAAAGACGACACAACTTGTGGGGATGAAACTAATTTGTTTTATCTTTATTTAATTAATGTATAAAAATAAATAAATATATGTATATTTTCCCCTTAAGCAAGAAGATTTTAGATTTAATTAAATAATAACAGTAATAATAAAATTTTGTACACATTCTTTGTGAACAAAATTTATTTTAGTACTACAAGACTTGTTTCAATCTATTCTTCCAATTCCATAAAGGCACGCAATAACTGTGTTTCATTCTTTAGCATCGGTTACTATATTCATTTCTAAAAATTTCTTCGATATGGCATTAGTATAGAAACACATTTGGGGATTTCAAATCCTCCCTCCACTCACATTTTGGTGATGAAGTAAAACAGCTATTGCAATTGTAAATCAACATCTTCGCGAGAAACGTCCTAATTACTTCGGTGCTAAATTTCAAATTTCATCAAGTCGTTCTATACCTAAGCAATTCCATTTCTTTACAGTGATTTTTCTAAATTTTATGTTAATTATTAAAAACAAAAGTTTGCACGATATTGTTATTATTATTATTAGTATTGACATGAAAAGAAAGATTTATTATTATTATTTATTTATTTACTTATTTTTGCCACACGAATATTAGAATCTGTATATAGCTTTTTGTATTTTTTATAAATTTTAACATTCATACATTTCTTAATTAATTTTAACATACATAAATTTCTTAAGCATGATATTTCGAAATTTCATTTTAATAATAATAATAATAATAAAATTGCAGGTCTATTTTTTTCCTCCCCCAACAAAAAAAAAAAAAAAAAAAAAAAAAAAAAATTACAGATTTATTTTTTTTCCTCAAAGAAATAATCTGGTGTGTCACTCACACGACTTTCTCTTACCCTGAAATTTAATACTATAAATACAGCTTGCAGATTATTAGGTAAGATAACGAGTATTGTTATGTAAACCTATGTTAAACAATTCATATTAGGCTTCTGAAGAGTTTTATATGATAATTAGTTCTGTGTGAGGGGGGGCTACCGCCCCCCTCAACCCCCCGTTTCATTAATGCACCAAAATTTATATAGAATTTACTTCGGTTATTAAAAAATAATTCTCTTTTTAAAAAATAATTTATTAAAATTATTATTAAAAAAATTATCTTTTACGATAAGGCAGACGATTTCCATATTACAGAAGTAGTATAACACCAAATGTCTAAAAAAAGTCCATTTTATTTTCAATATATATATATAAAAAAAAAAAGAAAAAGTACGATTTTTTTCCTAAGTTTTTTTTTCGTTAAAAGTAAAAAAAAATTGATAACTTTGCTTTAAATTATCGCAGATCGATGGTTCAACCATTCGTTTTAAAGGTATTGGCGAGCTCTTTTGAAAGACACCCATCATGAAAATTTACTCCCCTCGAGGGGGTCTTCCCCCCCGGGGGGGCGAGGCTCCTACACACACATTTTTTTTTTCCCAGTTAACTATCTCTATTACAAAAAATATATATTCGTTTCATTTGGTTTAGTGCAGTCTATAGACGTTAAACTCTACTTTCCTGGAATTTCCCCCATAGACGTAATGTATTAGAATTCTCTTGATTGTCCCTGTACACGAACCATTTGCTTGATCTTAACGAAAAGCTTACTGTAGCGTCCTTATATGATACACATTTAGAATACCAAGTTTGAACTTTCTGCCATAATTTGTTCTTGAGATATGCTGATAACAGACAGACACACATACAGACACAGACACAGACACACACACAGACATACAGACACACAGACATACACACAGACCATTTGCTAAAAACATGATTTTCGTATTCAGGGGACCTCAAAACGTGTAAATATAACAAAATCTCGCGTTCGAAAATTTGACCCAAAAACAATACTTTCTCTACCTTATGGGTAAGAGAAAGTAAAAAAAAAGAGTGTGGGGGGGGGGGGCTTCGAGATGCACTAAGATATCTCAAGCGACATCATCTTGTTGAATCACGTGACTGCCCGAGTACCATTCTTGCCCTGCACTATCCACGGACACACACAAACATTGCTTATATACAGGGTGTTTCATAAGTCTGGATACACCAAAGTCCAACATATCTCAAAAGGAAAAAAAAATTGCTGGAAACATTGATTTCAAAAGTTTCCTGGATTTAAATAATCTACCACATGAGGTATCACAACTGGGTCCTGGGGGCCTCTGGGGGACCCGCGTGACACAAATTTCATTTTTTAAATAGAAACCATATTTTTTCTTTGCAGAATCGCATTAAGCAGAAAAAACTGTTTTAAATCATGTACTGTTTTTATATTTTGCGGCATTGGGGTCCCCGGGGCCCCTATTTTTATGTTTTAATAAAAAATTTGGCAATCCTAAAATATTTGAATAATAATAATAATAAAAAAAAAAAAAAAAAAAAAAAAAAATCTGTAAATACATTGATTTCAAAAGTTTCATGCATTCGAATGATTTATTACATGAAGTATTATGAAAAAATCTGTTATAAGTCCTGTATCGCTTTTTTCGTGTTGCAGAATAGGGGGCCCTGGGACAACGATTTTATTTTGTAATAATAAATCCAGCTATCCCAAATGTCTCAATAAAAATGCAATTTTGCAGGACACATTAATTTCAAATCATTTGTGCGTTCAAATAATTTATCGTATGAAGTACCATAAATGGGACCCTGGGGCCTCAGGGTAGAGGTCTGCACGGGCCGGGCTTAAGGCCCGAGCCCGGCCCGGCCCTCGGATTTACATGTTTTAAGGTCTCCTGAGTCAAAAAAGAAAAAAAAAGTTGCACTCCGGGAGTGCCGACAGAAGTGAAAACTTGAACAATTACGTGTGTATTTCTTGAATCGTCAGAAAATATTTTATTGTGCAGGAAATACTTTTAAATGAAGTGTTTTTTTATTCATTAATATAAACTAATACTACAAAAATTATATTAAAATTTTATTTAATGCGATAACTGCAATAGAGACAGTGTCCGGTGATGAGACAAGTCGTGTAGACCCGCACCAGATTGTAAAAACGTGATAAAAATGGCGGCTTTGGACTTTCTCACAGTTTTGTGAGCAGGGGCGTAGCGTGAAAATTTGATTGGGGTTGGGGGGAGACCCGACGTTTGGCGCCCTTTCGTATTCCTCATCTGAAAATGCCACCCACATACTTTCAAGAGTGTTGCCATCTTTGGGATCGACGACACAGGCCCTCTCGTCGGTTAATACGTGCCCCTTCGGGGCATATTCCTAAAGTCTGCCGAGGAAAAAAAAAATCTGTTTTTTTTTTTCTCTCCATTTAGTAGCTTTTTTTTTTTTTTTTTTACTTTCTCTTACCCATAAGGTAGAGAAAGTATTGTTTTTGGGTCAAATTTTCGAACGCGAGATTTTGTTATATTTACATGTTTTGAGGTCCCCTGAATACGAAAATCATGTTTTTAGCAAATGGTCTGTGTGTATGTCTGTGTGTGTGTGTGTGTGTGTGTGTGTGTGTGTGTGTGCGTCTGTTATCAGCATATCTCAAAAACAAATTATGGCAGAAAGTTCAAACTTGGTATTCTAAATGCGTATCATATAGGGATGGTACAGTAAGCTTTTCGTTAAGATCAAGCAAATGGTTCGTGTACAGGGACAATCAAGAGAATTTTAATACATTATGTCTATGGGGGAAATTGCAGGTAAGTAGAGTTTAATGTCTATAGATTGCACTAAGCCAAATGAAACGAATATATATTTTTTGTAATAGTTAACTGGGAAAAAAAAATTGTGTATGTAGGAACCTCGCCTCCCCCCCCTGGGGGGAAGTCCCCCCAGGGCATCTGTAAATTTTCATGATGGGTATCTTTCAAAAGAGCTCGTCAATACCTTTAAAACGAATGGTTGAACCATCGATCTGCGATAATTTAAAACAAAGTTATCGATTTTTTTTTTACTTTTAACGAAAAAAACTTTTAAAAAAATCTTTTTTTTTTTTTTTTTTTTTTTTTTAATATTGAGAATACAATGGACTTTTTTTGGATATTTGGTGTTATACTACTTCTCTAATATGGAAATCGTCTGCATTATCATAAAAGATAATTTTTTTTAATAATTTTTTTAATAAATTATTTTTTAAAAACAGAATTATTTTTTAATAACCGAATTAAATTCTATATAAATGTAGGTGCATTAATGAAACGGGGGGTTGAGCGGGCGGTAGCCCCCCTCACACAGAACTAATTATCATATAAAACTCTTCAGAAGCCTAATATGAATTGTTTAACACAGGTTTACATAACAGTACTCGTTATCTTACCTTTTAATCTGCAACCTGTATTTATAGTAATAAATTTCAGGGTAAGAGAAAGTCGTGTGAGTGACACACCAGATTATTTATACATCTTTGGAGCATTCTAAATTTTTTCAGAGAATCTATATGTTAATACGCAGACATGAAATTCCTTTTACATTTTTAGCCCATTAAATAAATGGAAGGGCTTACAAATAATATTGTTCGAAAGATATGGTTAATGTGCTTTGCAGAAATAAATACACACATATATATATATATATATATATATATATTCTAGTATGAGACTAAGCAAAAGCATCTTTCTTAGGACAACCAGAGTATTGGTTTGAGATAAAGTAGAACAACTGAAAAAGATTTTTTCCCCCTTTTCCAACAAGTTTAAAGATATTACATTAAAATTCAGGTAAAACATAAAACTTTCAAAATAAATTTTAAGAAATGAAAGTAGTAACTGTTGCTAAGGAAAGCAACTTTATATTTTTAGAGTGGATAATACCTAATCTCACCGACAGCCGTGGCCCATGTTACTGTATGGGAAAGTTTGATTTCATGATTACTCATTACATAATGTACATTTAAATTCTGTTTTCACATTAAAATTTA
The DNA here is from genome assembly GCA_963930645.1 of Salticus scenicus. Taxonomy (NCBI): domain Eukaryota; kingdom Metazoa; phylum Arthropoda; class Arachnida; order Araneae; family Salticidae; genus Salticus; species Salticus scenicus. Next base: position 255,335 of record CAWVNO010001701.1, on the reverse strand, counting down.
CAATCGTTTATTTATTTATGTATTTTTTATTTTTAATGTAATTCTAAGTTCAAAAATCTGAATTTTCAATATTTGCATTTTTCTCTTTCTTTCTTTTTTTAACCGCAAAATGAAATATTTAAATTTTATCAATTTTTGGAAAATGAGTAATTAAAACATAAGCCTTTTATTTATCACTTTCTTTTAAAACTTGTAAAATTTTCTCTCCGTTTGGTTTTAAATTCATTTAGAAACCTGTCAACAAAATTAAATTATCTTCTCTTAAAGATCCTATTCCTACTGAAAACCGTTCTGGCATTTATTTAGTCTTATGTTCGTCGTGCAATTTAGTTTATATTGATCAAACAAGAAGGTGTTTGAAATATAGAATAAATGAGCACCGTCGAAATGTTCGTAATGAAAAGATCTCTAAATCTTCTATTGCTTCCCACTGCTGGGCTCATGGTCATCGTTTTGATTTTTCTAAAACTAACATAATTTCATCTCCTATCTTCTCTTTCCATTTGAATATCCATGAAGATTTTTACATATTTAAAAATTCGAAAAATCTTGTTAATGATATTTGTTCCACTCCATTCTTGTCTGATGCTATGAAATTACTCACATAAGTTCAATTTTCGTTTAATTTTGAAATTTTTAGATTTTGTTACATTTTTTAATCTAATTTATTTATTTATTTTCTTCTTTTATTTCATAATTATGTAGGGCTGACTCTAGGCTAATTTGGCAGGGTGCCTGTTTAAACAGTTTTTAGCACCCTGTGGCCCTTTTTCAACATATTTTAGCACCTGGCGACCCTTTCAAAAACATTTTGGTACAAAGTAGCCTTTTCTAACATTTTAAATGTTTAGAGGCCTTCAGTTTTTTTTTTTTTTTTTTTTTTTTGCTGACTTTTAAACTTTCTTAGCTATAGTTCTTCAGCATTCCTGGAATAACAAATGCATACAGCCTATATATATATATATATATACAAGGAAAATTCGTAACTTTTGTTACGTACAAAAATCATAACATAGAACACCGCAAATTATGCAAATAATGCCCCTTTTTATTGAATTCCCCCAGGTGGCCCTTTTATTTTAGAGTCAGCACTATTCTCCTCACACCAGTATTTATATTTACATTCATCTGTATATATTTTTGCTGTTCACTTCAAACGGTTTTGTGCGTTGCTTCTTTGACCGCAGCACTTGTGCCTACTTTTTTCGCCTGACGAAAGATCGTGTGTTCTTTCGAACCGAAACAATTATTGCAAGTTTATTGAATTTTATGGTGTTTATTCAAAGTTTTGTAATTATTGCTTTTAAACGCCAGTTCTGTGGTGTTTTCTTATTATGAAATTAGGTATTGTTCACTCTTAAGGAAAAAGAAAATCAGTAATTTATTTATTATTGTTATTTTACATATTTAAACCAATTAAAAAACGTTTTTCTTTTTTCCCATATTGTGTAAAAAATATTTTAAGAAATGTAGTACTAAAATAAAAAATTTGCTTAAAGGATCACTTAGAATCAAAAATTGTTAGTGAGAAATCGTTATAACCAAATCAAACCTCATCTAATTTCGTTTTTATACAATAGCCATAACGTACAATAAACTGCTTTTCTTTTTTCGAGCTAAGGTCTTGAATAATCGTAATTTAAGTTTTTGGAGATGAGAAAGCGATTGCGCATACTTACGAGTCAGTTGTAAGTATCTGAAATGGGAGAAGGGTGCCGCAGTCGCCACAGAGCGCGAATTTGCTAAGGTCAGAATTTTCAAGGGTCGTTGTATGGTAAGCGAACATGCTGTTGTAGGTGCCTGAACAGGGAAGGCCACAGCTCAGCTGGAGTTTGCTGCAAACTTATTCTTAAAGTGTCCTGAATACGATCAAAGTTTTCAACAGTCTTTTGCACGGTAAGCGAACTATTGAAAGTGTTTGAAATGGGAAATCATGCCATAGGCGCCCCCAAACAGGAATTTGTTATAATCAGATTTTTTTAAGGGTTGTGAATAGGAAGAAAATTTTCAAGGATTGTTTGCACAGTAGGAAAATAGGTTGTTATACACGTTTAAAAAGGATGTTTTAGGCGTCTAATTAGTTAAGAGGGCGCCACCTAACGGGAGTTTGCTACAGTTAGACATTTTAATGCGAACTTTTTTTGCTGGTCGGTGAACCAGTTCGTCGCCGAAGGCAGCTTCTGATGCATAAAAATCTTAAGTGTTTTTGTTAACTAACGATAATCAACAAAATTATGATCCACTTTCAAATGAACTTCAAGGTGCAAAATAGCGCCCCAGAAACCTCATTATGCCTTTGAAGGTGCCTGAACAGGAAAGGGTGCCGCTCAGCTGGAGTTTGGTACTCTTAAAGGGTCCCGAATATGTTTAGAATTATCAACTGTCTTTTCTACGGTAAGCGAACAGGCTATTGTAAGTGAACAAAACGGGAAATCATGCCATAGGCGCCCCCAAACAGGAATTTGTTATGATCAGATTTTTTTAAGCTTCATGAATACGATGAGAATTTTCAAGGGTCGTTTGCACGATAGGAAAACAGGCTGTTTAATTAGTTTATAGGGCGCCGCAGGCGCCACCAAACGGGAGTTTGCTGCAGTCAGACACAACTTTTTTTGCTGGTCGGTGAACCAGTTGGTCAGCTTGTGATACATAAAACTCTTAAGTGTTTTTGGTAACTAACGATAATTAACAAAATTATGATCCACTTTTAAATGAACTTTAAGTCGCAAAACAGCGCCCCAAAAACCTTCAATATGCCGCCCTATTTTTTAAAACATTGGGGGGGGGAGACTCCCCCCTCCCCCCCTCAAGCTACGCCTCTGTTTGTGAGGTTTAATTGCAACGTTTCCGGCTGCAATCTTTATGAGAAAGTGGCCGGAGATGAGAGAAGCCGTGTAAAGCCGCAACCGATTGTAAAAACGTGAGAAAAATAGCGATTTTGGGCTTTCTCACGGTTTTGTGAGGTCTAACTGCAATAAAGACAGTGTCCGGAGATGAGAGAAGTCGTGTAGAGCCGCACCAGATTGCAAAAACGTGAGAAAAATGACGGCTTTGACTGTTCTCACGGTTTGGTGAGGTCTAACTGGAAGAGAGACAGTCTCCGGAGATGACAGAAGTCGTGTAGAGCCGCACCAGATTGTAAACACGTGAGAAAAATGGCGGCTTTGGCCTTTCTCACGGTTTTGTGAGGTCTGATTGCAATAGAGACAGTGTCCGGAGTGAGAGAAGTCGTGTAGAGCCGCACCAGATTGTAAAAACGTGAGAAAAATGGCGGTTTTGGCCTTTCTCACGGTTTTGTGAGGTCTAACTGCAACGTTTCCGGCTGCAATCTTTAAGAGATAGTGTCCGGAGATAAGAGAAGTCGTGCAGAGCCGCACCAGATTGTAAACACGTGAGAAAAATGGCGGCTTTGGCCTTTCTCACGGTTTTGTGAGGTCTAACTGCAATAGAGACAGTGTCCGGAGTGAGAGAAGTCGTGTAGAGCCACACCAGATTGTAAAAACGTGATAAAAATGGCGGCTTTGGCCTTTCTCACGGTTTTATGAGGTCTAACTGCAGTAGAGACAGTGCCCGGAGATGAGAGAAGTTGTGCAGAGCCGCACCAGATTGTAAAACAACATACAGTATATAATTATTAACACTTCACATTAGCAAGTTAATTGTATGATACATCATTTGTGTCATACAAGGATGGAAAGCGTCAGCTGACGATGACGGGAGTTCAGTGATTTTTGGCACCCAAAAGTTTTCACTTCAAATGGAAAGCGTCAGCTGACGATGACGCGAGTTCAAAGATTTTTGTTCACCCAAAAGTGCTCAACGCGCCTAAAGAAGTTTTCACTTCAAAAAAAAGAAAAGTAAATAAATAAATAAAAATAAAATAAAATAAATAAAGAAAATAGTTTATTGTAATTGGTCTGTATATGTGTGTGTGTGTGTATGTGTGTATGTATGTATGTGTGTCTGTGGGAATCATCTCGCTTTCATATCTATGAAACTATTAAAGACAGAACTATAAAACTTCAGAATTCAGACAGGTCTGGTGTACAGATGAATTTTCCAAATTTTGGTGAAAATTGGAAAAACAGAAGTCAGGGGTGGAAAATCTGCGCCAATTGTGCCAAACTGCTACAATTTCAAAGACTTGTTACAACCTGAACAAAAAGTCAAACTTTAACAGTTTTGCACTGATCTGCGCCAAAAATGAAATTTTATTAAAAAAAAAATAAAAAATAAAAAAAAAATACGCGTGGAGATTTTATAGATACGCCGAGAATCGCAAATTAGATCGACTAATAACAAATGAAATCAGAATTTTATGCTAGCTGCTCATTGTTTAGATAATTTTCTAAGTGTTATTGTCCAGGGCATTCTTTTTTTTTCACATTTATTTTTTGTTATTACGTGTGGAGGTAATTAAATATCTGAGTCGTTTCCTGCTAAAAGAAAATCTTTTAATTAAAAAAAAAAAAAAAAAAAAAAAAAACTATGATTATTAAGGATATTAAAAAGTATGTATATTTAATTATTTATTAAAAAAAAAAAAGAGTATATAATACGAAATTGAAAAATCCCGAATCGTCCCGTGAAATTTTAATCAATCCTAAGAAAATTTTAGGAAAACTGCCGTTCGCTTTTTTCGCATTTTGCGAAAGGATATCGTATTTTGCGAAAATATGCCAGAGAGAATTTCGCTAAAAAGCGAAAACAAGATGATTTCACAAAATTTATCAACATAAAAATCTCTAATTTAATTAAAATAATCCCTGGCAAAAAATTACGAAACTACTAAAAAATATCGGAAATTGTTTCATTTATTTAGTATATTTTGATTTAATTTCGATTTTCAATGGGCTAAGTTTTAATGGGGCCGCGCGAGAACAAACAGCTATCGTCTGCTTGAGCAATCTCGCATGGCCCCGGTTTCTTTTTGGAAGTCAGCTTTGAAGACAGTGCGAATTTCGCCGATTAGCGGCAAAATATTTATATTTTGCGCGGATCGTTGTTGATAAAATTCTTTATTTAAAAAAATATTGAGTATTTCGGCAATCAAACATAAGTAGAAGCCATTTTTTGTTTTCGATTTGAGACAAAGGTAATAGCATATTTTAGAAATCAATCTTAAAATGTCGATTATCGGCAAATTAATCACGATTTTTCTGGAATTGACATTGATAAAAATCCTTCATTTCAGAAAATATTGCGTATTTCGGCATTTAGAGAAGAAAAAAGTAGGAATTTTGAGTAATTAGCCATGATTAATTTTTTTTCTTCCCAAAAAACAATGAAATGTTCCAGATTTCGGCAGCAGATCACGAAAATGATGCGTATTTCGGAAATTTTATATCAAAAAAGAAATGCTGATTTACATTTATAGCTTTGAAAATAGAACGAATTTGGAATAAATAATGAATTTGGGGAATTGGCGGCAGAAAATATAAATAATTCAGTAATTAGATGCTATTAATCTGCATTTTTCTTTCTTTCTTTCTTTTTTTTTTTTTTTTTACAGCAGTAAAATAAACCCATATTTTGGCAAATAATCGTGAAATAATCACATATTTGGAATTAATGAAGAAAACATTTAAACAAGCAGCAGATTAGGAAAAACTATTGAATGAATTTCTCAAATGCCTTATTGAAGGAATTAAGGGAATGGTTTGGAGATATCAAATAAACTATTCTATTTAATATGTTACTTTCAAAAATATTTGTGAAAATAATAGCAATATAGATATAGACTGGAAATAGATGAAATAAAGAAAATTTCAAAAATAGTCCTGTATACAAAAATACATTTATTGAAAACCAAATGTTGTCTGAATGGAACGTATTCAAAAAAGTAATTAGAATCAGATGTATAGACAACACTTTTTACAATTTACAATTTCTAAATGAAAATGAAATGCATGATGAATATCCTTTGTTATGCTCTATAGTGGAATATGTTTCGAGCTTACCTGTACACATAGCAGACTGTGAAAGAGCTTTTCCTCAAATGAATTTAATAAAAACAATTATAAGAAATCGTTTAACAACAGAAATTGTAAGTCGATTACTTATGATAAATGTAGAAAGACTTCCAAGCAAAGAATTCAATTTTCAAAAAGCTTTCAAAAATTGATGTACTTCAAAGCCAAGGAGAATTGTACCATAAGCCTATTTAGTTTTAACATTTGTAATGCAGCTAACTGGATTTAAACCACAATATTTATTTAGAGGTGAAGTCATGTATTTTAGTTAAAATTATTTTGAAAAAATTCAATAATAATTTTTTTTTTCATCTATGCAGAACAATCATATCCCTCATCAGAGGAAAATAGTGTGTGTAAAATTTATGTACGTCAAAATAAAAGTAGCAAATTATAATTTTAGATTCAAGTTCTTTTTTCCCCTTAAAGTATTTAAGTATTTTTATAAACCCTCCCCCCCCCTCTTCTTTCCCGAAAAGAAAAAGCTAAAGTACTTTTGAAAAAGCTAAAATACTAATTGGTCATTTTAGCTAAAATGCTAAAGAAATTTTTTCGCCAGGTCATACCCTGAGATCGACTAATAACAAATGAAATCAGAATTTTATGCTAGCTGCTCATTGTTTAGATAATTTTCTAAGTGTTATTGTCCAGGGCATTCTTTTTTTTTCACATTTATTTTTTGTTATTACGTGTGGAGGTAATTAAATATCTGAGTCGTTTCCTGCTAAAAGAAAATCTTTTAATTAAAAAAAAAAAAAAAAAAAAAAAAAACCTATGATTATTAAGGATATTAAAAAGTATGTATATTTAATTATTTATTAAAAAAAAAAAAAAGAGTATATAATACGAAATTGAAAAATCCCGAATCGTCCCGTGAAATTTTAATCAATCCTAAGAAAATTTTAGGAATGTGAAAAAGGAAATAAAACAACAACAACAACAACAAAAATAAATAAATAAATAAAATAAGTAATGAGTAATTTTCAAAACAAATATCTCCAAACATTAATTTGGGGTTTAGCTGCCGGCTATGATAAGTAAGTTATGTCCGAAAGCAAGAAGCATGTGTATTAAAAATAAATAAATAAATATTTGCTTGCAAAAGTTATTAGTATTTACGACATAAGAAAAACTGACAAAGTAAATCTTTTAGAACTTGTGACGGTCCATAATATTAATTAAATCATCAATATACATTTTATCCTATAACAAAATTATACGACTTTCTTTTTCTTTTTTTCTTCTTTAATTTCTTAATTGAGTTTGAGTTAGAGCTTTCAGAGGTTAGAAAATATATCCTACAGATGTTAAATTAAATAAACAACTTTCAGTTTCCTTCTATCATCCAATTCACTAAACGAACTACAGTGCCCTTTGATCTAAAAACCTGCAACTTGTTGATGGTGATCAGTGCGGTCGAAAATATTCAGATTTTTCGGAATCCCCCCCCCCCCCTCCTCTCCTGCAATCTAGAATCTTTACTCAATCCACATAAATAAACGCTTTAATAACAGGAAGCTAGGAGAAATTATGTGTTTGTTTACTTTACAGACTAGCGAAAGGAAGGGTAAAAAGAGAAACAGAAATCAATTTGCAGTGTTTGGATGATCATTTACTGCATTATACAGCTACAGCCAGTTCACTTATCGTTTGGACTTTGGATTGTGTATAGAGCAATTGACTCCTTCTTCTCCCAGACCTCACCGAACCACACACAATACATATACACAACCACAAAGAATGAAAAAAAAAAAAAAGGAAAGGAAAGGAAACAAGGGAAAAAAAAATATTTAATCAACTAGCTGTGACATATTTTTGAATGAATAGTGTCTTAAAGTTTAGAATGAATAGTGTCTTTTTGTGTCTTAAAGTTTAGTTTTCACGTATATATATATATTTATTTATTTTTATAATATATATATATATATATATATATATATATATATATATATATGTATATATACTTATTTTAGCAATTGATTAAAACTTCTGCTGTTCTTTTATGGATGTTTATAGGACCAAATTATTTCATATTAATTGTTATTCATCTAAATTTATGCGTAGGCTTCATTATATTATTTACATTAAAATAATCATCACACTTTTCTTCTGCTTATTTTCTTTCTCTATTTTTTTTTTTTTTTTTTTTTTACTTTATTCTGTACTAGCAGACTTTGTCCGCTTCGCTGGTCACTAAATTTAAAGGAAACTCTTTTCGATATAGCTTTACAAAATAAAATAAAATAAAATACTGAAATTGCTCAAAAGCGCGTTTCAAGTCCCTGCTGCCTTCGGCACGATTTCCTCATCCGATAAAACGCGGGCGCCTCTCCCTATTACCTGCGACAATGGTTTACCAATAGGCTTCCATTTAGGTGATTGTTAGATAACAGTTTCGAATAAGATAGTCACGAATAAATTGAAGTATACCTTTTATATTCGAATCCCAGTTACATATGAACAAAACTATACGTGGTGCACATAATATTTGCTTTTACGTTATTTCCTATGTTTATTTTGTTTATCCGATCAATCATAAAAATGACAGCAATTTCACGCCAAATATTACAATATGCTATGACCGGCTACGTCTGTCGCATTAGACAATTAATTTTTTGTGGTTATATATAATTCATGGTTTGTAAACCAGATCATAGTACAGCCTTAATATAATTCTCTTTGGAGACTTCTGAACTTCTGTCATCATTTCAGATTTAATCCCTTTTAACAATAAGACTTAATCCCTCGTAACAATATGCTATGAGCGCTATTTCCGCCATATTTTAGACAACAATTTTTTTTATGGTTATATATATTTCTCATTAAACATACTTTTATTTTTATTTATTTATTTAAATATTTATTTGAATTAATCAAATATTTCTGTTCGACAGCGTGCAAGTGCAGTCACACACAGAAGCACATTTATTTGTATGATAAATTAGCATAATGATTAGTATATA
>CAWVNO010001701.1:21200-246200 GCA_963930645.1 Salticus scenicus | reverse complement strand
TATATATATATATATATATATATAAAATAAATAAATAGGTAAACGTTATCGTACTACACAACTTTATTATGTCGCTCTATTGGCAGCTTTAGAATTTTTGTCGCGATATTAGCCATAGATTTTTTTTTTTTTTTTTTTTTTTTTTTTTTGTATGAAAAAGGGATGACAATTTCACTAATAATTTTATCAGACACATTTTTGTTTATATATAAGAATCCTTTCTATTCTGTTTATATTTTTAATGGTTTTTAGGTTTATAAAAGTGCTTGCTGAAATAAATTTGCTATCTTTAAAACTGCATTTTTTCTATAAAATTTCTAAAAAAAAAAAAAAAAAAAAAAAATATATATATATATATATTTATTTATATTTTTGATGCGCTACTTAGGTTAAAATGGCTGTTGCTATATTAAACTTCTTGTCTAAAACATTCGGTGTACTTCAACACCAAAATTTAAAAATTCGTCCAGGAGGATCTATTAATGAAACTGATAAAATAAAAATATGGTTCATAGAGTCTAAATAATCTATTAAAAAAAAAAAAAAAATCTTAGAGCCTAAATTCTTAATGTATCGCATTACATAAATCTTTTCGGAGTTAGAATAAATTTTAATTGGAAAAAAAAAAAAAAAAAAAAAAAAAGTAACTTTTTTGTTTATTAACTAAAATTGACGAAATTTGAACTGTAATTTGGTCTAGTGTTGTACAGGCTGTATATTATATGTTTGTGTTTGTGAAAGAAAAAAAAAAAAAAATGGAAACTGGACTTTTTTAATCCCGCTTCAAAAACATGTGACTTAATGAGTAACAGATTTATTTTATTTTATTTTTTTCCAAGTGGTTTATCTACAATCTCCTGATGTTGCCACCTAAAATTTATACATTAGTTAATTATAAAAAATCGAATTGCCCGATCGATAAGCTGTTTAATCCGTCGGATTCACAAAAATTGCCCCTTCCATTTGGTGCCTTATTTGTAACGATACGACCGATATTTCTAATTTTTCTAATTTACTTTCCTCATTTTACGTAAATGTACTTTTATTATTATTAGTAGTATTATTCTGTCGAAAGAAAACAAATGCAACAATTAAATTATGGATCAAGTTTAAATGGCTAATTTATCAGAAATTAGAAGGTTATTATTTTTACATTTGAATTAATTAAAAGAAAACTAATAAAAAATTCAAAAATCGGGCTTCGAGGTGCATCAGGAGAGGTCATTACGAAGCTCCATGCAAATGTGAGTAGCTCAGCCGACTGCCATGTTCCTAAAAAGCTCTGTAAATACAGTCGGCTGCAAAATTATTCGAGCACTAGCCAATAATTCCTATATTTAAAAAGTACACTTAAGACTGTTTTGCTAAGTAAATCCTTGTCGAATCATGTTCTTAGACTGATTAAGAACATGAGTCTACAAGGATTTATTTAACAAAGCTGTATTAAGTGTACTTTTTTTGGCAAGGATTATTGCTAGTGCTCGAATAATTTTGCAGCCGACTGTACATACACAATGACACACACACAATGACACACACACACACAAACATCTTATTTTATTATAGGTATAGAAAATTATATAAAAAACTAGCAGGCTTTGCCCTCTTTGCTGGCCACTAAATTTAAAAGAAACTCTTTTCTATATAGCTTTATAAAAATAATAATATAATTGAGTGTCTATACCCATTTTACCCCACTTGATAAAATATCCTATAGAATACAGAATACAATAAATTTAACTTAACTTCAAATAAACATCTGTTCTTAGATATTTTATGCTTCTTATTTTTCTCAAAATATTTTACAATTTTACTATGAAAAAGAGATGAAGAAAAATCTGGAAGAGTAATATATTTCATAGGTTGTGCACAAAACAAAAATTAAATAAAAACGATAATTTTTATATTGCCACTATTTCTTTTTGTAGCAGAAATACTTTGTGTTTATCTAATAAATACAAAAGAAAAATAAAAAATATTTTAATATTTTAAATATGTAGCAATTTTTTGTAAATATACTCACTTTATTCCTACCTGACCTTACTGTTGACATTGTAAGTAAATTAAAAAAGGATTTGATTTATGAAAGTTATACTTTTTTTTTTTCTTTTTTTCTAATTTATTTAACTTTATTTTATTATTATTATTATTATTTTGAAAAAAAAAATGAAAGATTCGGCAAACGTGGGCAAACATATTGTATGATTTGTTTTTAGTTTTGCCGACATGGGGGTGCTGGTACGGAAATGAGGTCAAATGTTATTTTATTTTTTTTAGCGTTTTGTAAGGTGGGCAAAAAAAGTTAATGGTTGGGCAAACGTGGGCAAAACTTGGGCAAACCTATGGCATAATCTGTTTGAAGTATTTCCGACATGGGGGTGCTAGTGCGGAAATGAGGTCAAATGTTTTTTTATTTTTTTAGCGTTTTGTTGGGTGGGCAAAAAAAGTTAATGGTTGGGCAAACCTGGGCAAAACTTGGGCAAACGTTACACACTAATCGTTTTTTGAAACTCCAACTTGGGGGTGCCAACTTCACGGTTCACAAATTACATTTTTAGGGATTTACAGCGTTATAAATGGTGGGCAAAAAAATGAAAGGTTGGGCAAACCTGGGCAAACGTTACACACAAACCATTTTTTGAAATTCCAACTTGGGGGTGCCAACTTCACGGTTCTCAAATTACAATTTTCGGGATTTACAGCGTTACAAATGGTGGGCAAAAAAAATGAAAGGTTGGGCAAACGTGGGCAGAACTTGGGCAAACCTATGGTATGATTTGTTTTTAGTTTTGCTGACATGGGGGTGCTGGTACGGAAATGAGGTCAAATGTCATTTTATTTTTTTTAGCGTTTTGTTGGGTGGGCAAAAAAATTTAATGGTTGGGCAAACGTGGGCAAAACTTGGGCAAACCTATGGCTTAATCTGTTTGAAGTATTTCGGACATGGGGGTGCTAGTGCGGAAATGAGGTCAAATGTTATTTTATTTTTTTTTGCGTTTTGGTGGGTGGGCAAAAAATGTTATTGGTTGGGCAAACCTGGGCAAAACTTGGGCAAACGTTACACACTAATCGTTTTTTGAAATTCCAACTTGGGGGTGCCAACTTCACGGTTCACAAATTACATTTTTAGGGATTTACAGCGTTATAAATGGTGGGCAAAAAAAATGAAAGGTTGGGCAAACCTGGGCAAAACTTGGGCAAACGTTACACACAAACCGTTTTTTGAAATTCCAACGGGTGCCAACTTCACGGTTCTCAAATTACAATTTTCGGGATTTACAGCGTTACAAATGGTGGGCAAAAAAAATGAAAGGTTGGGCAAACGTGGGCAAAACTTGGGCAAACCTATGGTATGATTTGTTTTTAGTTTTGCCGACATGGGGGTGCTGGTACGGAAATGAGGTCAAATATCATTTTATTTTTTTTAGCGTTTTGTTGGGTGGGCAAAAAAAGTTAATGGTTGGGCAAACGTGGGCAAAACTTGGGCAAACCTATGGCATAATCTGTTTGAAGTATTTCCGACATGGGGGTGCTAGTGCGGAAATGAGGTCAAATGTTATTTTATTTTTTTTAGCGTTTTGGTGGGTGGGCAAAAAAAGTTATTGGTTGGGCAAACCTGGGCAAAACTTGGGCAAACGTTACACACTAATCGTTTTTTGAAATTCCAACTTGGGGGTGCCAACTTCACGGTTCACAAATTACATTTTTAGGGATTTACAGCGTTATAAATGGTGGGCAAAAAAAATGAAAAGTTGGGCAAACCTGGGCAAAACTTAGGCAAACGTTACACACAAACCGTTTTTTGATATTCCAACTTAGGGGTGCCAACTTCACGGTTCTCAAATTACAATTTTCGGGATTTACAGCGTTACAAATGGTGGGCAAAAAAAATGAAAGGTTGGGCAAACGTGGGCAAAACTTGGGCAAACCTATGGTATGATTTGTTTTTAGTTTTGCCGACATGGGGGTGCTGGTACGGAAATGAGGTCAAATATCATTTTATTTTTTTTAGCGTTTTGTTGGGTGGGCAAAAAAAGTTAATGGTTGGGCAAACGTGGGCAAAACTTGGGCAAACCTATGGCATAATCTGTTTGAAGTATTTCCGACATGGGGGTGCTAGTGCGGAAATGAGGTCAAATGTTATTTTATTTTTTTTAGCGTTTTGGTGGGTGGGCAAAAAAAGTTATTGGTTGGGCAAACCTGGGCAAAACTTGGGCAAACGTTACACACTAATCGTTTTTTGAAATTCCAACTTGGGGGTGCCAACTTCACGGTTCACAAATTACATTTTTAGGGATTTACAGCGTTATAAATGGTGGGCAAAAAAAATGAAAAGTTGGGCAAACCTGGGCAAAACTTGGGCAAACGTTACACACAAACTGTTTTTTGATATTCCAACTTAGGGGTGCCAACTTCACGGTTCTCAAATTACAATTTTCGGGATTTACAGCGTTACAAATGGTGGGCAAAAAAAATGAAAGGTTGGGCAAACGTGGGCAAAACTTGGGCAAACCTATGGTATGATTTGTTTTTAGTTTTGCCGACATGGGGGTGCTGGTACGGAAATGAGGTCAAATGTTATTTTATTTTTTTTAGCGTTTTGTTGGGTGGGCAAAAAAAGTTAATGGTTGGGCAAACATGGGCAAAACTTGGGCAAACCTATGTCATAATCTGTTTGAAGTATTTCCGACATGGGGGTGCTAGTACGGAAATGAGGTCAAATGTTGTTTTATTTTTTTTTAGCGTTTTGGTGGGTGGGCAAAAAAAGTTATTGGTTGGGCAAACCTGGGCAAAACTTGGGCAAACGTTACACACAAACCGCTTTTTGAAATTCCAACTTGGGGGTGCCAACTTCACGCTTTCCAGAATACTATTTTTGTTGTTTTTAGCGTTATAAATGGTGGGCAAAAAAAATCATTGGTTGGGCAAACCTGCGCAAAACTTGGGCAAACGTATGGTATGATTTGTTTTTAGTTTTTCCGACATGGGGGTGCTAATGCGGAAATGAGGTCGAAATTTATTTTTTTGATTTTTGGAATTTTGGTGGGTGGGCAAAAAAAAATATTGGTTGGGCAAACCTGGGCAAAACTTGGGCAAACGTTACATATAAACCGATTTTTCAAATTGCGAGGTGGGGGTGCCAACTTCACACAGGTAAGGATTTACTTAGCGAAACAGTTTTAAGTGTACTTTTTAAATATAGGAATTATTGGCTAGTGCTCGAATAATTTTGCAGCCGACTGTATGTCTCAATTTATTGGGGACAGTCACCACTTTTGGCAGTTTGTCACTATGAACAGGATTTGACAAGGATTTATTTAACAAAACTGTATTAAGCGTACTTTTTTTACATAGGAATTTTTGCTACTGCTCGAATACTTTTGCTGCCGAATGTACAGTCGGTAACAAAAGTATCCGAACACTAGCAACATTTCCTATGTAAAAAAAAGTACGCTTAATACAGTTTTGCTAAATAAATCCTTGTCGAACCCTGTTCTTAGACTGGCTAAGAACACGATTCGACAAGGATTTATTTAGCAAAACTGTATTAAGTGTACTTTTTTTATATAGGAATTTTTGCTAGTGGTCGGACACTTTTGTTACCGACTGTACTCTTGCCAGTAGTCAAAAGCAGTGTTATTCTGTGAGGATATCTGTTTCCACAATACCCATTACGTAATATTCTTTTTCCGAAAATTGTTTTTTTGCATTTTATTTTCAACATTAAGGGGATTGCCCATTGCGCAGCACTAGTAGCGACGTAAAACTCATCTAACCAACCAAACAACCGTCAACACTAAGCGGCTCCGGGCCCTGCTCACTCTTCCAATCCCAAAGGGTAGTTTCCTTGTTTGAACAGATTTTACGTTGTACTTGTGCCACGCTGTGGACAATTGGCAACGGTCCGGGACTCATTATAGGGTTGTTCTTAGATATGCCATCCTCTACATGCTGAGTGTATTTTACGTCACACTAGTGCTGCAGTTAAATAGACTTGGCGTCTTCGACGTTTATCGCCAAACGTGCCGGTACCCTATTCTAGGAATCTGCATCCGCAATTCCCCGCACTAAGCCTAACCTTTAGCGGTCTCAGAGACCGATGTTCCGGTATAAGGGTTAAATTGAATTCAGTCAACAAGTCCTTCAATTGCTTAAACTGAATTCATTGCTGAAATTGAATGTCATTCAATTGCTGGGTATTGTAGAGCACATTACATAGTATCTAATCTTATAGTAAATCAGCTATTGAAAAATTCGTCGATTGTCTAAAAAAATGTGGCTGTAGAATAAAAAATTAAGATTTTCGATTCGAATAACTTACAATTTATAAAAAGTCGACAAAAATAAAATGTCTTAAGAATTTACTGTCGACATCAAATTATTTAACTTCTGTACGAATCCCTATAAGTATGACTATATAAAAGTTTCATTAGAAAGATTTCTTTTACAATAAAGTATTTATGCAATGTATGCTGAAGTGTCTGCATGGATAATAAGTTTATGAGAATATTACATTCGCAATGTGAAAAGTTTTCTACATTGGATAGATTATAAAGAAGGAAGTTTTCTAAATGAGTGTGAAATGCGCCGTTTCTTACTTGCAATAGGTTTTATGTTTGGAGATAAAAATATGTTCTCTATAGAATGTGAAACAATGCTAAGTCCTTACATTTTAACTAACCTTTGTTGAAATGTACAAATTTTGATAAAATTCGTAACCGAAATTTAATGCTAGTTTTAAAGAGAATTTTCTCTCGCTCCCCTCACCCCCACATTTTTTGGAGTGCGAGGAATAAAAAACATTTTTAGAGGTACATACAAATAGAACACTTCCAGTTGCAAAGCCGTTTGCAGGTGTTCCAAATGTATGACTGCAGTCGGCAGCAAAAAAGTATCTGAGCACTAGCAAAAATTCCTATACGAAAAAAGCACTCGTAGGACTGTTTTGTTATATAAATCCTTGTCGAATCCTGTTCTTGGACTAAGAACAGGATTCGACAAGGTTTTATTTAACAAATCTGCATTAAGTGTACTTTTTTTTACATAGGAATTTCCGCTAGTGCTCTGTTACTTTTGCTACCGACTGTATTTGCAAAAAACTTGCAAAATTTGCGTCATCGAAATTGCAAGCGTTCCATTTGTAACCCATAATTCAAAATTCTGATACATAAAAAATGAAAATCTTTAAAATATATTTATAAAATTTCCTTGAAAGCTTTGGAAGATTTTGTCGGTGCTTTCTGGTTTTCGGAGAAACTCAGAAATGCGACACACCATTTCTCAGAAACTAATGAACTGGTCATTGAAATTTCACTCTCTTCAAAAAAGATGGAACTAGTACGTCAACGAAAGATTTAAGGGGAAAAAAATGTAAAATTTCACAAGGCTGTACTTGGAATAAACCGTGTCGAAAAAAAAAATATATATGTATTTTATTTTTTTGCATAAAATTACCCCAATAATCAATTTTTTTTTTTTTTTTTGGCCTTTGTTCAATCACTAGTCAATTCAATTTTGAAGAAGTGTACAAAATTTCAGTAAGATGGGCTTAGTAGTTTCAGAAATCGTGTTCACCGCTTTTCTGAAGGATTTCCGGAAATTTTACGTATTTAAAATTTTTGTCATTGACATAACATTTGACTTGTTATGAATTTCAAATGAAATAATTACTTATAAATAATTATAGTTCTTAATTACTGCTAAACACAATTAGTATGTTTTAACACTTCTAGATTGATTAATGCATTAAACGCCCAACTCACAAAGATCAAATATAGTTTATAATAGGCAGGAATTAAATGTACATCAATCAAAACGGAAATTTAAAAGCACTTTATAAACCACCGTATGCAGATGAGAAATAAGTTCCTGGAATGTATTTCTTTTTTGGTTCATCAAACAAATCCTTTGTATTTCTGAAACTAAACATTAATCATAAAAGTAATAATTTCGCAAAATTATTTAAATAAAAAACCATTGTAACAGAATTTTTAATTCTAAAACATTGAAAATTTTTAATCAGATTCTAAGAGAAAAAAGGAAAAAAACAAAACACATGATTTTGGTCATATTTTTATTGAATTTATAATTTTTACATTTAACGTAAAATAATATTTTAGGAGGGGAAGAAACATTATGAACATTTTTTAAACAGGTTACATAAATTAAAGACAAAAAATTGTACTTGAATATTAATTAATTTGAAGATTTAAATAACAATTAAAATCAAATAATTTCGATGTGGAAATATAAACGTACAAAACATTTCATTGAAGATAGTAAACCTTTCACAACACTAGTTAAAAAACTAGTATGTTGTGGCCACCACAAGACTTTCTTCTATATTTACCTATACATATTCAATCAGTAACAATATTAAAAAAAAAAAAAAAAAAAAGTACGATTTTTTTTTTCTAAGTTTTTTTTTTTTTTTTATTAAAAGTGAAAAAAATCGATAACTTTGTTTTAAATTATCACAGATTTATAGTTCAACCATTCGTTTTAAAGGTATTGACGAGACCTTTCGAAAGATACCCATCTTGAAAATTTATCCCCCCCGGGGGGGTACTTCCCCCCCAGGGGGATAAGCGATGCCCCCCCATGCAGAAAATTTTTTTCCTAGTTACATACTACTATTATCAATAATTCATAGTAATTTTACAATCACAAGTTTAAAACAACTCTAATTATGCACATTTATACGAATTTTTGTCCTATGCTGCCATGTTAAAAATTTAGATAAAATGCTATCACAGCGCCACCTGTTGAGCTATTGATCCCCAAACATAATCAGCACCAGTTTATGTCGGGGACCAACTAAATACCAAGTTTGGTTAAATTTCGTTAAAAAAAAAAAAAAAAAAAAATTGCGATATTTTTCTAAGTTTTTTTTTGTTAAAAGTAAAAAAAATCGATAACTTTGGTTTAAATTATCACAGATTCATCGTTCAACCATTCGTTTTAAAGGTATTGACGAGATCTTTCGAAAGATACCCATCTTGAAATTTTGCCCCCCCGGGTGGGAACTTCCCCCCCCGGTGGGGGGGCAACCGATGCCCCCACATGCACAAAATTTTTTTCCAAGTTAACTATTACTATTATCAACGAGATCTTTCGAAAGATACCCATCTTGAAAATTTACTTCCCCGGGGGGGGATTTTCCCCCCCAGGGGGGGAACCGATGCCCCCCCATGCACAAAATTTTTTTCCTAGCTAACTACTACTATTATCAATAATTCATATTAATTTTACAATCACAAGTCTAAAATAACTCTCTTTATGCCCATTTATACGGAATTTTGTCCTATGCTGCCATGTTAAAAATTTGCATAAAATGCGATCACAACGCCACCTATTGAGCGAGTGATCCCAAAATCTAATCAGCACCAGTTTATGTCAGGGTGCAACTAAATACCAAGTTTGGTTAAATTTCATTCATTGGTTCGTGAGATACAGCGTTCACAAAAAAATGATACAGACAGACAGACAGACAGACAGACAGACATTTTCTAAAAACTATTAATTCGTGTTCTCCATATCCCAAAACATGTAAATCCATCAAAAAATGGACTTCGAAAATTTTCGCGAATCCAATACTTTCTCTATATTACATATAGAAGAAAGTAATAATGGCAAAATATTTCTTATTGTTTACAGAAGAGCAAATAATTTAAAGTTCAAATACATCATTTTATAATTTTAAGATCTATACCGTATTTCAGCGTTGCTTTTTAAACTTGTCCTAGAATATAAGATATAGAATTACATAATTATGATTTTTTATGTTATATATTATGTCAGGGTTTTTTTTACATTATCTAGCTTTAAAACTTTTAAGCTGACTTTCAGCAACTATATCAAAATATTCTTTTTCTTCAGTTTAAAAAGCTTTAAAAAGAAAAGAAAAAAATTAAAACTTGTTTCATTAGGTATATTTTAAAATTCTTTGTTGAAATAATATAGCTAGTTAATATGGAATTTTCTTTTAATATTTTAATTATTTTTAATGAAAAATCTCTTCTAAAGGGCGTCATACATTCTAGGAAAGTTAAAGAAGTTGAGGATAGAGTTTAGTTGTTAGCTCATTATAATACATACATTCTTACCAGGCTTTCTTCATCTATCACGCATAACATTTATAGCCTCCTTGAAAAGAGATACATCATAATATATCTAGAAAACAAAATTACTTTGAAGGTTAGGTAACTGCAATTATGGTGACGATAACTTAAAAATTAAAGCTACCTTCTCCGAAACCCCCTTCCTCAATAACAACTTTAAATGGATAAGATATTTTAGATTTAAATTTTTCCTCAAGATAACTTTATGAATGTAAAATTTACATTCCATAAGAAAATAATTTACGTTAGAAAAACAAAATTTCCTATATAACGAATAAATTGCAAGAATACGTTAATCTCAAAAAAGATCTATTTAAAGAGCAACGGAGAAATATATTAACAAATTATTTTCTAATTTTTCATACAATAAAAAAATAAATAACACTAATATTATAATACAACGTTTTTCAATAGAATTTTCATAATATTTACACATTGTATTTCCTCCCCTCTTTCTTAAATATCTAAATACATGCGAAGATTAGAAAATTAACAATCAATCATTTACGTGCACGATAAATATATATATATTAAAAAAAAAAAAAAAAAAAAAAAAAAAAATCTCAATTAACAGTTGAATTAAGTTTCTGCATAAAAAGTAATCAAATATATTTAAAAGCATATTTTTCTTTAATGCATTTCATAAAATGCATATTCATATTTAAAAGGAGATATGAAACAAAAAATGCAGTTTCAAAATATAGATTCAAAATGTTACTTTGAACGTAATATGTACTTACGAAACTCATAACTGACGAAAAGAATAGCTGGTCAGCTTTATTATCTGTAGAAGTTTTTGTCTTGAATTTTTTATGTATTCTGTAATACGTAAGTGTACATCTGTTTTTAATTACTTTGCATAACGATGAACTGCAGTAAATTAATAAAAATTCTAGAAATCGCTGAAAGATGCAATTTTTTATTTTCATTTTTTAACTTTCATCTCCAAGATGAATTTCTCATTTTTATGAAATATGAACATAATCTTATGCAACAAACTACAACACTTCCCATACTTTCCAAAAGTAATTTCTTGTTACTGACAATTTGTGAAGAGTTATGAACAATAACTCCATTGTGAAATATTCATTTTGCGACAGGCAGTAAAATCTTTGTGTCCATAAGTTTTTATCGTGGAATATTTTTTTTTATATGACAAATTTCAGCAGAAAATTGTCTCAACGAAGTTTGTACATCATAAAATTCTAAAAGCACACATGTCCTTAGTGTATATTGAATGTATCTATTCAATGAAGTCTTTCAATCCATAGCATATACTGTAGATATCGTTTACAGGATTTGTGTTCTTAGGGACCTTAGGAAATTATAACGATAAACAATGCTTTCTTTACATTTTTTAATTCTCACAACTCAGAGGAATAGCTTTGAACAGGAATTTACATTACATCTTGAGCAGCATCGATAAAGTTCAAAACTCTTATTAAGAAAATTATACAACACACATGTTTGTCTTATTAAAACTAGTTTCCAAAGAATACAGCTACTTTTCTTCAAGCTGTTTTAATTGTCAGTTGGTAGTAATTAATTTAAATATGAAAAAACACATACTGTAGATGTCGTTTACAAGATTTGTGTTCTTAGGGACACTAAGAATTTATAACGTTAAATTAAAAGTTTTCTTTATATATTTTTTAATTCTCACATCTCAGAAGAATAGCTTTGAACAGGAATTTATATTACATCTTGAGCAGCATCGATGAAGTTCAAAACGCTTAATAAGAAAATTATACAACAGACATGTTTGTCATATTAAAACAAGTTTCCAACACAGCTACTTTCCTTCAAGCTTCTTTAATCGTCAGTTGGTATTAAATCATTCATGTTTGAAAAAACACTCAAAATGTATAAAGCACATCAACATCAGTCATACAGTTCAAATTCTAAAGCAGAATTATTGCGAAATAGCAGTTTGGAAGTAGAATCAATCCAACATATAGAGGGCGTTGTATGGTATTAAGAGGATGAATGATTCGTCGACAGCATTGACGTCAAATGTATAAAAATGTATTTACAGGCAGGATAGTTGGATAGATGGGTTTTACGTCGCACTAATGCTGCGGCAATTGGCGACGGTTTGGGACACGTCCCTAGAGGTGGTCCGGAGACATGACATCACAATGTTGATCCTCCACGGAAGAGATGGCTCCCCCGCATCGGTGACCCCCAGAGGTATAATTTTTGATGGGAACATGGAGGGACGCACCCCTAGAGATGTTCCGGAGACATGTTATCACAATTTTGAACCTTCACGGAGGAGATCTCCCTCCGCCTTGGTGATCCACAGAGGTATAGGGGGATGGGAAAATGGAGGATTTTGCAACTACGACAGATTTAACGCGCACCAGCCACCATTAGTGTACACGACGGTCTTTGGACAGCTCGAGCACCGAACCCTCAATCTTCCAATTACGAGGCCGGCGCTCTACCGACTGGGCTACTGCAGCCTGATTTTACAGGCAGGAGATAACTGAATACATACAAAAACCATAAACTACAGTTATTTAGAAATTTGATAATGAAACACTTTGATTTTATAGAAAATTAGAAATTTAATTAAGTTTTATATACAAAAGTAAATTGATACTTTAGATGTTTTGTGTTCTTTGCTGAATTGTATAATTCTTCGAAGAGTTTCTCTAAGTGATGATCTCCATCTGTCATGAAGTCATTTTATACGCGATAATTAAAATATGATCCATAGTTTTCGTTTGTTTGATTAGAAGGTAGGGTTTAACATCGTACCAGTACTGCAGTAACGGTAATTGGCGACAGTCTGGGATGCACCCCTAGAAATATTCTGGAGACATGCCATCACAACTTCGATCCACCACGGAGGGGATGGCTCACACGCTTTGGTTATCCCCAGAGGTATGCTTCCGGTAGCAAAAGTATCTGAGCACCAGCAAAAAATTCTATATAAAAAAAATGCACTGAACTCAGTTTTGTTATATAAATCCTTGTCGAATCCTGTTTTTAGTCAGTCTAAGAAAATTATTCAACAAGAATTTATTTAACAAAACTGAGTTCAGTGCACATTTTTTATACAAGAATTTTCGCTAGTGCTCGGAAACGTTTGCTGCCGACTGTAGTTTTGATGGGAACGTAGAGGACTTGGTGCCCCGACGGAATTTGGGAGGCATACTATTGTAACAATCGCAGCTATCGTAGATCACAAGTCGGATCGTACACTCCGCAGCAAAAGTATCCGAGCACTAGCAATAAGCCTCGTCTTAAAAAAGTACACTTAATACTACTGCTTTGTTAAATAAAACCTTGTTGAGTCATTAAAACAGGAATAAACTACTACAGTCGGCTGCAAAATTATTCGAGCACTAGCCAATAATTCCTATATTTAAAAAGTACACTTAAGACAGTTTTGCTAAGTAAATCCTTGTCGAATCATGTTCTTATACTGATTAAGAACATGACTCGACAAGGATTTATTTAACAAAGCTGTATTAAGTGTACTTTTTTTTGGCAAGGATTATTGCTAGAGCTCGAATAATTTTGCAGCCGACTGTACGTCAGAAACGCCAAAGAAAAATTATTGAGGTGCATACAGGTGTTTCGGTAGCCTAAAGCGTACCGTCTTCAGTGCAAAAAGAATTCTGAATCTGGAGAAGTGCTCGTATATATAGGAGAGGGACCGGATTTAGTTCAACCAATAGGATTACGGAAGAGGTGGGGAGTGTAGCCAATAGGAATTAAGGAATGTGTAGCTGTGTAAACAGTAGAAAAATTGAAGAAATGAGGACTGATTGTGAAATTTCCAACAATCAGACAAATAGGGAACAGCGAAATCACAATTTACAAGGTTTTTAAAATTTTTATAAATATGAAAAGCTTCAAAGAAATCGAGTTCATGAATGGATTTAGGTCTGCAAATTATTTTAGCTGAATTAAATTTAAAATTATGATTTTCCTCCCAGCAATGTTTAGAAATAGCCGATTTATTGGTTTCTTGTTTGCGGACATAATTCATATGTTCTTTTAGACGAAATTTAAGACTGCGTTTAGTTTGGCCAATATATGATAAACCACACTGACAGGAAATACTATAAATGCCCCAAGAATTATGCATATCAATAGGATCTTTTAACTGAGAAAAGGTGAGTTTATTGGAAGTCGAAAATATTATTTTAAAATCATATTGTTTGAGAATTTTAGCTATGGTTTGACTGGTTTTAGAAAAATAGGGTAAAACAATACTGATATTAGATGTGACTGATTTAGTAGACGAAATACTAGGGAGTTGTAATTTTTGGATAGCTTTGTCTATATTGGAAGGGTCATAACCTCTGTCAATTGCGATGGCTTTCAGGTATTTAATTTCAGATTTCAATAAAATAGGATTTGAACAAAGATTAAGGGCACGGTTTGCAAAAGTATAGAAAGCAGCCATTTTTTGGTTAGGTGGGTGACATGAACGTGCATGGGGAGGAAGGGAGACTGCAAAATTTTTACGATAGACAGTGGTTGAAAATCCATTTACAGTGCGAGAGACGAGGGTATCAAGAAATGGAAGGGAGCCATTATTTTCTATTTCATATGTAAACTGGATATTACTGTCAATTGATTTTAAGGTTTCTAAGACATGGTCAATATTGTGATGAGATATGTCGATAAGCGTGAAGGTTTCGTCAACGTAACGGGTCCAAAAAGGAAAAGATATTTTCTTAAAAAGCTTGCTTTTGAAATAGTGCATGTAAATGTCTCCGAGAACTGGGGAGAGAGGGGAACCCATGGCTAAACCTTCAGACTGACGATAGAATTTATTTTGGAAAGAAAAAGTGGTTTGTGATAAACAAATGCGGGTAAGAGAAATTAATTCTTGTATTTCGAAAGAGGTGAAATGAAACTCTTTTAATCTGTTTTCGAGACAGCAGAGGGCGCCACTTGTTGGAACATCAGTGAAAAGAGATTTTACATCAAAAGAAACCATAGTGAGATTAGTGTGAGGGCAGTTTTGAATATTTTTTGCAAAATTTATGGAATTCTTAACAGTATAACTATTAGCAGCAAGAAGTGGAGCAAAAATTGTGGAATTAGATAAATTCCACAATTAGATAAATTCCACAAAGTAAGAATTCCATAAATTTTGCAAAAAATATTCAAAACTGCCCTCACACTAATCTCACAATGGTTTCTTTTGATGAAAAATCTCTTTTCACTAATGTTCCAACAAGTGGCGCCCTCTGCTGTCTCGAAAATAGATTAAAAGAGTTTCATTTCACCTCTTTCGAAATACAAGAATTAATTTCTCTTACCCGCATTTGTTTATCACAAACCACTTTTTCTTTCCAAAATAAATTCTATCGTCAGTCTGAAGGTTTAGCCATGGGTTCCCCTCTCTCCCCAATTATCGGAGACATTTACATGCACTATTTCGAAAGCAAGCTTTTTAAGAAAATATCTTTTCCTTTTTGGACCCGTTACGTTGACGACACCTTCACGCTTATCGACATATCTCATCACAATATTGACCATGTCTTAGAAACCTTAAATTCAATTGACAGTAATATCCAGTTTACATATGAAATAGAAAATAATGGCTCCCTTCCATTTCTTGATACCCTCGTCTCTCGCACTGTAAATGGATTTTCAACCACTGTCTATCGTAAAAATTTTGCAGTCTCCCTTCCTCCCCATGCACGTTCATGTCACCCACCTAACCAAAAAATGGCTGCTTTCTATACTTTTGTAAACCGTGCCCTTAATCTTTGTTCAAATCCTATTTTATTGAAATCTGAAATTAAATACCTAAAAAGCCATCGCAATTGACAGAGGTTATGACCCTTCCATTATAGACAAAGCTATCCAAAAATTACAACTCCCTAGTATTTCGTCTACTAAATCAGTCACATCTAATATCAGTATTGTTTTACCCTATTTTTCTAAAACCAGCCAAACCATAGCTAAAATTCTCAAACAATATGATTTTAAAATAATATTTTCGCCTTCCAATAAACTCACCTTTTCTCAGTTAAAAGATCCTATTGATATGCATAATTCTTGGGGCATTTATAGTATTTCCTGTCAGTGTGGTTTATCATATATTGGCCAAACTAAACGCAGTCTTAAATTTCGTCTAAAAGAACATATGAATTACGTCCGCAAACAAGAAACCAATAAATCGGCTTTTTCTAAACATTGCTGGGAGGAAAATCATAATTTTAAATTTAATTCAGCTAAAATAATTTGCAGACCTAAATCCATTCATGAACTCGATTTCTTTGAAGCTTTTCATATTTATAAAAATTTTAAAAACCTTGTAAATTGTGATTTCGCTGTTCCCTATTTGTCTGATTGTTGGAAATTTTACATTCAGTCCACATGTCCTTAATTTTTCTACTGTTTACACAGCTACACATTCCTTAATTCCTATTGGCTACACTCCCCACCTCTTCCGTAATGCTATTGGTTGAACTAAATCCGGTCCCTCTCCTATATATAAGAGCACTTCTCCAGATTCAGAATTCTTTTTGCACAGAAGACGGTACGCTTTAGGGTACCGAAACTGCTGTATGCACCTCAATAATTTTTCTTTGGCGTTTCTAACGTAGTAGTTTATTCCTGTTTTAATATTCCAACGCCAAGTCTCCTGCTATTACTTGTTGAGTCATGTTCTTAGTCTGTTTAAGAACATGATTCTACAAGGATTTATTTAACAAAGCAGTATTAAGCATACTTTTTTCAGACAGGGATTATTGCTAGTGCTCGGATATTTTTGCTGCGGAGTGTACGATCCGACTTGTGATCTACGATAGCTGCGATTGTTACAATAGTATGCCTCCCTTAATGTGCACTAGCCACCATTAGTGTAAACGACGGTCTCCGGCTGGCTTAAGTATCGAACAAACAATCATAAAATTACGAGCTCGGATTTTTACCGGCTGGGGTACCGCGGCTTAGATCCATGGTTATTAAAAAATAAAAAGGGTCTAAAGCTGTACTGAAAAAACGTCTAGATATCACGAATTTTTTTGCATTCCAAAAACAAATTATTGATTTCCGGCATTATTTTCATGAAAATAAATACATAACGTGGTGTTAAATAATATGTATTTCAATTTGAAATTAAATATGGGAGTTTTATAATATTTTTCTGATTTGTTTTGCATTATGCAATTTTAATATTCCTATTCACTGAGAAACAAAGTAGAAAATAATCAGGCAGAGCTCTGCATGGGTTGATAAGTAAAGTGAGTCGGATGAAGGCGAAGCTACCTTCGGGGTTGGTGTGCGGAGCGAGCAAGAGGCAAAGCGCCCTGGATTATTAAAAAATAATGTTTTCGGGATTACAAAGAAATATTTCGTTTGTAATTGTAAGTAATAAAACTTAATTTTTTGTGAATAGTAAATTGTTCAACCAGGAAATGTTACTTATGAACGGTTTTTAATTTAAATCCAAATAGTAAACTACTTGGTGTAGGTGGACTCTATTCAGTTCCCCTTCATATATATGTTCTCATAAATTTCTCGTGCGAGACATATTATAATCATGTTTAGAGAATCGAATTTGACCAAACGCTTGACACAGTGACAGAATGAAATCCCTTCCTAATAGGCTAACCACCGATCACTTCGATATATTTATCTTATTCTAATCAATTAATTTAATTTATTAGGATCAATTTCGTAGTTTAGTTTTTATGCTACTATTTCTAATGAAACAATCCTCGAAATTCCTATTTATATGGAAAATTTTCAATTTTGTTATATTAATCAATTTTTAAATCTCGAATAACTTACGAAAATTTCCTATTTGAATATTTTTAGCGAATCACATTCAAACAAGTATCATAAATGTTATTTTGAGCGTTGACTGATATATTTATTTTCTTCAAAATGGACGTTATGCTCAGTATTGCTCTATTCTGCCATACTGAACAAATCGTAAATTCCAAATAACTTACGAATTTTTTAAATTGAAAAATTCATTGTCTATGATATTCATGCCAGTATCCTAAATAATATTTCGAAAGTGGTCTGACATCTTTAGGATGAAAATATCCCTCAAGATTGATGTTTAAGTGAAATTTAACCCTATTCTGCCATGTTAAAAATTTCGTGAATTTCCAATAACTAACGAAATTTTTATATTGGAAAATTCATAGTCATTAATATTCATGCCAATGTCCTAAATAGTATTTAAAAAGTGGTCTGACATCTTTACCATGAAAATGTCTCTCAAAATTGATGTTTATTTGAAATTTTGCCGTATTCTTTCGTGTTAAGAAATTCGTGAATTCCCAATATCTTGCGAAATTTTCAAAGTAGCATGTTTATCGTTACTGATGTACATTCTGGAATCAAAAATGTTATTTTAAAACTGATCTGACAATTTTACTGTAAAAATTTTCCATTTAATGCACATTTAAGTGAAAATTTGCCCTTTCTCCCATGTTATGAAAATCGTAAAATTCTAATAACTTACAAAGTTTTTTAATTCGAACGTTGCAAATGAATATGGTTCTTGCCAGTGTAGAAAGCAATATTTTAAAACTAATCTGAGTTCTCTGCGACTATTTGTTCTTGAGATATCGTGTACACAGTCTGACTAACGGACTAAAAAACTAAAAAACTTCTGTTATATTGGACAAACTAAGAGAACTCTAGCCAAACGAATACAGGAACATATACGTAATATTAAGCAAGGAAATAGTTCTCTGGTTGACTTCATTTATGCTGACCCTAACGCTAATCGTATGTGGTATAACGTCAAAATTATTTCAGTACAATCTACGATCCAAGAACTGTATATTTCTGAGGCTATTGATATAACTAAACATAAAAATTCAATAAATTCAAAAGATGCTGCAATTTTATCAATAATTTGGCACTATATTATAAAATAACTAATAGGTTTTTTTTTTTTTTTTTTTTTTTTTTTTTTGTCTAGAATAAGTTTTGTAAGAAGCAGGTTCTACTCGATGCACGTTATTTAATGAATATTTGGCCCACAGATAGAGTTTCTAATGATAATGATAAAAAAAAAAGTGCTGTCAACATGTTAGCAAGCACAAAGCAATTCTTAAAGAGAGAAGCATTTTCTAATTGACAAATAGAGCCCAGAATGATATTGTTACGAAATTTGTTGCAATTTTTGTGTGCAGAAAGTAATTCTTAAAGACATATGTAGGTTCTAGCCGATCAATGCACTTCATTTAATAAAAATTTAGCCTGTAGATTATAGCTATAGCACGTAGATGATAGTTATATCAAATAGATGACAGAGCTTATATTTATTGATTTAAAAAAAAAAAAAAAAAAAAAATTCAGCATTTTAGTCTGTACAAAGTATTTTTTTTAGAAGTTTCTAACCGACAAATGTACTTTATTTAATAACAATTGAGTAAACAGTTGAATAAATCTCTTTTTTGCGCTTCAAAAATCTATAATAAATTAAAGTTCTTGACACAATCCAATGAAATGGTCATTTTTACAACAAAAATCAAGAAAATGTTAAATATACAGTCGGTAACAAAAGACTCCGAACACTAGCAAAAATTCCTATGTAAAATATGTACACTTAATACAGTTTTGTTAAATAAATCCTTGACAAATCCTGTTTTTAGACTGACTAAGAACAAGATTCGACAAGGATTTATTTAACAAAACTGTAAAGTGTACTTTTTTTATATAGGAAGTTTTGCTAGTGTTCGGAGACTTTTGTTATACCGATTGTAGTAAAAGGAATAAATTTAACTAAATATGGAAGAATAGAATATTTTAACATCTGAATGGAATTTGAGTTCATCGAGAGTATCATATGTGAATTATGGAATTTTCAAGGTAGTTCTGTGTAAGAAACCAATGCTTTATAACAAATTTTCAGAACTAGACTCCTATTGAGGTAAATATTTCCAAATTTTGTGAATTATGAATCCCGTCCTACCACTTTCAGCTGCATTTCAATGTCCTATTTTAGGTTAAGTCAATGCCCACCATCGTGAAAATGAAAACACTTTTACTTATTTCCACTTTTACTACGTATAATCGGTAACAAAAGTGTCCGAACACTAGCAAAAATTCCTATGTGAAAAACGTACTCTTCATACAGTCGGTTGGATGGATTGGATGGGTTTTACGTCGCACTAGTGCTGCGCAGATGGGCAATTGGCGACGGTCTGGGACTCACCCCTAGAGGTGGTCCGGAGACATGCCATCGCAATTTTGATCCTCCACGGAAGGGATGGCTCTCCCGCTTCGGTGACCCCCAGAGGTATAATTTTTGATGGGAACATGGAGGACATTGCGGCCACGACAGATTTTACGTGCACCAGCCACCATTAGTGTACACGACGGTCTTTGGCCGGCTCCAGTACCGAACCCGCAATCTTCCAATTACGAGGCCGGCGTCATACAGTCGGTAACAAAAGTGTTCGAACACTATCAAAATTTCCTATGTAAAAAGAGTACACTTCATACGGTTTTGTTAAATAAATCCTTATCAAATCGTGTTCTTACGCTGACTAAGAACAGGATTCGACAAGGATTTATTTAACAAAACCGTATAAAGTGTACTTTTTTTACATAGGAATTTTTGCTAGTGTTCGGACACTTTTATTACCGACTGTAAGGTTCTGTTAAATAAATCCTTGTCGAATTCTATTCTTAGTCAGTATAAGAACAGGATTCGATAAGGATTTATTTAACAAAACCGTATGAAGTGTACTTTTTTACATAAGAATTTTTGCTAGTGTTCGGACACTTTTGTTACCGACTGTTTAGAAAGTAGCACATAAAGATATAGGCAATTTGCATAGTGAGCTGTTCGAAACAGTGTGGGATTTACCCGTAGAGGATCTAAATACGCAGGGGGGAAAAAAATCGATTCGGTGTTGAATTTGGCGACTTGGCGAGCGAATTTGGCGAAAATTTGTAGTTTAGGGTAGAGTCCCACAGGAACTTCTGTAATATTTACAGATGAGAAAAACTTGGACTATCCAGATGATTGCCAATGCTAATAGGATTGTTAGAGAAACGAAGAACATATTTATTCTCGTCGATAAATCGGGATTTGGGGGGGGGTCGACTTTTGAACTAGGAAGTAATTGGATATTAAAAAAAAATCTACGTAATGCTTGCTTGTCGAGTATGTAGAGGTGAAAAAATGTTGGATCCCTTACTGAGTTTCGAGAAGCTTCGAATAGCTTAATAAGTTTTTTGTCAAACAGAAATCCAGTCCTTGTATAATTCACTACAAAATAGAATATTCGAAATCAGAAAAGCTAATAGTAAGTGTATTCCCTGCTAATTTCGCTTGTTTTTTTGTATATTTTGTTATCGCCCTACTTTTTTTGTAGACAATAAAAGGTGGAATTTTGTTTCTGTTGTCATTAATATTTTATTTTTGAATATCATGGTAAAGATACGGACATTTTCTTTGTAAGCGATCTACAAAATGCTACTCATAAAAATAATTTCATTAAAAATGAAGAATTCGCTTTTTGTTTTTCTAAAAATGTCCAGAGTCCTCCTGTTTTAGCAGTGTATAAAGTATTTTGAAAGCTGTTTAACATGATGTCATTTGGGAAATTTTCGTTCAGGCAACAACAGTGACGAGAGACAGACAATGGACTTTTCGTTAAAACGAAGTTGCTTTCCGTTTACTTTTTAGGTGAACTACTCCAAAATCTCTTGTATCATAATTCAAAAGTTTAATTAAATAACTGTGTTAGAAAATTTCAAGGATTTGTTTTCTAAGAAAAAACAAAGTTTAAAACTAAAAACGAGTTTCTTATATATTTTTAGGATCAATTGATTGATTTCGGCATTATAAAAATCATTTACGTATAAAGCGTTGCACGAAAATGTCAATAGGATTCAGTTTCCAATTTAAAAGTGAAAAATTTTACTTTTTCATATTTTTCGTAATCTAGAAATGAAAATTATAACGTTTACTGCTGATAGCTAATGATATTCTTTCAAATATCTAAGCAAATCTAAACTATTTTTTTAATCTAAAGAAATATGGATAACAAAATTTTTTGGAGATTTCTTTGCTACATGAAGCATTAAATTTTTAAACTTTTTTTTTCGATTTCATTATTATTTTATGAAAAAAAAAGCAAATACGAGTAATGGTAAATGCTTTAGAAATTCCCACGTAATTTCTTATAATAAATATTTCTAAATACACCCACTTCCCGTCATATAAAGAAAATGAAAAGTTAGTAAGAAGACAAACATAGCATAATTTAAGGTTTCAGTTTAGGATAGTTATATATCTATTGCTTTTTTATTTTTAAATTCAACTACCCGCATTGCAAAAATTAGGACTTTCCTAATTACACAATCAAGAAAAAAAAAGTTCTGTTTGCCGCCAGAAATTTTCTGAATTACAGAATATTTCTGGCAGCAAACTGCCGTAAACATGATTTTTTTTAGCAGTGTAATTTAAATGATGACTCCTTACATTTTAAGTTTAAAAAAACAATGCAAATGTAGCTCTCGTAAAATTTCTAAAGTAGTCTGAGTAACACCTTTTAAGAAATTTTGTTTCAAAAACATTATTAAATTGAATGGAAGTAGCTTTTGCCAACCTGCGTTGCAACTGTGCATTTATATTTATGATAGTTTTACTGTAAAATCTTTTTTCATACCATTTATATGTGGAAAGATAGCGCGTAAAAGCAAAGATAATTTATTTCTTTTTATGAATTTCCACTCACCACAGAAGTCTGCAAAAATATCGACTGATGCTCCCTTACCTCCCGACTGATTCCCCTAAAAAAAAATGACTTTAATATTTAAATGCTTGTTGAAATTTAAGTTTAATTTTGCTTTGGTCTCAAAGGTCTTCGATGAAAAACATAGCAGTGGCGGAATTAAGGGGGGGGGGGGCTAGGGGGCTGACCCTCCCCCCAAAAGCCCTAACATTCCCATTGGATGTTAAAATTGTAAATTTTTCATTGATCTGGAATAACATCTTGAAAACTCTTAGCCTCCCCCCCCCCCCAAAGTTAAGTTCTGGATCGGCCACTTAAACATACAATGGAGTTGATAGAGAAACTTTATAAATTTTTTGGTTTTCTTAAATATATATATATATATATATATATATAATCTGGTGTGCCATTCACACGACTTTCTCTTACCCTGAAATTTAATACTATAAATAAAGGTTGGAGATTAAGAGGTAAGATAACGAGAACTGTCACGTAAACCTATTTTAAACAATTCAAATTAGGCTTCGGTAGTGTTTTATATGATAATTATTTCTATGTGAGGGGGGCTACAGAAACCTCAACCCCCATTTCATAAATGCACCTACATGTATATAAAATTTAATACTGTTATTAAAATTAAAAGTTTACTTAAAATTATACAGACAATTTTCACACGCAACATTCCTTGAAACTTATCAATCTTGATCAAACTTTTCCAGCAACAAACTTATATTAACTTCAAAATACACCATTTGGATCTCTTAAAATTACCGTTTTTAAGTCGTTCTAAGAAACACAGACAAAGATCAAGCGTTAAAAAACTTGACTATGGTAATCAGGAAGCCTCCAAATGTGTAAATATACAAAAAACAAGCTATAAATATTTAGCTTAAAAAACATACATTATTTACCATATCTCTATGAGGAATTTATTTCAATTCCCGAACAGTTTTCGTGGAAAAGGTAAAATATTATTAGTAAAGCACATCCACTAACAACAAATAACTAGTGTATTGTGGCCACCACGTGACTTTCTTTTATATTTTCTTATACCAATTCACCCAGTAAAAAAAAATTATTAAAATTATTATTTAAAAAATTATCTTCCATGATAATGCAGACGATTTCAATATTAGAGAAGTAGTATAACACTAAATAAATAAAAAAAAAAAATGAATTTATCCCTTCGAGGGGGACTTCCCCCCGGGGAGGAGGCTAGGCTCCTACATACACGAATTCTTTTTCCCAGTTGACTATCTGTATAATAAAAAATATATATTCGTTTCCTTTAGTTTAGTGCATTCTATAGATGTTAAACTCTACTTGCCTGAAATTTCCCCCATAGACGTAATGTATTTGATTATATTTGAGTGTCCCTGTACACAAACAATTTACTTCATCTCAACGAGAAGCTTACTGTAGCATCCCTATGTGATACACATTTAGAATACCGAGTTTGGAATTTCTGCTACTATTTGTTCTTGAGATATGCTGATAACAGACACACACACACACAGAGAGACCATTCGCTAAAAAAAAATGATTTTCGTATTCAGGGGACCCCAGAACATGTAAATATAACAAAAACCCACTTTTCGAAAAATTGACCCTAAAAAAATACTTTCTCTACCTGATTATGGGTAAGAGAAAGTAAAAATATCCATCGCGTCACGTTTTCTTGTAAAATTCCATTTCGCTTCGGTTTTAACACATGCGTAATATTTGTGTAATATTGCTCCTCTTTGTCAGTCGTTTGTTTTATATAAGTTACCTTAATAAAATAAATTCATTTCGTCAGTTTCATTTAGAAAATGCACCATAATTTGACGTAAAAAATGCTCAAGGACCATCTAGCAACAGTGGATTTCACCCACTGAATCCTATAACAAACAAATCGATCGTTGAAAAACCAATTTGCTACACCAAAATTGATCATTTTACATAGATTTAATCAGATAAAAACTACAGTTGCCAGGCAGTATATTCAGTATTGTTCGAGGAAAAAAAAATAGTAATATCGATTTCACTAATAATCCTGATATGATGGGAAAACATGAAGGTCATTTTCGATATTAGAACCCTAAGTAACAAAAATCAGCTACATCTTCTCTTGCATTTTTCAAAAACATAAATTTTGAAGGCCTGTGCAAAGTATCACTATTTAAACGCTATTAGATTGTTAATTTTGTATTTAGCTTTTACTTAAACAACAATGAATGCTATAGATTGAATGTAATATTTTGCAAGAAAAACTAGTATGATGTGGCCACCATATGACTTTTCTACATCATTTTGCAAAAAATTCATTGAATACAAATTATTTATAAAGTTATTTTCCGTTATAAATTCCGACGATTTTTATCTGACAGAATTATATACATTATTAGATGCCGAAAGAAAGTCAATTTTTTGCAATTATCGGAAGAAATAAGATTTTTTTCTAAGTTTGTTCTCGGTAAAAAATGAAAAAAACAAGGATAATTTTATTTTAAATTATCACAGATCTATAGTTCAATCATTAGTTTTAAAGGTATTAACGAGATCTTTCGAACGGTATCTATATTGAAAATTTACCCCCCCCCCTCTTCCAGGGGTGAAGCGATGCTCCCACTTGCACAAAACATTTTTCCTAGTTTACTAATACTACTATCAATAATTCATATGAATTTTACAATCACACATAAAAAAAAAAACTCCCATTATGTACGTTTATACGAAATTTTGTCCTATACTGCCATGTTAAAAATTTAGAAAAAATTACTTGACAACGTCACCAGTTGAGCGATTGATCCCCAAACCTAATCAGCACCAGTTTATGTCAGACTCCAACTAAATACCATGTTTAGTTACATTTCGTTCCTTGGTTCGTGAGATACAGTGTCCATAAAATTATTGATACACACACACAGGCAAACTAACAGATAGACAGACATTTTCTAATAACAGTCAAATAGCGTTTAGGACATCCTAAAACGTGCAAATTCCTTGAAAACTGAAGTTCGAAAATTTTCACGAATCCAATACTTCCTCTATATACATATATAGAAGAAAGTTAAAAAAAAAAAAAAAAAAAATCAGTATTTTAACAACGCTTTACTAGAGGGTAAGAAAAATTACTCAGTATATTTTAACACAACCTTTTAATTTTTTTTTTTTTTTTCATTCTTAAAAGCATTTTCCTCCAATAATAAAAATATTTAAAATATTCTCCATAGACATAAAATTTAGATATACTAAATGTAGGAATCAAATTTCTGGCTTCAAAAAATATTTTCATTCGACGAATAACATGAAAGAATAGTTATACAATACAGCATCCGATACTAAATTTTACAATGCACACTTTTCTCTCAGATTAATCGAATGGCTAACATTTATGACCGTTTAATATTATAAAGTCAAGTTCTGTTGTAGATTTTTAAATAATTCACGATGTACAATAATCTTCGTTGTTTAGAAAATAAGGTAAATTTACTTTTAAAAACGGACAAATTATTTCTTCTTATCATAGGGGATTAAATAAAGTTAATGGTAAAATTAAATAGCTAAAAACACAGCTAAAATTTTTTTACATACATAAACTAAACTAAAGAAACGTAATAAATATTATATTTCTAATTATCTTCATTGAAATTTATACATTTTTTGTTTATATTGAAAATGTATTATAAAAGAAATTCCGAAGAGAACAATTTTAAATTTAGATTAGAATAAATATATACTGAGCTCTGTAATACAATGAAAATCCTTTGGTTATGTTTTGGGGATTGAGGCGGTTGAACAGGAAGCAGCCCCCACTCACATATCTAAGAACAGTGTTGAGCACTAAATTAATGCTGGTTGACTGCACTAGGGTCTGAGGCATAGTGGACCTATTACCTAAGTTTCGGAGAAAACCACGGGAAACTCAGGTAGGTTAGGCCGACCACCACGATCAGAGATCGAACCGGGCACCACACATCTACCAATTTTGAGCTTAGAACCTCTCGGTCGCTAGTAGGCCGTAGAAAAATTTTCAAACATTTTACTGTTATATCTGACAAGTATTTATAATATAGATCCCGAATCAAAAGTCTGAATTTGTAAGAAAATCTATCAGTTACCCAAAATGAGCGAAATTTAATCGCAAATTTTTCCGCATATGTGACAAATTTAACCTTGCATAATACTTAAAAATTAACATAACACTTAAGATACATTTAGGTGACAGTTTAAGTGATAACTGTATTATACCTACTATACATAAGTTTTATTTTATTATTTTATTTTTTTTTTTTAAATACTTATTGAAATTCTGTGTCTATGTTACGTTATAAAATCATACTTTTAATCCTAAAACTAAGATTCTGAATGCAGTTTTCAAGTTAAGATACCTTCTTCGGTTATTTAAGCTTATTACGTTTAAGATACTGGCAGTGTCTACACTCTGTGCTAAGTAACTTGTAAGCGTCATTCTCTTTCGTCATTCCCTCAATAGGGCAATTTTCTTAATTCATAATTTTTTTTGTGGGGGGGAGGGGGCTACATTTAAATTACTTAGTTTAGATATATGTATGTGGAACGTAGTTATTTGAACAAGAAAATTCCATTCATGAATGAGTGACAGGGGAGGAAAGGGATGTACTCAACAGATATTACGCAGGTTATTCAGTTGCTTAAATTGAGTTCAGTCAACAAGTCATTCAATTGCTTAAACGGAATTCATTGCTGAAATTGAATGTAATTTAATTGCTGGGTATTGTAGAGCACATTACATGGTATTTAAACTTATAGTAAATCAGCGATTGAAAAATTCGTTGATTGTCTAAGAAAATGCGGCTGTAGAATAAAAAATTTTAAGATTTTCGATTCGAATAACTTAAAATTTATAAGAAGTCGACAAAAACAAAATGTCTTAAGAATTTACTGTCGACATCAAATTATTTAACTTTAGTACGAATCCCTATATATATGACGATATAAAAGTTTCAATGGGATTCTTTCTTTTACAATGAAGTATTTATGAAATGTATGCTGAAGTGTCTGCATGATAATACGTTTATGCATTGATAATACGTTTATGAGAATATTACATTCGCAATGTGAAAACTTTTCTACATTGGATAGAATATAAAGAACGAAGTTTTTTAAATGACTGTGAAATGAGCCGTTTCTTAATCGCAATAAATTTTGTGTTTGGAGATAAAATATATTCTCTGTAGAATGTGAAACAATGCTGAGTTCTTACATTTTAACTAACATTTGTTGAAATGTACAAATTTTGATAAAATTCGTAACCAAAATTTAATGCTAGAATTTATGAAAGGGTTACATGGCTTTCGAAGTCTTAAAGAATTTTCTCTCCCCCCCCCCCTTTTTTTTTTGGAGGGTGAATAAAAAAACATTTTTTATTCAAAATTCTGATATATAAAAATGAAACCTTTAAAATATATTTATAAAGGAATTCAAAACTTTGGAAAATTTTGTCGGTGCTTTGTGGTTTTCGGAGAAACTCAGAAATGCAACACACTAATTCTCATTAACTGATGAGCTTGTCATTGAAATATCACTCTTCAAAAAAGAAATAACTTGTACGTCAACGATAGATTTAAGAAAAAAAAGTAAAAATTTTACAAGGCTATACTTGGAATAAACTGTATCAAAAAAAAAAAAACTATTTTTTTGCATAAAATTACCCCTATATATATATATATTTTAGTCCTTTGTTCAAGCACTAGTCAATTCAATTTTGAAGAAGTGTACAAAATTTCAGTAAGATGGGCTTAGTAGTTTCAGAAATTGTGTTCACCGCTTTTCTGAAGGATTTCAGGAAACTTCGCTCACTGGCGAATGCTCTAAATTTACTAAAAAATTGGAAGTTTTTTTTTTTTTTTTATATATATGATTATGTTGAAAATTTCAAAGATTTTTTTCCAATTATGTAATAAAAAAATGAATAAAAATTCCTTATCCTTCTTTGTAGCACATGTATAACTAATAAAATTTAAACGAACTAGATTATATCATTTTATGAATATTTAAAATATAAGTTTCTGTGCACCTCTCACAATTTCGAACAGTTACATTTGACATTAAGCATGAAAAAATAAAAGTTGATAAACGGCTGGCTTTGATATATGAGGAAGTTTCTCAATTTCTTAACTTTATGACAATTACCAAAAATTTATGAACATTATGATATTATATAGATAATACAAATAATTTACGACCGTGTTCAAGAAAACTATCATTTTTAACTAGCCTTTCATAAAGATGTATATTAAACTGATAACTAGCCCTTCATAAAGATTTATGTTTACTAATTATTCTCTATGATACTGGTAAATTGTATTTTATATCTAATTATATCGTGAAAAGATATCTTGCTTTGGTTTGATTAAAATATAATTGTGGTTTTAAAAGAATTTGCTTTGGAAATCCCCCCCCCCCCCTCAATGAGTAAAAGGAAAGTTTTATTAAGTTTCATCCATTGAATCTAAAATTTTAAAACTAACATATTTCTGGAAAGAAAAAATCCTCAATTTTTCTCCTTAAACATACTAGATTGTATTTTTCTAAGATAAGTTAAGATTCCGGAAATATACTTAATCACGTATTTAAAATTTGTCATTGACATAACATTTGACTTGTTATGAATTTCAAATGAAATAATTACTTATAAATAATTATAGTTCTTAATTATTGCTAAACACAATTAGTATGTTTTAACACTTCTAGATTGATTAATGCATTAAACGCCCAACTCACAAAGATCAAATATAGTTTACAATGGGCAGGAATTAAATGTACATCAATCAAAACGGATATTCAAAAGCACTTTACAAACCACCGTATGCAGATGAGAAATAAGTTCCTGGAATGTATTTCTTTTTTAGTTCATCAAACAAATCCTTTGTATTTCTGAAACTAAACAATAATAAAAAAAGTAATAATTTCGCAAAATTTAAATTAAAAAAGCATTGTAACAGAATTTTTAATTCTAAAACATTGAAATTTTAGTCAGATTCTAAGAGAAAAAAAGAAAAAACAAAACACATGATTTTGGTCACATTTTTATTGAATTTATAATTTTTACATTTAACGTAAAATAACATTTTAGGAGGGGAAGAAACATTACGAACATTTTTTAAACAGGATACCTAAATTAAAGACAAAAAATTGTACTTTAATATTAATGAATTTCAAGATTTAAATAACAATTAAAATTATAAAATTTCGATGTGGAAATATAAACGTACAAAACATTTCATTGAAGATAGTAAACCTTTTACAACACTAGTTCAAAAATCAAATGGCAGAATATTTCTTATTGTTTACAGAAGAGCAAATAATTTAAAGTTCAAATACATCATTTTATAATTTGAAGATCTATACCATATTTCAGCGTTGCTTTTTAAACTTGTCCTAGAATACAAGATATAGAATTACATAATTATGATTTTTTTTTATGTTATATATTTTATCAGGGGGCTTTTTACATTATCTATCATTAAACTTTAAGCTGACTTTATGCAACTATATCAAAATATTCTTTTTCTTCAATTTAAAAAACTTAAAAAAACAAAAAAATAAAATAAAATTTGTTTCATTAGGTATATTTTAAAATTGTTTGTTGAAATAATATAGCTAGTTAATATGGAATTTTCTTTTAATATTTTAATTATTTTTAATGAAAAATCTCTTCTAAAGGGCGTCATACATTCTAGGAAAGTTAAAGAAGTTGAGGATAGAGTTTAGTTGTTAGCTCATTATAATACATACATTCTTACCAGGCTTTCTTCATCTATCACGCATAACATTTATAGCCTCCTTGAAAAGAGATACATCATAATATATCTAGAAAACAAAATTACTTTGAAGGTTAGGTAACTGCAATTATGGTGACGATAACTTAAAAATTAAAGCTACCTTCTCCGAAACCCCCTTCCTCAATAACAACTTTAAATGGATAAGATATTTTAGATTTAAATTTTTCCTCAAGATAACTTTATGAATGTAAAATTTACATTCCATAAGAAAATAATTTACGTTAGAAAAACAAAATTTCCTATATAACGAATAAATTGCAAGAATACGTTAATCTCAAAAAAGATCTATTTAAAGAGCAACGCAGAAATATATTAACAAATTATTTTCTAATTTTTCATACAATAAAAAAATAAATAACACTAATATTATAATACAACGTTTTTCAATAGAATTTTCATAATATTTACACATTGTATTTCCTCCCCTCTTTCTTAAATATCTAAATACATGCGAAGATTAGAAAATTAACAATCAATCATTTACGTGCACGATAAATGAGATTTTTTTTTATTTATTTATTTAACAGTTGAATTAAGTTTCTGCATAAAAAGTAATCAAATATATTTAAAAGCATATTTTTCTTTAATGCATTTCATAAAATGCATATTCATATTTAAAAGGAGATATGAAACAAAAAATGCAGTTTCAAAATATAGATTCAAAATGTTACTTTGAACGTAATATGTACTTACGAAACTCATAACTGACGAAAAGAATAGCTGGTCAGCTTTATTATCTGTAGAAGTTTTTGTCTTGAATTTTTTATGTATTCTGTAATACGTAAGTGTACATCTGTTTTTAATTACTTTGCATAACGATGAACTGCAGTAAATTAATAAAAATTCTAGAAATCGCTGAAAGATGCAATTTTTTATTTTCATTTTTTAACTTTCATCTCCAAGATGAATTTCTCATTTTTATGAAATATGAACATAATCTTATGCAACAAACTACAACACTTCCCATACTTTCCAAAAGTAATTTCTTGTTACTGACAATTTGTGAAGAGTTATGAACAATAACTCCATTGTGAAATATTCATTTTGCGACAGGCAGTAAAATCTTTGTGTCCATAAGTTTTTATCGTGGAGTTCCAGTTTTTTTCATAAGACAAATTTCAGCACAAAATTGTCTCAACGAAGTTTGTACACCATAAAATTCTAAAAGCACACGTGTCCTTAGTATATATTGAATGTATCTATTCAATCAAGTCTTTCAATCCATAGCATATACTGTAGATATCGTTTACAGGATTTGTGCTCTTAGGGACCTTAGGAATTTATAACGATAAACAATGCTTTCTTTATATTTTTTAATTCTCACAACTCAGAGGAATAGCTTTCAACAGGAATTTATATTACATCTTGAGCAGCATCGATAAAGTTCAAAACGCTTAGTAAGAAAATTATACATCAGACATGTTTGTCTTATTTAAACAAGTTTCCAACACAGCTACTTTCCTTCAAGCTGTTTTAATCGTCAGTTGGTAGTAATTCATTTAAATATGAAAAAAACACATACTGTAGATGTCGTTTACAGGATTTGTGCTCTTAGGGACCTTAGGAATTTATAACGATAAACAATGTTTTCTTTATATTTTTTAATTCTCCCAATTCAGAGGAATAGCTTTGAACAGGAATTTATATTACATCTTGAGCAGCATCGATGAAGTTCAAAACGCTTAATAAGAAAATTATACAACAGACATGTTTGTCATATTAAAACAAGTTTCCAACACAGCTACTTTCCTTCAAGCTTCTTTAATCGTCAGTTGGTATTAAATCATTCATATTTGAAAAATTACTCAAAATGTTTAAGGCACATGAACATCAGTCATCCAGTTCAAAAGCAGAATGATT
This sequence comes from Salticus scenicus, assembly GCA_963930645.1. Classification (NCBI taxonomy): domain Eukaryota; kingdom Metazoa; phylum Arthropoda; class Arachnida; order Araneae; family Salticidae; genus Salticus; species Salticus scenicus. The sequence goes on along the minus strand of CAWVNO010001701.1, from coordinate 213,716 downwards.
GCGAAATTGCAGTTTGGATCTAACATATAGAGGGCGTTGTATGGTGTTAAGAGGATGAATGATTCGTCGACAGGATAGTTCGATAGTTGGGTTTTACGTCGCTCTAATGCTGTGCAGATGGGCAATTGGCGACGGTCTGGGATAAATCCCTAGAGGTGGTCCGGAGACATGCCATCACAATTTTGATCATCCACGGAAGGGATGGCTCTCCCGCTTCGGTGAACCCCAGGGGTATAATTTTTGATGGGAACATGAAGGACATTGCGACCACGACAGATTTAACGTGCACCAGCCACCATTAGTGTACACGACGGTCTTTGGCCGGCTCGAGCACCGAACCCGCAATCTTCCAATTATGAGGCCGGCGCTCTACCGACCGGGCTACCGCGGCCCGATTTTACAGACAGGAGATAACTGAATACATACAAAAACTGTAAACTGCAGTTATTTAGAAATTTGGTAATGAAACACTTTGATTTTATAGAAAATTAGCAATTTAATAAAGTTTTATCTACAAAAGTAAATTGATACTTTAGATGTTTTGCGCTCTTTGCTGATATGTATAATTCTTCGAAGAGTTTCTCCAAGTGATGATCTTCATCTGTCATGAAGTCATTTTATACGCGATAATTAAAATATGATCCATGGATGTAGTTTGTTTGGTAAGTACAGTCGGTAACAAAAGTGTCCGAACACTAGCAAAAATTCCTATGTAAGAAAGGTACACTTCATTCAGTTTTGTTAAATAAATCCTTATCGAATCGTGTTCTTAGACTGACTAAGAACAGGATTCGACAAGGATTTATTTTAAAAAACCGTATGAAGTGTACATTTTTTACATAGAAATTTTTGCTAGTGTTCGGACACTTTTGTTACCGACTGTAGGTAGGGTTTAATATCATACCAGTACTGCAGTAACGGTAATTGGCGACAGTCTGGGATGCATCCCTAGAAATGTTTTGGGAATATTTTAACATCTGAATGGAATTTGAGTTCATCGAGAGTATCATATGTGAATTATGGAATTTTCAAGGTAGTTCTGTGTAAGAAACCAATGCTTTATAACAAATTTTCAGAACTAGACTCCTATTGAGGTAAATATTTCCAAATTTTGTGAATTATGAATCCCGTCCTACCACTTTCAGCTGCATTTCAATGTCCTATTTTAGGTTAAGTCAATGCCCACCATCGTGAAAATGAAAACACTTTTACTTATTTCCACTTTTACTACGTATAATCGGTAACAAAAGTGTCCGAACACTAGCAAAAATTCCTATGTGAAAAACGTACTCTTCATACAGTCGGTTGGATGGATTGGATGGGTTTTACGTCGCACTAGTGCTGCGCAGATGGGCAATTGGCGACGGTCTGGGACTCACCCCTAAAGGTGGTCCGGAGACATGCCATCGCAATTTTGATCCTCCACGGAAGGGATGGCTCTCCCGCTTCGGTGACCCCCAGAGGTATAATTTTTGATGGGAACATGGAGGACATTGCGGCCACGACAGATTTTACGTGCACCAGCCACCATTAGTGTACACGACGGTCTTTGGCCGGCTCCAGTACCGAACCCGCAATCTTCCAATTACGAGGCCGGCGTCATACAGTCGGTAACAAAAGTGTTCGAACACTATCAAAATTTCCTATGTAAAAAGAGTACACTTCATACGGTTTTGTTAAATAAATCCTTATCAAATCGTGTTCTTACGCTGACTAAGAACAGGATTCGACAAGGATTTATTTAACAAAACCGTATAAAGTGTACTTTTTTTACATAGGAATTTTTGCTAGTGTTCGGACACTTTTATTACCGACTGTAAGGTTCTGTTAAATAAATCCTTGTCGAATTCTATTCTTAGTCAGTATAAGAACAGGATTCGATAAGGATTTATTTAACAAAACCGTATGAAGTGTACTTTTTTACATAAGAATTTTTGCTAGTGTTCGGACACTTTTGTTACCGACTGTAGGTAGGGTTTAATATCATACCAGTACTGCAGTAACGGTAATTGGCGACAGTCTGGGATGCATCCCTAGAAATGTTTTGGAGACATGCCATGACAACTTTGATCCTCCACGAAGGGGATTGCTCCCCCGCTTTGGTCGTCCCCAGAGGTATACTTTCGGCAGCAAAAGTATCCGAGTACCAGGAAAAAATTCTATATAAAAAAAGTATACTTAATACAGTTTTGTTATATAAATCCTTGTCGAATCCTTTTTTTAGTCAGTCTAAGAAAATTATTCAACAAGGATTTATTTAACAAAACTGAGTTGCAATTTTTTAATATAGGAATTTTCGCTAGTGCTCGGAAACGTTTGCTACCGACTGTAGTTTTGATGGGAACGTAGAGAACTTTGTTGCCACGACGGATTTTATGTGCACTAGCCACCATTAGTTTACACGACGGTCTCTGGCTAGCTCAAGTATCGAACAAACAATCATACAATTACGAGCTCGGAGTTTAACCGGCTGAGGTACGGCGGCCTAGATCCATGGTTATTAAAAAATAAAAAGGGTCTAAAGCTGTACTGCAAAAAAGTCTAGATATCACGAATTTTTTTGCATTCCGAAAACAAATTATTGATTTCCAGCATTACTTTCATGAAAAGAAATAAATAACGTGGTGTTAAATAATAAGTATTTCAATTTGAAATTAAATATGGCAGTTTTGTAATATTTTTCTGATTTGTTTTGCATTATGCAATTGTAATATTCCTATTCACTGAGAAACAAAGTAGAAAATAATCAGGCAGAGCTCTGCATGGGTTGATAAGTAAAGTGAGTCGGATGAAGGCGAAGCCACCTTCGGGGTTGGTGTGCGGAGCGAGCAGGAGGCAAAGCGCCCTGGATTATTAAAAAATAATGTTTTCGGGATTACAAAGAAATATTTCGTTTACAATTGTAAGTAATAAAACTTAATTTTTTGGGAATAGTAAATTGTTCAACCAGGAAATGTTACTTATGAACGGTTTTTAATTCAAATCCAAATAGTAAAGTACTTGATGCAGGTGGACTCTGTTCAATTCCCTTTCATATATATGTTCTCATAAATTTCTCGTCCGAGACATATTATAGTCATGTTTAGAGAAATGAATTTGACCAAACGCTCGACACAGTGACAGAATGAAATCCCTTCCTAATAAGCTAACCACCGTTCACTTCGATATCTTTATCTTATTGTAATCTATTAATTTAATTTATTAGGATCAGTTTCGTAGTTTAGTTTTTATGCTACTATTTCTAATGAAACAATCCTCGAAATTCCTATTTTTATGGACAATTTTCAAATTTGCTATATTAATAAATTCTTAAATCTCGAATAACTTACGAAAATTTCCTATTTGAATATTTTTAGTCAATCACATTCAAACAAGTATCATAAATGTTATTTTGAGTGTTGACTGATACATTTATTTTCTTCAAAATGGACGTTATGCTCAATTTTTCTCTATTCTGCCATATTGAACAAATCGTAAATTCCAAATAACTTACGAATTTTTTAAATTGAAAAATTCATTGTCTATGATATTCATGCCAGTATCCTAAATAATATTTCGAAAGTGGTCTGACATCTTTAGGATGAAAATATCCCTCAAGATTGATGTTTATGTGAAATTTAACCCTATTCTGCCGTGTTAAGAAATTCGTAAATTCCCAATATCTTGCGAAATTTTCAAAGTAGCATGTTTATCGTTACTGATGTACATTCTGGAATCAAAAATGTTATTTTAAAACTGATCTGACAATTTTACTGTAAAAATTTTCCATTTAATGCACATTTAAGTGAAAATTTGCCCTTTCTCCCATGTTATGAAAATCGTAAAATTCTAATAACTTACAAAGTTTTTTAATTCGAACGTTGCAAATGAATATGGTTCTTGCCAGTGTAGAAAGCAATATTTTAAAACTAATCTGAGACCTCTGCGTTTATTTGTTCTTGAGATATCGTGTACACAGTCTAATAAATTAACACGGACTACCAAACTACTGTTATATTGGACAAACTAAGAGAACTCTAGCCAAACGAATACAGGAACATATACGTAATATTAAGCAAGGAAATTAGTTTAGCATAACTGCAGTCAACCAGAGAACTAACATAATCGAATGTGGTATAACGTCAAAATTATGTCAGCACCATCTACGATCCAAGAACTGTACAGTCGGTAACAAAAGTGTCCGAACACTATCAAAAATTCCTATCTAGAAAAAGTACACTTCATACGGCTTTTTTAAATATATGCTTGTCGAATCCTGTTCTTAGACTGACTAAGACCAGGATTCGACAAGGATTTATTTAACAAAACCGTATGAAGTGTACTTTGTTTACATAGAAATTTTTGCTAGTGTTCGGATACTTTTGTTACCGACTGTATTCTGAGGCTATTAATATAATTAAACGTAAAAATTAAATAAATTTAAAAGATGCTGCAATTTTGTCAATAATTTGGCTCTATATTATAAAACAACTAATAGGTTTTTTTTTTTTTTTTTTTTTTTTGTGTGTGTGTGTGTGTGTGTGTAGAAGAAGTTATAAAAGAAGCAGGCTCTAGTCGATGCACGTCATTTAATGAATATTCGGCCCACAATAGATTTTCTAATGGTAATGATAAAACAAAAGTGCTGTCAACATGTTAGCGTGTAGAAAGCAATTCTTAAAGAGAGAAGCATTTTCTAATTGACAATTAACTCTATTTAAGGAATTATCAGCGCTTAGATAGAGCCCAGAATGATATTGTTACGAAATTTGTTGCCATTTTTGTGTGCAGAAAGCAATTCTTAAAGGCATATGTAGGTTCTAGCCGATGAATGCACTTCATTTAATAAAAATTTAGCCTGTAGATTATAGTTATAGCACGTAGATGACAGTTATATAAAATAGATGACAGAGCCTATATTTATTGATTAAAAAAAAAAAAAAAAAAACCTTTTCGGCATTTTAGCGTGCAGAAAGTTTTTTTTTTTTTTAGAAGGTTCTAGCCGAAAAATGCGCTTTCTTTAATAACAATTGAGTAAACAGTTGAATAAATCTCTTTTTTGCGCTTGAAAAATCAATAATAAATTAATATTCTTGAAACAATCCAATGAAATGGTCATTTTTACAACAAAAAACAAAAAAATTTTAAATATACAGTCGGTAGCAAAAGTCTTCGAACACTAGCAAAAATTCCTATTTAAAAAAAGTACACTTAATACAGTTTTGTTAAATAAATCCTTGTCAAATCCTGTTTTTAGACTGACTAAGAAGAACATTCGACAAGGATTTATTTAACAAAACTGTATTAAGTGTACATTTCTTATATATGAAGTTTTGCTAGTGTTCGGTGGTTGTTGGTGGTTGGGTTTTACGCCGCACTAATGCTGCGTAGATGGGCAATTGGCGACGGTCTGGGACACACCCCTAGAGGTGGCCCAGAGACATGCCATCACAATTTTGATCCTCCACGGAAGGGATGGCTCTCCTGCTTTGGTAACCCCCAGAGGTATAATTTTTGATGTGCTAGTGTTCGGAGACTTTTGTTACCGATTGTACTACAGGGAATAAATTTAGCTAAATATGGAACAACAGAATATCTCAAAGTCTGAATGGAATTTGAATTCATCGAGAGTATCATATGTGATTTATGGAACTTTCAAGGTAGTCCTGTGTGAGAAACCAATGCTTTATTACAAATTTTCAGAACTAGGCTCCTATTGAGGTAAATATTTTCAAATTTTGTGAATTATGAATCCCGTCAGACCACATTCAGCCACATTTGAATGTCCAATTTAAGTTAAGTCAATGCCCACCTTCGTGGAAATGAAAAAACTTTCACTTATTTCCACTTTTACTACGTACAGTCGGTAACAAAAGTGTCCGAACACTAGCGAAAATTCCTATGTAAAAAAAGTACACTTCATACGGTTTTGTTAAATTAATCGTTATCAAATCATGTTCTTACACTGACTAGGAACAGGATTCGTCAAGGATTTTTTTAACAAACCGTATAAAGTGTACTTTTTTTACATAAGAATTTTTGCTAGTGTTCGGAGACTTTTGTTACCGACTGTAAGGTTTTGTTAAATAAATTCTTGTCGAATCCTGTTCTTAGTAAGTGTAAGTACGTGATTCGATAAGGATTTATTTAACAAAATCGTATTAAGTGTACTTTTTTTATATAGGAATTTTTGCTAGTGTTCGGACACTTTTATTACCGACTGTATAGAAAATAGCACATAAAGATATAGGCAAGTTCTAGTCTACAGTCTCAACCATTACTCTCATATATATATATAGTTCTTTTGAGACATTTGTCGCAGTTTTGAAGTATTTGTTATGTGTTATAAACCAATGAATTTTTCCGGAAAACTCCACAACTCTATTCCATCAGAGCTTTCAAACTTTGGCAAACCTAAACCACAAACTTTTGCCATATTCGATCGCCAACAAGCCAAATTCGACGCTGAAACGCCAAATTCGATGTCAAGACCAAAAGTCAACTCCACTTACTAACTTGGCGACTTGGCGAGATTAGCGATAAAATATTATTTCAGGATAGCGAGAAACGCTTTTTTCAGTTTTAACTGAATTGTTTAACTTAAATGTTTAGATGAAAATTATCTTTTTCACCATTAAATTTTGCAAAGGGAACGAAACTGGACCATCTATATTCTAATAGTTTACATGGAATTCTAAGCTCTACATTTGCCAATGAGTGATTCTGTAATAAGCCGTAGAGAATTAAGAAAAATTCCTGAGAAAAGATGTTTGTCTCGGCGCTATATATAATAATATAATCGCGATATGTTTGGTTAGAGTAGATTTTTTTTTTTTTTGTGTGTGTGTAAAGGAACGTTTGTGGACTGGAGCACTGGAACTTTATTTTAGAATAGGTTACATCACACAAGAATGTGAATGTTTTTCTTAGCAATATGTGTACTTATATGGTTGTATAAAGAAGTCATGTGGTGTCCACATCAGAGTTTTGTAATAAGTTTTAACGTTTATGTAATTTTTAAATATTTTTCTGTAAATTCTAACAAAAAATAGATATTTATAGTTGACCAACTGATAATCTCTATCCAGCCAGCAACTTAACAATGTTAAAGCTTATCTGTTAATTGGCGTTTCATAAAATTATTATCACAACAATATCATAAACAATCATTACTTCACAATAACCCTCTTGGTTAAAACTTATATTAAATATGCTGTATTTTTTCTTGCAATAAGTAATTTATGGTGAAAACTGTTTACTGAATTTATGATGAAAATTCGATGACTAGACATATCTATTAACGGAAAGAAGATATTGCATCTCATTGTAGTTATATAATCGCATAACTATGGATTTTTTCAATGCCCAAAAAATTTAAATTCAATAATTAAAATATAATATTGTAAGATAAATTAAGAGACAGAACAGTTACGTATTATTATCATATTAGATAATGAGTTACAATATTTTGTGACATTCAAAATTACAAAGCAATGATAATTGTCCTGATTCCTAACACAATATATCTGTACTGATACGTATAAAGGGTTTAAGTCCAAAAATGTCGATTTTGAGTTAAGTACATAGTCAGACTCAGAAAAATATTCTCAATCGATTGGTATAAAGGATTTAAGTCTATGTCATTTAGTCTTTGAGAAAATCGATTGGTAAAAAAAGGTTCAAATCAGAAATTTACCATTCATGTATGGTATAAAATATTTAATTGAGTTTTTTCCTGTTTTTAAATGAAGGTTGACAATCACTGAATGGTATAAAGGGTATAAATAAACATAATCCCTTTTCCCTAATCGATTCTTCTGATTTGTTTTTAGACAGTTTAATTTTATTTTTCGTTTCCTGAAAATTCAAGAATATGGACTTAAATCCTTTATACTTATCAGTACAGATATATGTCTTTAGATTGCATTTGCGATAATTATATTATGCAACAGCTTTAACTGAAACGTGTCGATTCTTAAGGATTAAAATATCGAAAGTGTAAGGTAAAAGTCATCATTTTTAGGTCCAAATGATAATATTTAAAGATCCAAATTTTGATATACAGTTGGAAGCAAAATTATTAGAGCTTCAGGAATCATTCTTATATAAATTCCGTACACTTTATATTATTTTGTTAAATAAATCCTTGTCGAATTATGTTCTTAGATTGCCTAAGAATTTTGCTTCCATATTAAAGACAACCGTTTGATCAGCTTTTATTTTTTAATGCTTAATATCAAAAGTAACTGTTAAAAATTATTGTGAGATATACACAATTAGCTTGAAAATTTCATATTCATAATATATGTATAATTAACTTCGTTTAAATTTTATTAAGAGAATACATGTGCTACAAAGGCTTCAAAAAAAAATTTGTTTTAAATTAATTTTTTATATATAACTTTAAAAAATCCTCTTAAATTTTGAGCATATATAAAAAGCAACATTTTAAAGAAAATGTTCTATAAAACTTAAAGAAAATTGGAAATATTTGCTGGTGGAAGTGATTTCCAGAGATCCTTCAGAAAAGCAGTGAATGCGTTTTCTCCAACTAATACGCCGATGTTATTCAAATTTTGCACACTACTTGAAAATTGAGTAGTACTCAAATTTCAATAAATTCAATGTTTAGTATGGGGCAGTTTTATGCAAGAAAATACAATTCTTGCTACAGTTTATCCTATGTACAAACTGAATAAATATTGAGCCCAGACGTCTCCGCTCTTCGGTGTCTTTTTTTAGTCAATTTTGTCCTTTTATTTCTTCCGGTGTTAGCCTTTTTTTTTTTTTTTTTCACACTTGACATTGTGAGTTTTTTCCTTTTCATCCCGTGCTTTTTCTACAATGTTAAGTGTGTGAAAAAAAAAAAAAAAGGGGCTAACACCGGAAGGAATAAAAGGACAAAATTGACTAGAAAAAGAGATCGAAGAGTGGTAGCCTGTGGGCTGGGGTTTAAAGCTATCGTCCAGGTTTAATACGATTCGCCTAGTATGTGACTTATAGTTATGACTTATAAAAATGTAAACCTTGTAAAGTTATTTCTAACAAAATTTAAATAAACTAGCAAACCGGCGCAAAATATTCGCCCTTTATTTTTTTTCTTATTTACTTCAAAATTAGAAACTCATAAATGTTATACCAATTTTACCACCTAATCAAAATTTTAATTTACTAGAAGCCAAATTATTATTAAAACCAAATTAATATTGTACAATAGTGAAACCAAATCATTCAAAGAAGGGTTTCCAAATAAAATTCATGGTTCACGACCTAACAATTATTTTCTTAAAAACTATAAAAGTGCAAATTGTAACAATGTTTGGAGAGTCAAATAATTTAACATTTCAAGACATTCATTACAGGTAAAAGAAAGGAAGTATTCATGCAATATAAAAACAGCAACACACAAAACAAAATCAAGTGGCCTAACAAAGAGATTCGAAAAAAAAAAAGTTTAATCAAAAGTAAATCTTGTTTTTTTCTTTAACAGCCATTTGATTTGAGTTGCTCATGTGGCGCTTGTGCCTATTGTCTTTCATATACATATAATTCCCGTAAATATTCACTTATAATTTAATATGGTACTTTTTATTATTGAAAAGCAATAAAGTTAATTATTAAGGTTGCATTTTTATTGAAAGAAGTAAATGATGATAGTTTGTAAATTTCATATGCAGTTGAACCTCGTTAACGTGAACACGCAAATGTTTTCGCAATCCCCGTTAAATAAAGATTTATTTCTGAGTTACTGGTAGCATAAACAACTGATAACATGAACAAACTTTTTATTTCCCCTTCAGATTCACGTTAACAAGGTTCGACTGTATTAAGATGTTCCAGTTTAAAGTAAAAGATATGCTTTTATTCCTTTCCTTAATTAAAAAAATGTAACAATTAAATAGATATTGAATGTAAATTATTTTATAAAAGCGAAATCTGAAAACCAATAGAAAACTCTTAACTGAGTAAATATATGTCAAGGCAAATTAACAAGCTTCGAAAACTTAATATATCAACACTTTTATTAAATCCAAATGGTTTCGGGTTAATTTCCTTCTCTAGATACTTTTTTATTTAGGTTGAAATTTTCCGTTTGGCTTTCTATCAACATAGGTTGAAATAAACTTAAAATGAAAAAAAAAAAAAAAAAAAAAAAAGGGGGGAAAGAAAAATATGCATGCATCACTCAATTATTTGTTATTTTAAAGTATTATGAGTTGTGTTTTATCATTACAGTGAAATGCCATTAACAAAATGATACTGGAATAAACCTCTGCAAACCAATTTTTTTTGTTTGTTTTAGTAGAGCATTGCTACGAGAGGATTTTGGGAAAGATTGTTTTTAAACGTATTTGACCGTTTACTGTGAATTTTACACTTTAAAAACATTATAACTTTAACCCGATCAGGTTATCATGGGTCATTAAAAACCCGAGAAATTTTTCTTATATCCCATCCGTCAAAATCCACATATAGAAGAAATACCTATCTATCTCACCCATGAATTTCTTCGTAAAAATACCATTTATAAACTTTATTATGCAATTTGAATTTTTCAAATTATCTCAGTTTGTTTAAAAAATGTAAATTTTTATAGAAATGGACGTATTTCTGATAAAAAATAAAATATTTGTTTAAATTTCTTTTGCAATATTCATTGTCTGCCCTTAAATAAGAAGTATTCAAGAGTGTTCAAGAATTTTATCACATTTTTTTCATTAAAAATTACGTGTTCTAACATTACTCGGGTCTTCAGCGACCCATGATAAACTGACAAGTTGTCGAAAAATAAAATAACCTGATCGGGTTAAGTACTTCTGCTTTCTGTTAGAGTAGTTTAATTAAATAAAGTTTATTTATATTATATAATTTTTAAACATCTATAATTAACTACATGTTTCTCATTTTTATACAGCCATTCATATATTGTTTTGTCAGATTATCTTGATCATTTTTGAAAATGGATAGAAAAAAATTTCTACTATAAATTTTCTTTTGCAAGATTATTATTTCTATTTATCACAGTTTTAAAGTTATCTATCTATAGCTTTTTCACCTCCACACATTTATTTAATTGAAAAATTGAAAAGGCTGTTTAACATAATTTCCATAAGTATTTATTTTTTTTTTCAAATGTTCTTATTAAGGGAGAGGGGGGGGGGTATAATTTCAAGAGGAAAAAACAAGTTGTGCTAATTATGTCATAAAAAATGTCATTAGATTATTAAGTACTTGTTAAATGGAATTACTAATACAAAACACACAAAATGAACTGTCAAAGAAGAGGCTCTTAAAGGCTCCTCAACCACCCTTGCAATTTCCTTGTTTTCAATCAACAAATCCAGTGCAAGAATAGTACTTACTTTATAAAATTTTATTTTTTACTTTATTTTAGAGACAAAAACATGAGAAAAATGCACTTAGTTAATATTCGTATCTCTGAATTCAGAATTTTTATGTATAATTCAAAAATATCAATTTTTAAAAAACTACTATTAATTTATCTGTTATAATTTTTTCGAATGAAAAAATGGAATAAAAATTAAAAAATAAAATAAAATAAATCACATATAGTGGAGGGGATTTCGTGACTGCAGGAGAAAGAAAAGCTGCATATCAGTCAGATTCCCTCTTTCTTTGTACTTTCTTCTATATGTAATATAGAGAAAGTATTGGATTCGCGAAAATTTTCGACCTCCGTTTTTTGACGGATCTACACGTTTTGGGATGTCCTGAACACGAATTGATAGTTTTTAGAAAATGTCTGTCTGTGTGTCTGTCTGTGGTTTAGTGTTTTCACCGTATCTCACGAACCAATGAATGAAATTCAACCAAACTTGGTATATAGTTGGAACCTGGCGGGGCATTGTGCTGATTAGATTTGGGGATCAATAGCCCAGCAGGTGGCGCTTTGATCGCATTTTATGTAAATTTTTAATATGGCAGTATAGGACAAATTTTCGTATTTTTCACCGTATCTCACGAACCAATGAATGAAATTCAACCAAACTTGGTATATAGTTGGAACCTGACGGGGCATGGTGCTGATTAGATTTGGGGATCAATCGTCCAGCAGGTGGCGCTGTAATCGCAAAATTTCGTATTTTTCACCGTATCTCACGAACCGATGAATGAAATTGAACCAAACTGGGTGTATAGTTGGACCCTGACATGGAAAGGGTCTGATTAGACTTTGGGATCAATCGCCCAGCAGATGGCACTGTGATCGCATTTTATGTAAACTTTTAACATGGCAATATAGGACAAACTTTCGTATAAATGTACATAATGAGCGTTATTTTAAACTTGTGATTGTAAAATTAATATGAATTATTGATTATTTTTTGAATTATTATTTTTTTTAACGAAATTTAACCAAACTTGGTATTTAGTTGGTCCCCGACGTAAAGTGGTGCTGATTACATTTGGGGATCAATAGCTCAACAGGTGGCGCTGTGATCGCATTTTTTCTAAATTTTTAACATGGCAGTATAGGACAAAATTTCGTATAAATGTACATAATGAGAGTTATTTTTAACTTGTGATTGTAAAATTAATATGAGTTATTGGTAATAGTAATAGTTAACTAGGAAAAAATTTCGGTGCATGTGGGGGCATCGCTTCCCCCCTGACGGGGACGTACCCCCCAGGGGGAGGTAAATTTTCAAGATGGGTATCTTTCGAAAGATCTCGTCAATACCTTTAAAACAAATGGTTGAACTATAAATCTGTGATAATTTAAAACAAAGTTATCGATTTTTTTTTTTACTTTTGACAAATATATATATATATATATATATATATATATATATTTATTTATTTTTTATTGTTACTGGTTGAATATGTATTACTTTTAACAAAAAAAAATCTTTTTTTTTTTTTAAATATTTTTGCTGATTGAATATGTATATGGGAAAATATAGAAGAAAGTCTCGTGGTGGCCACAACATACTAGTTTTCCCATGTTATCGTATGGGATATTGGTTGCTTCATATCGTAAGGATATCTCGTTCAAAAGAAATTTTTCAAATTCGGTTTTTTTCGCCTTTTAGCTTGTGAGAAATTTAAAAAGAAAAAAAAAATCATTAAGTGAATTTAGAATTGTAAGCTTGCATTTCTAAATGAAATATTAAAATTCATTTTTTTTTTTTTTTTTCAAAAAATTGCTCACGAGCTGGGACTTATACAAAGAGTAATGTTAATAAAACAGAATTCGGAAAATTCATTTTCGAATGAGATATTCTTATATAAAACGAAACAACAAAAATCATATTCGATAACACGGAGAAGAAAGAAAGAGGTAATCTGATTGCGATGAACAGCCTTAAGTTTAAAATCAAGGCTTCAATGTGCCTCTTAAAAAAAAAAGAGTGTCTTTTAATTTCAAAGGCACCAGGTGGCACTTAATTTCAGAGGCATAAATTACTTCTTAATTTCAGAGACATAAGGTACTCATAATACCAGAGGCATAAGGTACCTCTTAATTTCAGAAGCATAAGGTGCCTCTTAATTTCAGAAGCATAAGGTGCCTCGTTATTTCAGAGGCATTAGGTGCTTCTTAATTTCAAAGGCATAAGGTACCTTTTAATTTCAAAGGCACCACGTCTTATTTTTCAGAGGCACAAAAATTCAAAATGTAGAGGCACAGTTTTAAGAGTGTACATAACTCTGATATAAGCAACTGATTTATTTGTATAATTCTTGTTGAGTACACCCTTTTCACCCCTGTCAGTCTTTCATGAATTAAATTTCCTTATTTAAATAAGAACGTTTGACACTTTTATTTTTTGCTCCATTTCAAATTATAAAATAATATATTGAGTTCAGAAAACTGTCCTAATGAGGGAATGCTTCTTGTTGGCCAAGAACTCTTCGACTGCTGTTATTATTATCTACAAAAAAGACACTTAAAATGTACAAAAAAGCCAAGCTCAAAGAAAGAGAATTGATTAAAGTTGTGTCTAAAAAGCGTGTGATATCAAATTCCCAAGCTTACATTCAAATACTTATTTAATATTCCCTTTTAACTAAATTTTCACATGTGAATCAAGTGCCTTATGATATGTTGATAGAAATCCTTCTTTCCTGCACTAAATACATCATAGCGTGTTTCTGAAAAATATTATTATTTTTATTTATGTATGATGGGCTTGGCGGCCATCTTTCAAAGTTTTACGTTAGTTTGAATTCTATAAATCTCATCAATTATAGGATGAGTTGGTTGATTGGTTGGTTAATTGAGTTTTATATCGCACTAGTGCTGCGCAATGAGAAATAATTATAGGATGGGAGGATGGGAGTGCGCCAAACTTAACACTGTTAAAACTTAAATTGATTCAACTTGTGTGCTTAACGGGGCTTTTGCGATGTTTTTAATGCATTTTTTTTTTTTTTTTTTTTTTTTTTTTTATCTGAATATTTCAATCCCTGTTGAATGAAATAACCATATTATTTTTGCGAGATATTTATTCCAAGAAGCTAAATTCAAATTGGATAAATATAACGGGGGGTGGAAGCTTCTATGCTTCCCCCCCCCCCCCCTCTCCTTCATGTTTTTACGTTAATTTAAATTTTTATATTCTTTATTCCCGGCATTTATAGGATGGAAGTGCACTTAATACTACATAATTATAAGAAATCATGTTATCGAAATATTTCCGTCTCTGCTGAATGGAATAGCAAAATTAATTTTATATGAGATATATTTTAAGAAACTTCTTTCAAGTTGTGTGAATGTTTATTCATTACTTGAAAGATGGCCGCCAAGCCCATCATACATAAATAAAAATAATAATATTTTTCAGAAACACGCTATGATGTATTTAGTACAGGAAAGAAGGATTTCTATCAACATATCATAAGGCACTTGATTCACATGTGAAAATTTAGTTAAAAGGGAATATTAAATAAGTATTTGAATGTAAGCTTGGGAATTTGATATCACACCCTTTTTAGACACAACTTTAATCAATTCTCTTTCTTTGAGCTTGGCTTTTTTGTACATTTTAAGTGTCTTTTTTGTAGATATCATTTATTTTTTTTAAATAGTTTTTATATTTACTGGAATTAACCTGATACTTTACATCAGGTATGTCCTGGATTTCAACTCAGCTTTCGTGCGATGCTGTTCTTTGCGTTAAACTGTATTACAAAGTTTTCTTTGCGTTAAACTTTCCATAATTCTGGTTGCTAGACATTATCCATGGGTTTTCTATGCAGACTAGTATGTCGTGTCCATCACAAAACTTTCTTCTACATTTTCCTATACATATTAACGCAGCACAAATTATTTATTACTTTTTTCATTATGAATGCTGAATATTATCAACTCAGAGAGGTATTGTTGCACAAAATGTCCAACGGAAGTAAATTTCCACCATGCAGATGGCATCCTTTCAGTTCTAAAAAAAAATTGTAGTATATGAGTTCCACTTATCGGCCGATAGGCATCGAGATTGAATCAGCATAATGTCTCATAATGGCCTTTTCACATATCAAGTTTTGTTTCATTGTATGCAACAGAACCTTTCCTTAAATTGCGAAAATCGCTGTATAGCAGCGCCACATGTTGAGATATTGGTACAAAAAATGATAAGCACTATAATTTGTAACAATGTAAATTTATTTGTAAATTTATGCAATTCCATGTATTAGTTACTCAGATATAGCCTTCTCTGAAATTGCGGCAATCACTGTATAGCAGCACTATGCTGAGCAATTGACACCAAATATTCATAAACGCTATTATACATCAAGGTTCAATTGCATATAAATTTATACGTAATTCTGAGCAGTAGCTCCTCATATCTAGTTGGAACAAAACTTCCGCCACACACATAGAACACACACACGCAAATAGAAATTTTCTAAAAATAGTCAAATTGTTTTCAGGAGCTCTTACAACGTGTAAATCCCTTAAAAACCGAAAGTCGAAATTCATTTCAATAAAATGACAAGCGAAGCGGGCAAAGCCTGCTAGTATACTATATAGAAGGAAGTAGAAATCTTTATACATCATAATTATCATTGCCAGATTGAATTGAAGGATATTAAAATTGGATACTATATCGTGTACTGACTTTCTTATTCTAAGGTATGAAAAATATTAAAAAATCAGCAATTCAAGCTATAGATTTGAAATAAATGTTATTCAAAAATGTATTCATTTCTGTTTTCAGGGATATAAAATTTAAAATTGTACAAAATAATAAAAGCAAAGATTCTTTGGTTAAAAAAATAACTTATAAAAAGAAAAAGCAGCTCAATTTGAAATTAATATTTTTCGGGTAAACTGAGATGAAGCAATTTCATATTTGGCGATTTATGTTTCTTTGGCGACATTTAACAGTTTTTCATCAATTAAGATAGGAAATTTTGATTTTTAAAAGCTAAATTTTATAAAAGTTCCTAGATTAAGTAATTGTCTATCTGAAAAACCAGTTTTCAAAGAATTCTGCACATTTATGAATTCTCTAGCTTGTTTTTAAAAAAAAATCTTGAAGAAGAAATTTTTTCAAAAAGTTGTCAAAACATCTAATTTTACGCTAAATTGAAAATGCTCCCATTTTTTTTACTTATTAACTTAGAAAGTTCGTTTTTATCTCAAATTAAAGATCTCGTTGATACAAATATTTTACTTTTTGTTTCATTTTACTGCGATATTTGGTTCGTCCAATATTTAAAACTTTACGGGAAAAAAATTTGCCGATTTAACATGGGAAAGTTGGTTTCTGTATAATAAGCATTTAACGATCTTGGGTTATTTCTGTCGATTTTATTATTGGCGTGTTTTGCTTTGTATTAGTGGTAGTTTGTTTGTTTTGCTTTTCTCTGAGCTTGGCTTGGCAAAACGACCGTTTCTGCTTGATATCGGTTCTCTAATTTTATATTCTGGTGGCTCAATATCCAGTGCACTGATGCTGAGAAAGATTTAATTTGATAAGCTTCTGTTTTACAATTTTAAAAACAGCATCAGGCAAGGTAGTTGTTAAAGTAAAAGATCATCCATTAATATTTATAAATAAAACAAAACAACTAATCATAATAATTTCTTTTATTTCTGTAGAAAGTACATTGAAAATATTAAAATGCAATACAGATAATTACAAATATAAAGTAAAATGGAAAATAACACATAGTATCAATTTCAAATCTTTTCTTTGATTCTTATTTTTTTAATTGACTGGAACGCTTTTTAGTGTAGTTTGATGCGCAACATTTAAATTGTAAATAAGCAGTTATATGAACCGAATATAATTTTCATTTGCTTAACAGGTTTACTTAATACTTTTGTTATGTTATTGTAGCATTTGTTTTCTCCGTACTAGTTTCGCTCATCTTGTTGAGCTATTTTTTTCCTAAACAGTAATCTGCTAAGCATGAAGTAGAATAGTTAAAATTACTGGGATCATTTCCTGTACAGTTTTCAGAATTATATTTTGTCAAATTTCCTTTTTTTTTTTTTTTTTTTTTTTGACATTCATTGAAATTTTTTCCCAAATCCTCATTTCCAACAACAACAACAACAACAACAAAAAAAAAAAAAATGTTATATTTCGAAAAATTTTAATTTGAAAAGAAACCTAATATATTATGCGTTTTATGCGGAAATGCTAAATTCTATATAAAAATATTCTATGGACGCAATCGACTCGTCTTAAAAAACACAGTTTATAGAATTATTTTTAAAATTCCAGTCTCGTATTCGGATACAGAGAAAAAAGTACATGTAAAGCAGTTAGAAATATAGAATAATGAATCAAGTGTTTTTTAAATGGGTAATTTATTTACACTGCTTTTTACTGAAATCCTCGAAATGCATTTCTTCATCTTCAAACGAGTTACGAGTGTCTAATGAGATTATTTTTGTTATTCTTTACAATCTCTAATCTGGTCTTACTCAGTCAGCCTAGATCTAAGAAACCGTTGACATTTGGCAAATGGATAAGGAGAAGAGGAGATATATATATATATATATATATATTTTTTTTCCAAAGAATTGGCAAAAGGGCCAAGATGTGTTCAACAGAACCCATGTGTTCGAAGTATATTGGACAAATAAGGTAGGTTTTTAACCATTAGAATATAAAAGACATTTAAATTCTCGATCTTCGTGTTACGACTAGCTTGGTGATAGGATGAGAGAAGTTGGTACAGACATAATGAATTTTCACACCATTTGCAAACAATATTGAATTTATTTTACACCGAAAATTTGATTTAGTATAGTAGTAAACGAGTATACATATATCTATAGTAGTAAAATAGTATACATATCTCAACTGTATGTAGAAGAGATTTAAGGTACTGGCCACAGAATTGCGGGACTTTAATGTCATTTGTTAGAAGGTTTCATATAAAAGCGACACACTGAGTACAGAGATTATATGTGTGGTATAAAAAAAAAATAATTTCTTGTAGGATATCTTGCAAAACATTCTCGTTAAAAGGAATAATATTTTTCTAGAACATAAGCTGATTAAATATTTTTCAACTTGTATTTGTTATATTAATGATTTGTTTAAAATTATTATTTAAAGGTGATATGGGCGAAAAATTTAACACAATTTAAACTACAAATTATTCATAGAAAAAGACGTATTAAATTGAAATTAAGTAAATTCGTAATTGGCAGAAAACTAGTAAAATACTGTAAACTTAGTTCATGTAAACTTACATACTATACATGATAATGTTAAAATAATTTGGCTTTTTTTTTTTTTTTTTTTTTTTTTTTTTCCCAACAAGGTACTCTATATATGTGTACATATGAGTACACATTAAAGAAGATTATATACTCTAATAAATCAAATCTTATGCATTTATTATAATAATCCTGAAATAAAAATTAATTATTCCACAAGCATTTTAGTATTTGAAAATACATGACTGTCTAAAACAAAAAGAAAAAAAAAAGTCACAATTGCAGTTATGCATAAATATAAGACTTTCATATAACAATGATTTCTTGTATTACTTGCATCTTGAATATCAAGACAGAAAAATTCATAGAATTTAGTCAAACATACACTAATGACAGTAATTTAGAAATCAGCCTTAAAAACGATAAGTAAGGTACAGTGACTAAATTTGCATTGTAGTTAATGGACGTTCAAAATAATAAAACTAAAAAATATCTGGAACAGTGATTATTTAACAATTAAAATGTGCACGAAATTTTAGCTCGAAAAAATAAAGGAAAATTTGAATTTATAAAGGCGGTACAAATGGAATAACCAAAAGATTTTTGCACGGGATTGTTATTACTTTTATTAAGAAATTAATAATATTGCAAAATTTATCCTCTGATTCCTAACGCAAAATAATTTACAATTGTCATAACAATTTATATAAATATATATATACATATACTTCAGATTTATCAAAAACTATCCAAAAGAATTAAGATATTCTTAATCTTGAAAAAGGAAAAAAAAACTGTATTGAATAAAAGTGAATTCATAGTTTGAAAGCATATACTACTGACTTGTAATATAACAAATTTATGGTATTCCAACACTAATATATACATATTTTTACGCATTTATCAAAAATAATTCGAAAATATAAAGACTGACTTTGTCCAAAAAAAAAAAAAAATCATACATTATTATACTCAAATCATTTTAATTATTACACGTATAATACATATGTACAAGATGAAGAGATATATATTATTACACATATAATACCTATGTACAAAATGAAGAAATATATATTATTACACATATAATACCAATGTACAAGAGGAAGAGATATATATTATTTCAGAACTATAGAAATAAGTATTTTATAATACAGTTTAAAATAACATTTCAGTTTTAAGGATATATTTACACGTAGATAATACTAATTGAAAAGATTAGAATAATAAAAAAAATTGAATAGCTAAAAATGTTTTACCCTAACATTTTCCAAATTATATTGAGAAAAATTGAAAAATTTAAATGTCCCGCACAAAATGAGTGCATGTTTTACTTCATCATACTCAAAATAACGATAAACAAAAAGAAAAAATAAATAAAAAGTTAAATATAAATATTAATAATAATAATAATAATTAAACATACGTTAAACAAAATATAATTGTAAATAATAATAATAAAATAATAAATAAATAAAAATAAATAAATATATATAGCAGAGTGTCTGAATAAAATGTCCGTAAATTGGCGATGTTGTTTTGCCCAAAATGATGTATACAAACATAAAAAAAAAAAAAAAAAATTAATTTAAATAACTGGGCTGATAAAGTTTTCGGAAAAAAAAAACAATGAATTTTCACACGGATTTTATTGTTAGTCCGGGAGATGTAGTTAAAGTCATATTCGACATGGCATTTTCTTACTATGTATCAAAGAAAACCCATTACAGTGTGGCTGCATCATACGACAGAGCACATCACACACTAAGTTTTGATATTCCTTTTTTTTTTCTTTCATTTTCTTGTACGGTATAGAAAATTTATGAGCCTCCAAATCTGAAGTTTTCCGTACTCATATTTTTTTACATGAATTATCACTTCATCGGAAATAACATTGATGCGGTTTAAAAAACGTACATTTTTGAATGCGAGATGGCATATCAATACCAAATGCAACTCACTGAATTACATAATTTGGTGATAGTTGGCACGTGCGAGAGAATGTGAGTCGTACGTACAAAATAAACTTTGTCAAAATAAAAAAAAATTAGAAATTAATTTTGACTAGCACTGACAAGATACAGCTGATAGATTTATTTCATCGACTATTGAATTTAAAGACATTTAATTCAGACACTCTGTATATTTAATAATAACATAAGAATATTCAACTTAACCCGCCAGTGCACGCGTGGGGAAAAGCCACAATTTTTTGTTCTTTATATATATATATATTTGAATGGTTACAATATAACACTGGCAAAATAAAATCACACAATAAAAATACGATGTATAAAATTTTACGTTTATATATATTTTTTCCCCCAGAATATATAAATGCTTCTTTTACATTGCATTCTAGTAAATAAAATGGGTCTCACAGACTAATCCAGTGTACTGGCGGGTTAATACAGAAATCACAGACAATTTCCCATACAGCACACTTTATTCAGATAACGTAAAAAATGACGAAATAATGTTACAAACTCGAAAACCTTTCTTATGAGATCACATTCTGTATTTTATTATTATACTTGAAATTGTAATATTGATTTGTGAAACGGGCAACAACTCGGTTTTCTTACGTTTATGTTGTGGATTAAGTGCGTTACGTTTGATTAAGCTTTTCTCCCTTTACGTATAAATATTTCATATCATCTGTAAATAAACATAGTTTTAATTGGTACGATTGCGTATTATTTCACTGTTCATAAGTAACGGTTTGGCGTCCGCAATAATTGACCAGAATACATTTGTTTTTGTATACTGAAATAAGTAACTAGTACTTTCTTTGTTTTCGAAACTTTCTTTTGCTTGCATTTACGTAACTGAAATTCACATTGAATCAAAAGAATAACGATGGTGCAAATACCAACCAAATAAAGAATTATTGTGTGAACACCAATGTGTTGGATAATTTGAAAGGAGAAAGGACAAATTTACGAAGTCAATTTACAGACTCTAGTAACCAGTTCGATGAGTTAACAGCTGATACGACGACAGAAAATAAGCAGATTTCTGTGATATTTAATAAAATATGACAGAACTTTTTTTAAGTCTGACTCAGAATTGAGTGAGCTTTTAGAATTAAGTTATGATGAATACGACAGACTGAATGGTATAGAGATCGTTTCATAGAAGTCAAAACTATATATGGAAAATACGAACAATCACCTTCACAATGAAGCTTCTAGTACAAATTCGATTTCTAGCCTTACTTTAAAACTTCCTAAGATGAGTTTAAAAGAATACGATTTGGTCCCTAGGACACGGGTTGCTTTTTGGGGACAATTTTCTGGTATTCATGTTGATGATAGCATACGAAAAGAAGATAAATTTCAAAATTTACTTTCTTCATTGAAGTCAAAAACCAAAGCCGGAAATATTGTAGATAATTATCCATATTCCAAGGATAATTATATTAAAGCTATTGAGCATTTTAAGTCGAGATTTGGAAGAACGGATCTTCTGATAGACGTTTGTGCGCTTGATCTTTTAGCTTTAGTAAGCAATAGATCATCCGTCAAATAGTCGGAACTTTAAAATAAATCAGGATCATATTTAAGAGGATTAGGAACACTTGGCAACACTACTCAAAATTATGCTGCTATGCTTTATCCGGTAGTAGAATCATGCTTACCTATTGAAGTTTTGAAAGCCTGGGATAAATATAGGCTTAACAGGGAAATTAATGTTGAGGATTCCTTCACTTTGACTAAAGAAATTTTTTTAGAAAATTTAATATCATTTTTGCAACATGAAGTTGATGGTAAAGAGCATCGGGTTTTAGCAAAAAGTGCTTTTGGTAAAAAATAAGAAAGAGTATAATTCGCCATATTCAAGAAACGAGCCAACAGCATCTGCTTCAATAAACTCCTCACCACCTAGAAAGATAATTATTAGCATTTTCTGCGGACGTAATCACTCCAGCCAAAATTTTAACAGAGCTTCGACTTTAAGCAATGGAGAAAGGAAATCAATAGTTATAAAGAAAAAAATGTTTAGTTTGCCTAAAACCTAAACATTTGGTGAAAAGCCGTCGAAGTAATGTAAGAGGCATTGTATCCAACAGACAGCATTATCCGCTATTTTATCCAGATTTGAAAAAAAAACCCAACTGAAATGCCAGGCAATCAAGATAGAACAGAGGTAAAAAAATCTTCTACACTATTTGTTTTAGAGCCATCATTGCATGAAATTTATTTGGAAACTTTAATGGTACGCTTATGTCACAAGAATAGGTGTCTGAATGTTAGAGCACTGCTAATAATGAATCTCATAGATTATATAGAGAAAAGAGTTTGGTGCAAGAACTCAAGTTAACTCCAGTAGGAACAAAAACCTTGTGTCAAGGATTATTTGGGGGCAGTACTACACCGGTGAAAAAACATTGACGTTTTAATGTGATTATAGAAATTATTGATTGAAAATATTTAACCAAACTTTCATTTTTGGACCAATTGGCTATTTCTTCAAATATCAGAATAAAAAATAAAAATTTAATATCATAACTTGTATCAAGGGTAATTAGGTTATCTGATGTTGGCAATGATTTACCTCCCATTATATTTTTCATCGGCGCTGACATTATTGATTCACTTCTAACTGGAAGAATTGAAGTTTTGAAAGGAAAATTATCAGTAGTTAAAACTAAACTAGGTTGGACTGTACTAGGACTAGGTCGAAAGTGTGAAGTATTGAATACAATATCTTTATGTTTACGAAATGTCCAACTAAAAAAATTATGGAATTTAGAAACTTTGAGCATAAAGATCCCATTCAAGAAAAATCTAGGAAAATTTTAGACGAAGAAACATTTCTTCATTTTACTGAGACTGTTAAGATCAATGATAGAAATATATATGAAATCTCACTACCCTGGTTGGCAGAACATCCTCAGTTATTCAATAACTATGATAAACCTGCATTAAGACTTATGTAAACAACTGAACTTTTGGAGAACTGACAGACAAGGAAAGTTGAAGATATGTTCCAGGAGAGCAGAACCCTGCCGATCTCTTACTTTGATCATTTACTTGAAAGGAACTTAGGAATAAAATTGGTGGGAAGGACCCTCGTGACTGAAGAATTCTACCCGATTGTGGCTAAATAAATGCATAACTTGTCCAGAGGAAGAACTAACTGTAAGAAGGAAATTTGTAATAAGTGCAGCGAGCATTCAAGATACTAAAATTTTAGAAAAAACCTTTTTTATTTTTCTGAATATCCTAAGCTGCTACGTATGATGGCCTGGATATTAAGATTTTCCAACTTTCTAAGAATAAAGAAATGAATATGTCAATCAATTTAAGATCCGAAGAAATTAATGTAGCTGAATTTATGCTTACGAATGTAAATCAACGTGAATGGTGTATTGAAAACTGAAAGAAATATCGAGGAACAATAAAGTTTTATGAAGAAAATGGCTTATTGAAAGTAAAGAAACAACTTATCATTGGAGAAGACAATGATGTTTTTATGTACCCGATTGTTTTACCAGATCACTTGATAATCAAGAATTACATCGAATACATACACAAAAGTTTATATCATGCTGGGATCCAAACTGTTTTACTCATATAACAGAATGATTTTGGATTCCTCGTGGTCAAAGAGTAATCAGAGAAGTTATATCTCGGTGTATACCTTGTAAGAGATATTCGGTCAAAGCCATAGCCCACTTTCGGCGGCGAAAAGAAAATAACCAGAGTAGCAGTTTTTCAAGTCAGCTATACAGATTTGGCTGGTACTATTTTTCTTTGAGAAGGTAATAAAGCGCGGATAGTTTTATTTACGGGTTCTGTATTTCCTGCTGTACATTTAGAAATAATTAGTTTCTTATCAACTGAAACCTTTATGTAACTCTTACGTCGATTCTTTGGTCGTAGAGATATAATATCCATTATATATACTAACAATGGAAATAATTTTGTTGGGGTTTCCAGATGTTTTGAAAATTGAAAAACAATTCAAGCTGAATTTGGAATGAGAAAAATCCAATGAAACTTCAAATCCTCACCAAGTGCACCATGGTACGGCGGATGATGGCAGCAAATAATTCGCTTATTCAAAGACTATAATCTCTGAAATGACATCAACGAATTGTAAAACATCAACTTAATCACAGTTCTACAAAACGAATAACGCTTAACAAAACTCAGCTATTGATGCTATAAATCGTTTTTCACACATATAAACAAGTGAAAACTTTTACAACATCCACGCCAAATTACTGAAAAGTACATGAACTAACTCAACAGTCTCCAATACACTTAATTAATAATAACACACTTAACAAGGTTAAAGAAACTAATTACGTCGCCCTAAACATATTTCAGAAATAAAAACATGAGCAAGCCTTTACAACAATAACGAAGTTTTACTGAAGTAAAGAACCTCAACCCACTCTTCAGATTTTAAAACATATAAATATTTTTTTAATAAAAAAAAGTAAAGGTCACAGTTTTAAGTTTTCAATTCTCCTCTCAATCGTCAAAACCTTAATGAAAAATATCTTCTAACTCAAAGTTCATACAAATAAATTACGCCCAGCAAAACTCTGATTTCGAAGGTCCAAACTAATTCCAAATTAGAAACAAGTGAAAGCTTTTACAACACCCACTCTTAACCATGAAAAAAAAAAACACCATCACTCAACATCATTACTCAAATGAATAAATTAAACCTAACTGTATCTAGTTAACTAAGCAAGGTTACTGCGACATGCTTTAAGTTCAGGTAAATTTTCTCGGCACTTGTCTTTGAAATGCCTACTTCAAATCTTTACACATCTTTTAACTCACAGTTCTGTAAAACAAAGGCCGCTCAACGAAACTCTAATTACGACCCTTACAACACATCTTCTCCCAGGAAATTTTAAGGATATACTGTGGATGAAAAGTTAACCAAGGACAAACAGGATGTATTTGGGATAAGTGTGCTGTTAGGGGAATTTCCAAACCATTATCACAAACATTTCTAGTGATAGCCTTTAGAAAATCCAAGCTAAACTGCTAAAAAGAACATCTTCTTACTCAACAGTACCACACAAATCTTAAAAACTCTAAAAGCTTCACCTTTCGCATGCTACCACCTTTTGATGTGGGGGAGAGAGAATGGCCTCAACACACTTTCCAATAACAAACACACTAACATCGATTAAATAAATTACAACCAAAAGTATCAACACCAACACAGTCCATCAACCTCTAAGCAAAAACAAATGATTAACCATCACGAAACTAATTTCTCATTCAATTTAACTAACTTTTCCTGAGACATCTCTTTCCTTTTTTTTTTTTTTTTTTTTTTTTTTTTCTAATAAACAATATTCTCTAACGATCATAAACTCTAAAAAAAAACTAACAAAATCTCAGAAAAGCAATCAAAATACCTAAAAATTCTAAATTGCATTTTTTTTTTTGAGTCATGATACGGCTGGGAAAAACCCATCCGAATTCTGAACGATTCTTTTTTTCTTATTATTTAAAGCAATATTTAAGGTTAGTTCTCTGTTTGAACTGCTCCTGTTTAATTTTCTAAGGACAGTTAAATAGTTTTCTGCGAAAGTATTATAATCTTTTAATCGAACAGTGCTAATATTCACTACATATTTGTGACTAACTATAAAAAAAGTTTTTCACAAAGCTAATAAAACAGAATGTCACGATTCAAAAACTTCTCTGAGATTGAGGAACAAGATTCTCCTAATCCTTCAAATGATGAATCAGCTCAGTCATTTAGTTAAATAAAAACTTCGCACTCTATAACAACTCAAAGACCCATCAAAAATGAAAACCCTTGCAGAAGGAACACACTAACATCTCAGGTGCCCAGCACACCACAAGTACGGTTTAAGCGAATTGTAAACATCATATGCTACACATCCATCTCTGAAATCGCAGCAGCGGCGATAGACAGAATTAAACTAACCAGGCTAAGAAGTGGCAAGGTACCTTTTGTGTTATTAAAAAGTGCATTCCCCGAATTAAAGTCCTTTCTCAAACTGAAACTCCCCCCCCCCAACCTCAAAAAGTGCCAAACCCTCAGCAGAAGTCTCAAAACACACAGAAGACTTACAGAAACCAAGCAACAATATTAATGGTCAATTTAAAATAACAAAATGAATCTTGCAAGATATACAATTATCTAAAGGAGCTATCCTATCCTTTCTGGAAAGTAATGCTGCACCTGTAGGCAACTCTGAAAAGAACAAATCCCAGACATAGCCTCAAGACCTCCCACAGGGCACAAAACGTCAACAACAAATGCACCTAATGACTCCAAGACAGCGTACACATCCTCACCATGCCCAAATACTCCTACATTTACAGCCAACAACACCACATCTTCAACCAGCACCACACCCCACTCCGACCTGGAACAGATTCTACACTGGTACTGGAGCACCCTGGCGGTCACCTCTACCAAGAGTTCTCATATAGGATCAGACATATTAAAAGCTATCAAAGAGCAACAAATCACAACCACATCCAACAACCTAAAAATAAGAGTCAAGCAAAAAGCATATTGATATTACCAGCAACTCCCTTAGAGAAGCCAAACAACTACAGGAAGAGTTAAACAGCAACCGTTTCATTTTACATAACCTAAGAGTACAACAAAAGATTATCAAAAATATCAAAATCATAAAAGATACCACCATAAAGATACCACCATAGAACAATTAAACCTAACCACTGGATTACGCAATCTCAATCAAATATATAGCGAAGAGAAAATCAAGAAAGAACAACAAAATCGGTGACGTATTTCTGATGCCGGAACCCATGGCAGAAGATTTACGAGACGGCTTCCTCCAGCTGGGTCTCTTTAGATGTCGGGTGAGACCCTTCACTAGTATATAGAGATGCTCAATGTCAAAATCTCTAGCACTCTGCTGGTACCTGCGGCTCCATCCCCATATGTGCCCACTGTGGTCGGGAACATGAACCAACCAACAGTTGCTCCAACCCTCTAGCCTGTATCACCTGCATGAGGGAGAATTCCACTAATGGTACAAAACACAACATTAAACATCCGTCCTACTCAAAAGACTGTCTAACATGTAATAGAATCTGCAAAAAACTAAGAACCAGACTGGAAGACAAATATACTTCACCAACAGTTCCATTCCAATTGTCAAGACTCCAGCCTAAACAACAATCCCACGACCCAGGCTAACAACAACAACAACCACATTTAAAAGATCCAATCTACCCAAACTCTCAGCAACAAGCAAGCTCTATGTTCCACGTGCACTATTGGAGATATCAAAATCCCACCGTTCCAAAATATGGAGAATTTCTGTCCTTCTACGATCCTGGCTACTGATACACCCAGGCGGTCAACTCTCCACCCAGACATCAACTAGTCTCAGCCATTAGGTAAGTTCCTTGAACCTCTCTAAACTCTACATTCTGTCCTTCACCCGCAAATGCCCTCTCCATCAATCTCCTCCTCTTCTCCCCAGAAGCAACACACTGAACTCCTCTTACCTCGTTCACTAATCTCAAAATCCTACAGATTAACCTGAATAACTGTAGAGCGCAAATTCAGCAGCACGAGTTTTCATGGAGAAGATCTCCATTGACGTGGGGTTGCTGCAAAATGCCTACTGCACTGAAGAGGGTGATCTGTATGGTTTTCCCTCCTCCTGGTCCTGGTTTGAGTCCATCCAACACTCAGCACACATTGTCATCGCAACACAAGACCTCACCTACACACGCCTCTTAACTTGGCAGCATTGTGATTTTATAAATATGGTCACCAATTGAAGGTAAATTGTACCTTGGCAGCGCATATGCAGCCCCGTCTGCAGATTTCGAGGACTGCATGCAGGAATGGCAGCACTTAATCAACCACAGGACACTCTTTCGATGTGGCTGCGATATCAATGCAAATTCATCTCTATGGTGTTTTCCCCGTGAGGATGCAAGAGCAAGCAGCCTCAAAGAATACATCACAATAAATAACCTCTGTCTCGCGAACATTAAAAATTCATAACCAATCTTCCAAAAACGCAATGCCAAAGGCTGGCCAGATTTCACGTAAATAAACCCGAAAACATACGCCAAAATAAACGACTGGTCGGTACTGGATATACACAACTGCTGAGATCACAACTGCATAACATACATCCTAAAATCCTCGCCAACAAAATCAACTCTTCGAAAGTTTGCTACAAATGTGGTAACTTCTCAAAATTTAATAAAATACTTAAACTATCCACCAAGGTAGGCCCAAGACTTAGAAAAAGCAACCTCTTCTCTTATCTCCACAATACACGTTGCTGCCTCTTCAACTTTCAGTCTAAAAAATCGGGACGTAAATTCACCTATAATTTCTGATCCCTCCCAACTTAGATCCATGCGTAATCGCCTCACAGCACTACGGAGAAATCAAAAATATATCAACCCCTCAGATCTAACACAACACAAACTTAAAATCCACCAACTCACAGAAACATTCAAAAAACTAACACCTCAAAACATTATGCATGGAAACACTTTTGTACAACACCAACAAATATCCATGGCACTGCACAGAAATTCTATAGCAATAAATTTTTCACACCAACAGGATTCAACCTTGAACGTCCTCCAGCTCTTTCCTCCTCCTAAAATGACTCACTTTTTTCTCTTCCCTCCGAGTAAATTCACCAACCCCTATATTACAAATTTTTGAGGTTCCCTAGACGAAGCCTTTACGGAGGCAGAAAGCCGGGTGTACTTAACAGTTTTAACGTTATTAAGTTCCCTGACCCTGACAGCATTGACTTCAGAATCCTTGACACTCCTTTAATACATTCAAATATATTTTTCACACATGGTCAAACTTATGCCTTAAACTGCAATATTTTCCAAAAATTGTCAGAAGGAGTGAAGTGGTGTACTTTATGAAGCAAGGGTAGCTTCCCTCTGAACCCTCCTTCTATCGTCCGATCTGTCTGCTTCCAACAATAGGCAAATTGCTAGTAAAGCTCATTGTCAACAGACTAAATTTTTACATAGAATCCAATAATCTTCTCCACCCCAACCAATTCGGGTTCAGAGAGGGTAGATTATGTGAACTCACTTTGAAACAAATCTTAAGCTCATGCAACCTCAACTTTCACTGCGAAAAGTACACCACCCTTATATCACTTAACATTAAAGGGGCTTTCGACAACATCGAATGGCCACACTTCCTACACACTCTACAAACTGCACTGGAAATCTTGCGGGAGTCATCAGCTTCTACCTCTCCAACAGGAAAATCGTGATTAACTGCGGCCCTAACTACAATGTTTTTCCACTATCTAAAGGCTGTCCCAGGGATCGTGCCTAGGCCCGATCCTTTGGAACTTGGTGGCCAACAAAATTCTTCTAAAAATGAACTCAGAGGGTTTTAAAACCTCTGCATATGCGGATGACTTCTCGTGTTTCTCTCGGGTTATAGGAGTAAAGATCTGCCGTAACAGGCCAAGGCTGCTCTCTCCCTCTTCAGATCCCTACTAATGGAATCAGATCTAACACTCTCACCCTCAAAAACGCAAGTACTAACTTTCTCCTTCCCAAGACTCCCTAAACGGAACCCGTGTTAAGGATTGATGCCGTCAGTGTCCGTCATGTTTCACAACTAAAAATATTGGGAATCACAATAGATAAAAGCCTAAACTGGCTGGCATATATATGAGGGCTAAAGATGAAATCCTCTAAAAACTTCCACAATTCAGCAAAAATGGCAGGGAAGAGGTGGGGTAAATCCACATTCTTTCTAAAAACCTGGTATAAAATAGAGATAGAAAAGATCCTAACCTACCGCGCTGTAATTTGGGGGAGGGGGAGGGGCAACTTCACCAAAGCAGAGTCGAATAAACTTAACGTAATACAGAAAAATTTTCTGGTCCAAATTTCTAGAGGTTACAAAAAATCTCTACTGACGTCCTCACTGTCATCACTGGTATTCCTCATGCTAAACCTCCAATTAAAATACAACTTTAACGAAACTAACGTCCTGCAATTAAATAACTCCATTCTCACAGACACACTCTTCCCTAATAATCATGTCCAACAGCTTACTAACAGGTGGCAAATAGACCCAGCAGAGGCTGCTGCTTCACTTTTCAGAAATTTTTCAAAAAAAAAAGCTTCTCCCCGTCTGCTGAACTGGCAATCCATACTGATGACTCCAAAATGGACCATGGAGTGGCAGCCGTGCTCTGCGTTTTGAACATAAACAAAGTTCTCTATCAGTGGGCAGGCAGACTCGCAGACCACAATTCGGTCTTTCAGGCTGAGATATTTACCATCCTGAAGGCAGTTGAGTAGTCGGAAAAAAAAACTCTCCAGACAACAATCAAATCTCTGTCTTGAGTGACACCCTCTCGATCCTGCAGACCATAGCTCGCCACAAAAGCAGTACTTGAAATTAAAATAAAGCTCTCATAATTAAAAACTAAAATCTCCCTGGCACACGTTTCTGCCCATAAGGGGGTCGTAGGAAATGAAATAGCAGAAACTCTTGCAAAATCAGCAACAGAATCTAGTGGCATAGCCTATTCACTCCTAGATCTCCCTTCCTACATAAAATATCACCCAAATGATGCTGCAATTAATCAACATTGTTTATAGGTTGTGTGGGCTTTGTATAGAGACTGTGTAAACTTTCTAAATAGACTACCAGTCGTTTCCGGTCCTCTTTAGTTTCATGCAACTTTGACGCCCATTGTCGCGTGAGAGCTCTGCTCTGGCGACCTTTGTAATTTTTCTTTTGCTTTTTTTTTTTCGTTTGCTTATGCAATAAACAACGGGGGAGGCTTAACGTTTGGATACGAGCTCTTTAAAATCTCCACAGTGCCTTTGATTGAACCCCCTCTCTAAAGTTAAAAACGCACAAAACCACTGCATTGTGATGAGCGACCACTTTCTGTCTTGGAATCTTAGAAAGAGTTCTATGTGACTGTGAAGGCATTATAAAGAAACGTCCATTAATATATGTATGTGAAGATCCAAATAAGCCATTGCCATTGACCCTGCTTATTTCTTACATGATGTACGAAATCCTTTAGAGTTCAATACAATTGATTTGGATATTGTTAATGGAAATCATCTAAAAAATATTACGTTATGTTCAAAGCGTACGAGAGCACTACAGGAGACACTTCCAGAGTGTATATTTCAGAATTAGTGAGAAATCCTGATGTCAAAAGACGTAAATATAAAATTCAACTTGGAGATATAGTCCTTGTGAGATCAGAAAATCTTAAAAGAACAATCTGATCCTTAGGAAAGGTCATTAAATTGTTTGTATGAAGGGATGAAAAAAAAAAAAACGAGTTGCCCGATTAAAAGTAGCAAAGGGTGAAATTATACGACCATTTCAGAGATTATATCCCTTGGAAATTTCTTCAGAGGATATTATCATGCACACAAAAAGTGAAGAGTCCTTACTTGGCGTTACTGAAGAACCAAAGAGTGCTATTGACAGTGACAAAAATGCAGACGAAATAAAATTCTCTGGAAAGGGTAGACCTATTATCAAACCTTAAAAACTGGACTAGTAAAATTCTTATTTTTCGTTTCCTATGTCAAAATTTAAGTTTGATATATTTTCAAAACCTGTTATTTCTCCCTTCAAGTAAACTTTGTAGTTATGTTAATAAGTTTTGTTTTTCAAATACATACCTTTCTAGACAAAAGGTGGGAGAATGTTATGAACCCACACTCTATATTTTATTATTATATTTAAAACTGTAATATCGGTTTGTGAATACGACAACAAGTCAGTTTTCTTAAGTTGTTGTTCTGGATTAATTACACGTATAAATATTTCATATCATCTCTAAATATACATAATTTTAATAAGATTGCGTATTCTTTGAATGTTGATAATTAACAACCTTTTCCATTTTTCCATCATTTTCTTCTTTCCGAAAACCGAACAGCTTAAAAAAGAAACCTGCGTATTTCTCCATTTGTCCTCCCTCCTCCCCCCACGGCCGAGATGTCTCAAAAATAGAATAATGATAACATGATACAATGTATTGTGAACATTTCTTCAGAATTATTCTGTTCAGTTTTGTGTTTAAGATGCACATGTTAGATACACATGGCTAAAGGGGTCAGAAAATATATTGTAAAGATATTCATGAAACATTTGCTCCAGTAGTTTTACAGTGCACAATTACAGCTTTTTTGGCTAGCGCTGCTTACAGAAAAACACAATTTTATTAAGTAGACGTGAAAATCACGTTTTTACATGGAGATATAGATGAAATCATGCACATGCAGCAGCCAGATGGTTATATCTCCCCAGGAAATGAAAACAAAATCTGGAAATTAGGAAAGGCCACCTGCGTTTTGAAAGAAGTTATCTAATTTTTGCACCTAAAAACTGATGAATCTCAAATAATTAAATTTCAATCAGAGTACAGCAAGTCCATGAACAATCATCAGAACTATTCTTCAGATTCATCAGAAACAGGGAAGCAACACGTCCAATACACAAAATTGTCCATGTTGATGAAACACTAATATAGAGTTCCACAAAACAAATAGATGAAACTATACAAAAATTTGGTGAAAACTATGAAATAAAAAAAATCTCGGGGAAATAAGCTATTACTTTGGTATAAACATACAAAAATGAAAACAAGAAAGCAACTAAATAAATGAAAAAACAAAATAAATGAATTAGAGAAAATTTTCAATCTGAAAAACGCAATACCTACAAACCTACCCATGAACCTCTATTATTATGAAAATATACTTTCTAAGAACATGAAATTCAGACAAGCTATTGGATCCTAAAATAAGGCATAATTGCCTAAAATAAGGCATTGCAGCAGCAGTCCACATTCTCAACAAACGCAATGAAAACCCCGATAACAAGACTAGGTTTAAGCGAAAAAAAAGGATTTAAGTTACCTGAAAACCTCTGAGAACTTAAATTTAGTTATTACTGCAAACGAAGAACTAATTTTCACTTTCTACGTCGATGCCGATTGGGCCATCGATAAAATCGATCGTAAATCGATGAGAGGAAACCTCTTTTTAATAGACAAATTTCACTCGATCGCATGAAATCAAAGATGCGTTGATCCTTCTTCAGCTGAAGCAGAATTCATTGCTCCTGTTAGTGTAACACAAGAGCTACTATGGTTGAACAGGGTAGTAGAGGACCTTGATATGCCACAGGGACTGCCTATAACATTATTTGTCGATAAGTAATCAGCAGTAAAAATGTTAGAATTACCTAAGCACAATGTTCCCACCTAGCACATTGATATTAGGTAACTTTTGCATCAGAGATTTAAGTGAAAACGGTACCATTAACCTACAATATAAAGAAAGTAAACTAATGACTGGAGATGTGTTAACGAATCTTACTTCCAAACCAATCTTCTGGAAATAACGTTAGAACTTTCAACTCCAGCCACTTTTCTCGTTTGAGGGGAAATGACATAAAGGGTGTTTCAAACTTTAAAACCTTTTTCATTTCTGCATCACATTCTTCTTTCCGGAAAAAGAACTGCTTAAAAATGGAACTTGTGTGTTCCTCCTTTTCCTACTACCCTCCTCCCTACACAGATATTTTAAAATAGAATAATTATCACGTTATACATTTGACTGTTGACATTTCTTTAATATTATTCTGTTCAGTTTTGCGTTTTACGATGTACCTATAGGAACTTTTATTCTCCATTTTTATTAATTAAAACCATGTCAAAATTAAGAAGAATTAAATGTTTCATCATCATTTGCATAAACTTTATTAACGAAATTACGAAGCATTTCTTGCAAAAGGATAAATAAGTAATGATAATAAACAAGGCTTTGACAAACGGGAAAAACTGAAAAAGAAACCTTCAAAAGGATAAGCTTATTTTTATTTTCGCTATTTGCACCATTTTTTACTGTATGCATGGAATGAACATTCATCCAAAAATTGTTTGAATTTTGTTTTATCCGCGCTGAATTACCAAAGCATACATTTAATGTATAGTCATATTTTTCTCAACACACACACATTGGAGTTTCACATCAGGGGAAGGTCACACATGTGGAGTGTTCTACACATGTGGAAAATCATATACTTGTGGCAGGAAAAACAGCATTGCATAACATATGCTTTTTTACAAACTTGCGGCTTTGCAGTAGTTTCGCTGTCTCAAGAACATATTTTTCCCAGTCCAGTTTGACTGCATACCGTCAGTTGTAAAATTATCGTAAATTGCATTCTCAGTGGTCTACAATTTATACTGCAAAGTGATGGTACGTAAATTGGACGAAACGGTGTTCTACGATGTTTTTAGAATAAAGTGTGCTGTATAGATTTTCTCTTTAAGCAAAATATCGGAACTGTATCATGAGATTTTAAATGACAGCGTAAAGACATAAAAAATAATTCTTTCACATTTTCTATTCATAAAAAAAGATGATGCTGACATTACGTGATTCCCTTGTGCATTTTCCAATCTATGAATGTAAATACTAAAATGTTAACTCCTTCGTTTTTGAAAAGTTCTTAAATGAATGGTAAAGTTTAATTCATGTGTGCATTTTAATCTATGAAATAAGAAAGGAAAATACTGCTACTTTTACTACAAAAGTCACTGAAACAATGTTAAAAATACAACTGAGCATTAAAATCCCTTGTACAGAGACATTAATCAGTGGCTTGTGACATAGACAATTAAAGACAAGAACAAATCCGATGTGTGATTTGAATGAAATGCATTCGAACTTTGATTGAAACTTCTTTCACCTTATGACGAAGGCAAAGAATCTGAAGAATGAAATAAAATTTAAGTTCCTTTAAATAATAAAATGTTCATAAATTGAAATAAGTAATTCAATTTTTTAAGGAAAATTTGGTCTTCATACTCATGAAATTCACCATGTTTATCGTCTAGGCTGATCACCAAGAAAGCCAATAGATTATTATATTTAATATTCTATTTACACGTATTTTCATGGTATCACCAGTTTTAATAAAAGATTTAATTAGTGTAAGTTTAGCCCAATTGATTACACGAGAGACCAACATAGATGAGTTATTGGTCGCCGTGGGGTAGTGAGAGTTCAGTGGAACTTACCCGGTATTAACTCATGATTGGCGAAAAACAGGAAAAACTTGGAATGGCTGAACCAGCAAGCATGACCTGGTATCTTATCCAGTATATCCCGTTTATTGGTTATGAGAGCAGATAATGTCTGGAACCTTTATAATTAGGCTCTGTTGAAACATTATATCGGGTGTCATCTTGTGGCCTGAAAGCAAGTTGCCAAATTTTAATTTTCTACGCCTAACAAATCCCAATTTATTCTAGATATGCAAGTATACATACATTCATTCATAAACACGTTTGAAAATACTTGCAATATTTTGGAGAAAACCAAAACGAAAGGCCAAGGAAAAAAAAAATGTTGGTTTGCCAATAGATATATAATAAATTATCCAATTCAAGCATTAAACTTCTGACCATTTTAGAATTGTTAAATATAAACTAATTATTTGGCAAACCAAGTTCTGAATTCATAATAATTATTTTGCTCAAATAAGTAAAAAATATACTGAGAAACAAAGTTGAAAATTAATTTAACATTCATAATTTTGTTATGATAAATTGCTTTTAAATTATTAGAATTTTAAAGATCTATCCAGTTCTTAGAGCAAAAATCTTTTAACTTTTTTTTTTCATAAATTTTAAACATTCAGATTGTCTCCCTTCCTATACCAGTTTTAGTTTCCATAATCATAAGGGGAAAACTGAAATTTAATACAGCTAATAAATGTAATAATTTAATGTAAATTTCAGCTACTTCATAAATTTATTTAATATTTAGAATTGACAGCAATTATCATTTTTCAATTAACTGTGTTTATGTATAGTATTTTATTTTACAAAATCAAATCAATAAATAAACAGAATCAAAAAATCTTTGGTTTTAGCTTTTTACTTTTTAAATACCAAATTGCACTTTTTCCTTTTCCACCTTGTTCTGAATATTTGACTAATATTCCTATTTTTTTTTTTTTTTTCCAAATATTGCATGATGATTTCCATAAATTATTCAATCGCTTATCGTTATATTTCACAGTTTATAAATATCATCAACATCTTTCTTAAATAAAAAGTACACACAAAATAAAAATCTTATACTTAAAACGGAAATCGCAATAAAATATAAAATCTATAACTGCTATCTCTATTTTTTACGCATATTAATGTGAATGTTTGTGTGCAATCTTAAATTATAGTGATACAAATCACATTGTTTTCATTTTAATTTTTGGACTAATGGATATAGTTAGGTAAACGTGACCTTATCTTGAATACAGAGGAAATAAAACACGTTTGAAAAATGTCAATCTTACGAATACGTATTTAGATTTGTAAATAAAAAAATCTGTTTCATTTCATTTTAAATAAAAATAAGTTATGAATTCATAATATACAGTAAAGATACTGTGTATATATATATATATATATATATATATATATAAATTGTGGAATTGTATTATCTTTTTTAACCTCTTAACGATCACGTAATTTTCTAGAAGACAGTAAAAACGTACCCCCCACCCCCTATTTTTTAATTCAAGAAAATTGTATAAAATAATGTGTATGAACAATATATGTATTCAATGTCAAATTTTGGAATTTATTATAGCTTAATATTAAGAAATTTAATTTTGCGAAAAAACCAACAATCAGGGTTATAATGATTGAATATTCATTTTCCAGTTATTAGAACAAATAAAGATATTTTAAATATTAAAACAGTATTTTAAGACAAGAAATCTACTATAATGCAACATTGTACATATAATACACTAACTGTTCACATATTTGCTATCTGATCTTTCATAAATATGATTTATTTCCGAATCACTCTCAGATGTATTTAATTACAATCATAGTCTTTTTGTGATTCTGGCTACATAATGTACGCAATGTTAAAAAATATATTTTACCATAGAGCATAAAACCACATGCATTCAAAAACCTAACTAAGCGAAGATTACAAAATAATTATTACAACTAAGTATTTCAATTTTTGGGGAAATTTTACAAAAACAAAGTTTAAATTTATTATTAAACTTTTTTCTTTTCTTTCTTTTTTTTTTTTTTTTAAATCATATCCAGAAAAAACTGATATTTTGAATACTTTCCGTCGCTTGGTAGAAGATTTTATAGTATTCAGTATACTTTTAAGTAAAAGTTTTAAGTAAGGTTTGTAGTAGTATGATATATATCGTGCATCGAAATACATAACATTAAAGTGTATTTAATAAATAACTTTCACTTTCTTAAAGATTCCAAAATTTAATTTGATGTGAAAGAATATATATATATATAGAAATCATATTCCAGCATTGATAATTTATCATCAAAGGAAAATTTCGCAATCTCGAAAGTCAAACTGTTCATTTGATCGACAAATTATTAATAACTCTTTTTCTTTCTTTTTTTTTTTTCCAAAAACATATGCTTCTCCACTTTTAAATGTAATGATAATAGTAACATTAATACCAAAATTTGAAAAGGGTTTATAAAAAAAAACAAATAAATTTCGGCCCTGTTCACAAAATTATAACAGTTTTAACAATCTCGCCTCTTTAGAAAGAAGAAGTTCTGGAAAAAGACAAGAGCAGAGAATAATTTTTATTTTTTATATGATTTACAAATTTTCTTTTAATTAAATACAGAAAAACTTTATATATATATATATATATATATATATATATATATATATATAACGTTTTTCTGTAATAATATTATGATATATATATATGTGTGTGTGTGTATCATAACTAACATTTAATTTCTTTAAGGAAGTAAGATTTAAAAAATCATAAATTTTAACAAATAGTGTACAATACATCATTTTTATTGTTATTTTTTTTAATAAAATATCGTTACACAGACTTTGGAACCTTTTTTTACAAATTAAATTTAATTCATAATAAAACCCTCTTTTCAAAAAGAAAAGTAATTTTCCGTGCAAAGACACCTGTTCTTGTATTACTAAATGTAATAATTTAATAAAATGCATATCTAAATTCTCAAATGTGTTTATAAAAGGGAGTGAAAAAATTTTGTCCAGTGCACAAAATTAAATAATCTCGTCATTTTAAAAAAGGACTGACCACACATTCAGTTCTAATTAGAGAGAGTCGAGAAAAGAATATATCTTGATAATTATAGCATTTACAAAAATTCTTAAAGCTTAATGCATATCATCACAAATATTTAATGATTTAAAGAAGAGCGATTAAAATGGTTATGAATTTTTTATATAAAATACGGGATAAAAGGCCATACCAAAAATGTTTAAACAACGTTTTTACAAATTAGTTGTAATTCATGGTGAAAACATTCCATTTTTTTTGAGAAAAAAAATTGAATTACCATAATAATAAAAAAAAAAAAAAAAAAAAAAAATAGGAAAAGAAAAAGAAAAGAAAAACGTATTTCCAAAAGCTGGATTTACTCTTTTTTTTTTTTTTTAATGCTTAAATTTTTATCGGGTATCGTTATGTTTTGTCATATGAAAAGTAGTATTAAGTTTAATTCTACTGCATAAACTAATAGAATAATTTATTTTTTTATAATATTTTTCAATCAAAACTTTATTTAAACATTCTTGTATTTTGCGCATAAAAAATCTTTTTTTTTTTTTTCTTTGTATGTGTGCGTGTGTTAATGTAATAAATGAATTCAAGGATTCGTGTTTATTTTTAGTTCTCAGTTAATAAACTGTCCTTGTGTCCTGAAAGTAACTTTCAATAGTCCAAAGATACAATCTCTTTCATTATTAACTATAATTTTATTACCAAGTTTTATACCTAAATTCTAAAAAACAGTTTTAAAAGAGAGTAAACAAATTTTGGCCCCTCTTCTCAAAACTTCTCAAATTTTAATAATCTCACCTCTTTAAAAAGAAGAAATTAGAAAAATCCAAGAAGAAGAAATAATTTGTTAATTTTATGATTTACAATTATACTTTTCATTTTAATAGTGAAAAGTTTTATCTAAATATAATGATTAACATATAATTACCAAAAAATTCGAGATTAGGAAATACTGGATAATATATCCATTTTCTAGAAGAAAAATGTCGTTATAAAATTATTTTAATCTTTACCTTTCTTATTTGTCATATGCAAAATAGTAAGGGAAGTCGGCAAGTTCGATCCGTAACTTCGGGTCAAGGAATAGCTCTGAGGGCCGGGTTGGGGTTCGAAGCGGGTGTGGCACTGGCGCGGGACTGGGCGAGGCTGTCGCAGCAATGCGTTGGTTCGGCTCGGCCCGGAACAGCGTTCGAGACCTTCCCGTGGAATACCTCAGCTGTGTGGTGGACCTCCTCCTCCCCCCTCAGCTGTGGAAGGACCGACCGTTTCGGCGGGCGACTAACGGCCGACTCAGAACTGACACGGACTCAGGGAATCCGACTGTCTAATTAAAACAAAGCACTGCGATGGCCGGAGATCGGTGTTGACGCAATGTGATTTCTGCCCAGTGCTCTGAATGCCTTGCCAAAGTGAAGAAATTCATCCAAAAGCGGGTAAACGGCGGGAGTAACTATGACTCTCTTTGATCGGAAGATGTCCGTTGTGATGGTTGCCCGTGTTGCTGGATTATATGAACTTATGATTTCATTGCCATTTCTGTATGCCTCATGGCCGTGATGATTGACTCTAGCGCACGCGTCACAGCGGGGGCATTGGCATTTATGTCTCTCTTGAGCTAGCCAAATGCCTCGTCATCTAATTAGTTTAATTATTTTTCGTAGC
Source organism: Salticus scenicus (assembly GCA_963930645.1). Lineage (NCBI taxonomy): Eukaryota > Metazoa > Arthropoda > Arachnida > Araneae > Salticidae > Salticus > Salticus scenicus. The sequence continues at coordinate 173,308 of CAWVNO010001701.1, read as the reverse complement.
CTAGTTTATGTTCAGTAACATTTTATTTATTTATTTATTTATGTAACATTTATTTAAATATCATCAAATTATGTACATGTACATAAAAAAAAGCAAAAAGTATATATTTCGTTTCTCTCTCTCTCTCTCTCTCTCTTTTTTTTTTTTTTTTTTTTTTTTCTATGCGTGATGATGTAAAAAATGAATTCGGGGCTTTTTATTTAATTTTAGTTCTGAGACAAACTGTCCATGTGTTTGAAAAAAAAAAAAAAAAAAAAAAAAAAAAAAAACTATTTAATCGTCCAAAGACACATGCTTTTGCACTGTTATATGTAATCACATTACTAAACTTCATACTTAAATTTTGAAATGTAATTTAAAAAGAAAGTAAACAAAATTTCGTCTTGTTTACAAAATTCTAGCAATTTTAGTAATCTCGCCTCTTTAAAGAGAAGAAGTTAGAAGAAGTCAAGAAAAGAAAATACCTTTATTATTATAAAATTTCCAAATATTCTTTCAAATTTAAGGCAGAAAAGCTTTATAAATATGTAATTGACATTTTTTTTTTTTTTTTTAAAGAAGCGAGATTAAAAAAATCGTATGATCTATAATAAACTGGATAATATATCCATTTTTTGGGGAAAAAAAAGTCATTATAAAAATATTTTGACTACATTCCTACAAAATTCAATCCATATATATAAATTTCTTTTCTTTTTCTTGAGCAGCAAAAGGAAAATATAGTTAATAATTAAATTTTGTTCAGTTTTAATTAATATAAATATTTATAGTATCGCGTAATTTTTACCGCTGTTTCAATGCATATTGTACTCATTTTTCTTATTCCTTTTTGTTTTGCCATATTTTAAAATTATCTTTGCTTAAATTGCGTGAATAGCTCCTAACTTACATTCCCATTAACATAATTATTCCTATTAGACTATAAATCCATTATTAGTATTTTTATGAAATGATTGAAGAGATTATTATTATTATTTTTTTTTTTTTTTTTGGAGTGGATCAACTTTATTATTTGTCATTTGCAAAATAGTAAATAGTTTAATTAGTTTTCGTAGCCTTGTTTATGTTCAGTAACATTTTTTTTTTTTTTTTTTTTAATCTGAAATTTATTTAAATATTATCAAATTATGTACATGTCCATAAAAAACCGATTTTTTTTTTTCTCCTTTCCTTTTTTTTTTTTTTTTTTTTTGTATGCGTGATAATTAATTCGAGGTTATTTATTTATTTTTAGTTCCTAGACAATAAACTATCCATGAGTTAAAATAATAATAATAAAGACACATGCTTTTACACTGTAAAATGTAATTACATTACTAAACGTCATACCTAAATTTTGGAAAGTAATTTAAAAAGACAGTAAGCGAAAGTTGGTCTTGTTCACAAAATTTCAACAATTTTAATAATCTCGCCTCTTTAAGGAGAAGAAGTTAAGAGAAGTCAAGAACAGAAAGTAATTTGTTAACGTACAAATATATACGTATACTTTATACATACATCATGACTGACATTTAATTTTTTAAAGAGGCGAGATTAAAAAAATCATAAGTTTTATAATAAACTGGATACTATATCCATACATTTTGCATTAAAATGTCGTTATAAATATTTAAATACATTCTTTTAAATTAAATTTTATCCATAATAAATAAAAAACCTCCTTTATTTTACTTATTATTATTTATTTTTTCTTTGCAGCGACAAAAGCAAAAAATAGTTCATAAGAATTTATTCAATTTAAAATAATATAAATATTTAATTTTTACTTTTGTCTCAATATATGCACGTATTTCTCATACTCCTGTTTATTTTGCCGTATTTTAAAATTATCTTTGCAAATCACGAGCCAACCATTCACAAAATTTAAAGATTTACAATAATATGAAAATATGTTGGCCATAGATATACGTTTTACAAAATGATTTTTTTTTTTTCTTTTTTCGGGTGAAATTTATTAGTTCTCATTAGCGGAATATAATTAGTTTAATTATTTTGCGTAGCCTGATAGCATAATTTATGTTCAATATATATATATATATATATCAAACCCTTATTTAAAAAATATCAAATTGTGTGATTCGTCCTTAAATAAAGCGAAAAAATATACTTTAATTTATTATTTTTGATGTAACGAATGAATTCGCTTGTTATCTGTTCTTAGTTCTGTGATCATAATCTGTTTAAAAAAAATAACTATTTACTCGTAAAGACACGTGCTCTTGCATTATTACATTATTTAACATTACCTATCTTCATACTTAAATTTTTGAATATAATTAAAAAAGAGAGTGAACAATGTTTGATTTTGTTCACAAAATTACAACAATTTTAATAATCTCGCCTTTTTAAAGAGAAGATGTTAGAAGAAATCAAGGACAGAGAATGATTTTTGAATGATACGATTAAAAATAATCTTTCAATTTTAATGCAGAAAAGCATTTCATATATCATAACTGATATATAATATTTTAAAGAGGCGAGATTAAAAAAATCGTAAGTTTTATAATAAACTGGATAATTTATCTATTTTTTTGAATTAAAAAGTCGTTATAAAAATATTTTGATCACATTCTTACAAATTAAGTTTAATACATAATAAAACGCTTCTTTTTTTCTTTTGAACAACGAAAGCAAGATATAGTTAATAATTAACTTTTGTTCAATTTAAATTAATATAAATATTTAAAGAGTCGCTTAATTTTTTATCTATGTTTCAATGCATACAATTTATTTCTCCTACTCCTATTTTATTTGCCATATCATCTTTGTAATCATCTTTCTAAATTAGGAGCCATTCACAAAATTTAAGCATTTTCATTAATGCACAAAAACAGGTTGGGCACAGCTATTCTTTTTGTGAAATGATTAAAAATAATTTTTTTTAGCGGACAAACTTTGTTATTTGTCATACGCAAAATAGTAATTAGTTTAATTATTTGATAGCATAGTGCACAGTTTATGTTCAGCAATATTTTTTTGATCTTACATTTATTTAAATATTATCAAATTATGTACATGTACATAAAAAAGCATATATATATATACGGGTGTATAAATTGTGTGGGTGTGTGATTTTGTAACAAATTAATTCGAGGCTTGTTATTTATTTTTAATTGAGGCAATAACCTATCCATGTGTTTAAAAATTAATTAACTATATAATCGTCCAGAGACACGTGTTCTAGTTCTGTTAAGTGTTACAATACTAGTCGTCATACCTAAATACTTAAATATAATTTTATGAGACAGCGAACAAATTTTGGTCCTTTTCACAAAAAAAAAAAAAAAAAAAAAAAGAAGAAAAATCGATAATCTCGACACATTAAAAAGAAGTTAGAAGAATTCAAGAACAGTAGAAAATTTATAAGTTATATAATTTACAATTATTCTTTTGATTTAAATGTAGAAAACTTTTATAAATATAGTAACTAATATTTAAATTTTTAAAGAGGTGAGATGAAAAAAAAATTAAAAATAAGCTATCCATTTTTTAAAATACTGAATAATATTCGTGTACCAATTTTTTATAAATAAAATGCTGTTATAAATATATTTCAATCACATTTTTACAAATTAAACTTAAATTCTAAAAAAAAAAAAAAAAAAAAAAAGTCATTTCCTTTCAGTAAGAAATCTAAAATATACTTAATAAACAAGTTTTACTGAATTTAATCTTTTTACGAAATGGTTGTTTTATCGAGTGAAATTTATCTTTTGTTATATGCAGAACATATAGTAATTAGTAGAATTATTTTGCATAGAATGGTAACATATAATATGTTCTGTAATATTTTTAATAAATTGTTCGTTTAAATATTATCGTATTTTTCAGTTTGTTCATAAAAAAGTGAAAAGGTTTACATTTTGTGTGTGATATTTTAATGAATGAGTTTGAAGCTTCTTTTTTTATTTTACTTCTCATTCGATGTTTGTTTTAAAAAATATACTTAAATTTTTATTTATTTATTCTTATTTATTTAAGAAAAATTGTTTTACTGAATGAACATTATTATTTTTCAGATGTAGATTAAGAGTTCATTCATTTACCTAGCGTGACTTGATGGTACAATTTGTATTCTACATTATTATTTTAATAAATTATAATTTAAATTATTATATCGTATTAATTACTTTTCTTGGTACGATGAAATAATGTTTTACTTTTAAAAGAATCGTCAGGATTTTTCTTTATTTTTAATAAGTTGAGATAAAATATTTAAATTGAATCAATGTTTATTTTTATCAAGGTTTTTAAACTGCAATGTAAAAAAAAAAAAAAAAAAAAAAAAAAAAGTGGTAATAAAACAAGGGACATAATTTAGCTATAAGGGATATCCCTGCTACTGTATTTTTCATTAAAAATAACTTTTTAACTGGAGCTTTTGTCGCAACTGTAGTATTTTGCAAGATATAAATAAATTTTTATATCTTTATTGGTTATTCAAATGAACTTGAAGATTTCTAAGCTTGTTAAAATTTCACAGTTTTTAAAAAATAAACTGCATTTTTTTTTTAATTAAACATTCTTTTACCATAATGACATTACTTTATCGTATTAAAACACATGTGCTATCTCTATTAAATATAATTACTTTAAAAGTATTAATTTATGAATTCCTATTCTCATTTAAAAAGTGAACAAACGAAGTTCGATACTGATCATGAAAATACAATAATATTAAAATTATTTAGCGTCTTTGAAGAAAGTCAACAGAGATTGTGTTTCAGTTAGAAGAATTCTAAAATATTAAATATGTTATTAAATAAAAGTTTAACAATCTTCCTTTCTTATATTATGTATACAAATTTATACACCCGATCACAAACATTTCTGAAAGAGGCGAGATAATATCATAAATATATTTTAAGAGAAAAATTATCTAAATTTTCGAACGAGAGTGCAGTTAAAAAAAATTATTTAGCGACATAATTACAAAATTTTTTCGATTATTTTAAGAAACCTCGCATTCATTTATTTTCTTTCTATAGAATAACCCTTATTTTTATTATTTTCTTAGCTTGATAGAAGTATCTATATCACCCTACTTTATTTTAAATAAAGATTTGTTTAATTTATGATAGTCTCTTTCAATACTTGTTGCGTTAAATCAAAAATTCTATATACGTATACCCATGATTAATATATATATACATATGTATATATAAATTTTGTTTCATGAATTGACCAGCATAGCGTTTATTCATGTGTAAAATAACATCTAATAATTTTAAGTACAGTGATCCATTTATTTTTATAATATCAATTTTTTTAAGAATTTGTCTGTTATGTCCATATATATATATTTATCTATTTATATATATATATAATTTCATTAAAATTGAAGGCATTATAAGAAAATCATATTTCATCATGAAAAAATAAAATTAATGAATCAAAAATATTTAAAAGTTATAACACATGAAACCACAAATTTCGATTAATATATTTAGGCATTGACGACTTTAAATTGCAAGAATCAAGGAAAAAGTGCAATTTTATAGTAGGATGTAAGCTCTTTGTAAAACACTATCATTTTAATTCTAAAAAAAAAAAAAAACATTCCATATCTACGAATTACAAAAATGAGTATTTTTATTTCATATAGCTTTTAAAATGTATAAAGAAATTCACTATTTCCGCCACCCCTACCTTAAAGAAAAAAAATATGACTATATATAACTTTTAAAAGGGTAACATCTTACTGAAAAGCATTATACAAAAACAAATTAATTTTTTTAGTGATCATCGAAAAGCTTTTCCAAGTTTGATATGAAGAAAATAATATCAGATTATAATTTTATGCAAATTATAACAATTAACATTATTATTATAAAATTACATTTTTTATATTTTAAGAATAAATGCATCTACATTTTTTTTCAATGCCATAAATGTAATAGAAATGAAAATAAAATTAGTATAATATTTATGATATATAAATATATATATAATTTACATGTATATGATCAACCCGAAATAAATGACAATTATAAACCTACTTCCGTGGCCTTATCCTTTTAAAACTTAAGAACTGTTACATGTATTGCATTAAAAACAACTGAAGATAATTAGAATTTAATTTCCATCTCAACATTTGGTTACTACTTCATTAATATAGGTGAGTGTGTATGTATATATTAACAGAAAAAAATGCCCTTTTTAATTCTTTTTAAACACAGGGTTCCATTATACATAGATTATATAATCAAAAGAGCCACAAAATATTAAAATAAATACCAGGTCATGCATCACCAAATCCACTCATTCTCTGAGATCTAAATAATTATTCGACCGAAATAAACATTAGTCATTAACATTTTGTTCTTAATACTTTTAAATTTTACTCATCTAAATTAGAAAATTTGTCTGTTATTTCTGTATTTATATGAATATTCTTGTAAATTTTAAAGAAAAATTACTAAATAATAATAAAATAGAATAAAGTAAAAGAAAAAGAAAAAAAAAAAAAATCACTCACTCACTCACTCAGACCCGATAGTTTACAGGACGCCGTGTACGAAACTTCTGATCGGGTGCTAAAACAAAAAGTAATTACATAAATATAGAGTGGTTTCATGTCACAAATGAGCATTTTTTGCAAATAATACATAATGGAAATTCTAAAGTAATTTTAACATACTAATGATGACAAATGTGTATAAAAAATCCCAGCTGCCAACTTGTACGTTTATTTATTTGCTACCAGAAAACTTTCTGTCAAGCTTGATGACATTTTTTTTGCAAAGAAATGTGGTGTTAAAAATACGTACAATATGGCCCCGACGTATATTGCACAAAATAGTTTCTATACTTAGTTATATTTTCTTCTCCGTTCTGGCTGAACTTCACCTATTTTTACTTTCTCCTATAATATAGAGAGAGTATTGGATTCGTAAACAATTTCAAACTCCAGTTTTCGATGAATTTACACGTTTTGGAATGTCCTGAACACGATTTGATAGATTTAGAAAATGTCTGTCTATCTGTTTGTCTCTCTGTGTGTATCACGAAATTTGTGGATGCTGTATCTGACGAACCAATGAACGATATTTAACCAAACTTGGTATTTAGTTGTACCCTGACATAAACTGGTGCTGATTAGATTTGGAGATCAATCGCTCAACATGTGGCGCTGCAATAGCATTTTTTCTAAATTTTTAACATGGAAGTATAGGACAAAATTTCGTATAAATGCACATAATGAGAGTTATTTTTAACTTGTGATTGTAAAATTAATATGAATTATTGATAATAGTAGTGGTTAGCTATGAAAAAAATTTTGTGCGTGTGGAGGTATCGCTTACCAATACCCCCGGGGGGAGTAAATTTTCAAGATGGGTACTTTTCGAAAGGTCTTGTCGATAACTATAAAACGAATGGTTGAACTTGATAATTTAAAAAAAGTTATCGATTTTTTGTCTCTTTTAACGAAAAAAAAAAAAAATTAAATAAATAAAATAAAATAAAACTTAGAATTTTTTTTTTTAATCTTGAGAATAAAATGGATATTTTTTGGATATTTAGTGTTATACTACTTTTCTAATGTGGAATTCGTCTGCAATATCATGGAAGATAACTTTTTTTTAAATAATAATTTTAATAAATTATTTTTACTGAGTGAATTTGTATAGAAAAATATAGAAGAAAGTCATGTGGTGACCGCAAATTACTAGTTTATTAAGTGATGTTAAGATCTGCATATTTCCTTTATTCGAAAAGATCTCTGAAACTTTTATTTCACAACGGGGTCATTCAAAGTTTCCCATAACTTTGCATGTTTGAACGCCTTATCTTTCATCCGAATATTAAATATATACATATATATGTTTCAGTATACCAATTACATGATTTAAAGGTCCTTAAACTTAGATAGTTAATGAAAAGAATTTTTGTTGGGACCCAAACATTGAGGACTCTTTATTTTTTAATATGCAATTTTTTTTTTCTCGTAATTTAAATAAAAGCTGTTATATAACTGTTACAGATACAAGACTGTAATTAAAAAAAAAAAAAAAAAAAAGTTATATGAATGCCATTGACAATACATATTAGAATCATTTCTCCGTTTTTATACAAAATTGAAAATCTGCAAAAATCAGACAAAACAGGACGCGTTTTCATTTTATATGCATTTATAGTGTTTATTAGCATTTATAGTGCACATTAAAGTTTCTATACATTGGAGTGTTCTCATCTTTCGTATTTAATATAAACATAGAATACCAAAATTATTTTTATTATTATTAGTATCAATGAATACAATTATTACAGTGTCTACAATTTTGGTTATTGGGCTTATTTTAGAAAAGAATTAAATGTACTTAACGAAACATACAGGTAGGTAGTTTAAAAATCATTTTCTAATTTGCATTCTTCAACTAATTCGGTGCAAAATTTTGAACTTCATACATTAAGAAAGTTAATACAGTATGTCAGTGAATTCTTTTTACCAAAGGATGACAAACGATGCAAACGAATTATTATCATGTGAAACAAAAAATATTTAAAATTATTTCAAGCACATATGCTCACACATATAAATATATGTGTATATATATATATATATATATATTAATTTTTTAGGAATACTTGTTTTATTATTTAATTCATTAAAACACAGAATCCTATTTTTAAACAATAAAACATTCAGTAAAATATTTGTAGTTTCATGGATTAATTTATTGATACTAGGGTCTGACATATTTCAGGCAACGTGGACCAAAATTACCTCGGATAATCGAAAATTCTGATAACACGAACTCTGTTGGTCACCGGAGAAGTAACATACGGCAGAGTTTTAAATGGATGAACACGTAGTCAAGGAAGGAAAATAATGCATCGATTACATATTTAAATGCAGTCAGTTAAAAATGCAATACGTCAAATACATATAAAATATTAAATACAATGCGTAAAACTGGTCAACGCCACACCTCTTTCGCGGCGTGCACTTTAGGGACAACATCGGGTAACCCGGAACTGGATTAATCGGGGCTGGGATGACAGGGGTTTTACAGTATTTTCTTGACAGTCGAATGCAGTTTTATAAACGATCCCTTTAATTTTCATGCATCTACAATTTATTATGCGTTCGTAATTTGGGACATTTTATCGTTTATCAATGAATTCATATCCTTTAAATTCTTGAGCTAATTTATCAACAAATATCAAGGTTAAAGAATTTTTATTCATCAACCTTTAAAATTTATTTCAAGGTTGAAATGATGAAGGCCCTGCACGTGTTAAGCGGAGGGTCGGGGTGCCAATACCGGCTCTGGTATTTTTCAAATAGTTGGTGTAAAAGTCAACCTTTCCTTCCATTTTTTTCTGAAATAAATATCAAGGTAAATACAAATATATATCACACTAATTTACTTTAAAGATCCGTAATAACATGTTGTAGAAAATTCATCTATTATCATGAAGTTTTAATGTTTCGGAACTTTTTACTGAAATGGTTAGCGTCATTATAAAATAAGGCTTTTATTTAAAAATTAATAAAACTTTTGTTGAAATGCTATATGCACACACAAACACATATACTATTATTTTTCAGTTATTTTAAAACTGACAGTTAAATTTCACAAAAAGTTTCTATAATAAAATAATGATTTTTTAAAAATTGAAAATTGTAACGCAAATAACAGTTATTTTGCTTTTAAATAAAAATTTACTTAATCGAAACTGTCCCTGTTATTTTGCATTTGAAACAATTTAAGCTGCGCAGTTTATTAAAGAAAAAAAAAAAAAAAACATTTTCAAAGAAAGAAGGAGAAATAACTTAGAAGTTACTTACGCAGGATGTAATTAGTATTTATCCTCGTTAAAAGGACGGGTTTCCTTTTTTTCGGTGGAGGGGGAGTTGGGGGCACATCCACTGAAGCTATTGTGGCCATTCTACTCCAGCGCTCCGATTCTGAACCAGCAGGTGCTACAGAAGATACTGGCACGCCAAATCTTCGTGTGGCCCACTTGAACACCCTCTCTTGTGCTGGTTCAGGATCATCTAGTGCGTAAAGACCTCCACTCAATCCATCGCCCTAAATTAGAAAAGAACTAATATGTAATATAGAGCTATAGTAATATTATTTGTATGTGCTTTATTTAGGAAGAAAAGAAAAAAATAACTATAATACAAATTTTTTGCTAAAAACATTAAAATCTCAAGACTAATTTTACAGATTTTGCTACAGCTGCTGTCATTTTATAGATAATTAATAACAGGGTATGCCCGAACATTTTTTATTTATTTATTTTTTATTCTTTTTTGCCTTCGGATTAGAGTCTACGTTGAAAAACATGAATGAAGTAGATTGTGTTTCTTACACCCCTCTTATTCAACGTAAATAAATTAAGCTATTTGAATTTTGAATTTTTCTTATGCAGTGCAGGATAATCTAATAAAAACGACCTACCTATATATCTGTATTTTTTTCCATAAATACGATTTAAGAAATGTAGAATTTTTTAAACGACAAATTTTACAATAAATAAAACGTTTAATTTCCAAAATATTTTAATCATCATGTATTTAAAAAATTGAGTTAAATTTGTAGTAAAAACCAAAATATATCAAAATTTAATTAGATGAAAGTTATCTGTTAAATCGTATATATATACATTCTTTTTATTGCTGAATTATCAGGGCATACGAGTGATACGTTGGGCAAAACGGATGTGTTTCACTTGTAAGTTAGTAGAATATGGACGAAGTTAAATGCATTCGAAATAATAAAATATAATTTAAAACAATAAAAAAGACATATAATTTTATAACAAAATAAATCTATCTATCTATCTATATCTATATCTATAATATTTAAATCATGTAATCCTAGTCAAATTTCATTCTCCGCAATTTTGAGCCAAATATGAAGTCGAAAAATAAGGGTTTTTACGATGCTACGGTCTTTTATTTCTTTTCTTTTTTTTTTTTTTTTTGAATCTTGATTTAAACTTTTTTTTTTTTTTTTTTTTTTTTTTTTTCATATTCAATCGAATTTTTTAATATTCTTTTTGCACATTTTACTCTCAATATGAATCCCGCCAATCAATGTCATTATCACATAAAATATAGAATTAGATATCTGTTTTTCTTTAAATAAAATATATATTTTTTATGTACTTCAAAAGGTATGTGTAAAACCCCTTTCATAATGCATCTATTATATGATATGTATTGGCCTAACACTACGAAATTTTATTAAAATTTTACAAATTGATTACTTGTGTAAAAGTTCTAAAAACTTTTCTGATGACCAAGAAATTTATAATTTACAAGTAGCGAAATATTTATGAAATACCTAATTCCTGAGGAACGTTAATTCTCAAGTTTACTTATTATTTAATTAAAAATTTAAATAAATGATATCATAATTTAAGGGGGGGAGAAATAAATGCTTACCCATGAAGGTTCGTCCCTGTAGCCAGCGTCGAAACTACCACCTTGCTGCGTAAAAAGAAATAAAATAAAAAGCACAATCAAAATGGCCGAGAAATATATAAATAAATATCTTTAAGAAATAATTTATGATTATACATATATATGGATATTTAAAATCCAAGAAGGGAAAGTTTTCAAATTCATTATAATTTTACTTTATTGATCAATAAAACACAACTGAGTTTCATTTCCATTTAAATGATTTCATAATTAATTATTAAGTATTTTTAAAAATGAAACTTTATATAAGTATATATTCTTTATAGTTGGTGAGAAAAAATAAAAGGAAATTCGGAGTATTTGAAGTGTAGATTATTATTGCATATTTAATCTAAAATTAATAGCTTAAAAGTATTCTGTTTATGTATTATTCACGTATTTACACACTGATGTACATTAAACAGCTCACTGACAAACATATATATATATATATATATATATATATAATGTAACAGTTAGTAAACTTATAAATATTGTGACCATTGTAGAAAATATTCAAAATGTTTTAATTTTTTGCTTTTAGATTAGTTTCTGAAACGTAGAAATGTTCTACATCGCAACATAAGAAGAAGCAGTTAAGTTTATTTAAAACTTTTTTTTTTAAATAACAGATGGATATTTCTGAAATGTTTCAGAATATCAAATCACAAACGCTTTATATAGGCGCCTGAAAAAATATTACTAGAATAAAAAAAAAGGGTATAAACACAAGAAATACAGTGTAGTGAAATATTAATAATATTTCTCAAATATAACAGAAAAAGCAGAACTTTCAATTCAAAATGTGTACACAAAATTTTATAAAAATAAATTTCATAACTTTAATACATACCTCTGTCAGAGTGAGCATAGAATGCTCCAGCCAAGGTGGTGGCGTCAGTTCCAAGAGGTTCTGGTAAAAAAAAAAAAAAAAATGAATAAATAAATAAATAAAAATAAATGCAAAATATTTATTGAATTTAATGCAATTAGCACGTCTGGATTTCACACAAATACATTTAAAAAATTATAAAATGCGCTATAAAAGGTATGTTTAAACAAGATACTGATAAGTTCGTAATAAAAATAATATTTTATATTAATATGCATCAATGAATATGTATTTTATAGAATATAATATTTACGTTTCGATAAGCATTGAGTTTCACATGTCCATATAAAGGGTTTTCAAAATATAAATGTTATTCAGTTTGAAATCTTCTAGAAAGATCATTGCATGAAATCTCACATACGTAACTAAACTTTAAATTTTAATTTCAGAAAATTAAATAGCAGATTTTTTTTTACAGGGTCTCGCAATACAAAATCATACTTTGGTTTACAATACACAATGGGTGATACATACATACATACATATATATATATATATATATATATATTAATAAGCATTTTAAATACTGTGTAATAAATAATAATTGCAAGATAAAAAGAACTTTTTATATACCATGTTCTTAAAATTTCTGTTGAATCATATAAACGCTACCGAAGGCAGCGGGAAACCGGAGCAGTTGGATAAAAGTGTTAAAAAAATTCATTGCTCACGTGTTTTCAGCTCTCGTGTTTTTGATTATAAAAGTTTCAAATGGCTCTAACCGGGAAGTTAGTTAAAATTGATTGCAAGCTTTGTACTGGTAACGCTGCCGAAGGCAGCAGGGTTCCGAAGCAATTGGTTAAAATCTTTAAATTTGCATTTCCTGCGTATTCTTAACTATTCTGAAAGTTTCAAATGTCTAGCTAGTCGGGAAGTTAGTTAAATAAATTTTATATTGAATCATATAAACGCTGCCGAATACAGTAGGCACCTGAATCAGTTGACTAAAAGTATTTAAAAAAAATGTATTGTCACCGTGTTCTGAGCTATCCTGAAAGTTTCAAATGTCTAGTTAGTCGGGCAGTTAGTGAAAAATCGATTGCAAGGCTTGTACTGGTAACGCTGCCGAAGGCAGCAGGAACCAGAAACAATTAGCTAGAAGTATTAAAAAAATGCATTTCACCGTATTTTGAACTATTCTGAAAGTTTCAAATGTCTAGGTAGTCGGGAAGTTAGTTAAATATATTTTCTGTTGAATCATATGAATGTTGCCGAATACAGTAGGAACCTGAAACAGTTGACTAAAAGTATCTAAAAAATGTATTGTCACAGTGTTCTGAGCTATCTTGAAAGTTTCAAATGTCTAGCTGGTCGGGAAGTTAGTGAAAAATCGATTGCAATTTTTGTACTGATAACGCTGCCGAAGGCAGCAGGAACCCGAAACAGTTGGCTAAAGGTATTAAAAAAAAAAGCATTTTAACCGTATTCTGAACTATTCTGAAAGTTTCAAATGTCTAGCTAGTCGGGAAGTTTGTTAAATAAATTTCCTGTGGAATCATATAAACGCTGCCAAAGGCAGCTGGACCTGAAACAGTTGACTAAAAGTATTATAAAAATGTATTGTCACCGTGTTCTGAGCTGTCCCGAAAGTTTCAAATATCTAGCTAGTCGGGAAGTTAGTTAAAAATCGATTGCAAGATTTGTACCTGACAAACATACATACAAACGAACAAACAAACAAGAATCGAAGTTAATAAAAGTATGGTAAAAACTGATTGCCGTTTGCTCAGATATGAGAAATACAATTTCCCTTCAAACACACTTATCTACAGTTTATCCTAAATGCATCACTTTCATTCATATTTCATCCTAAAGATGTATGTTTCATTTCTCAAGATTTCCTCTAAATGTCCTTGAAAGAAGATGTGGTTGTAGGGTTGTTACATTAGATAAGAATGTGGTGTTAATGGAATAGAAACACAAGTTGTAATGATTGTAATTTGTTTATCTTTTTACTTTATATTGTTAATTTGGAGTAGAGGAGGTGGTGTTTTTGAGTTCCATACTACCAAAACTTGATTTTAGCTAAAATTGCAAACTTTATGGCCACTTTACATAGAATTGCAGGTATTTTACATTCGTCTTCAAGTATATGCGCGTATGTGACTGATTTTAACGTAATTCAAAAAACATATTTTAGCAAAATATTTATCTTCGGTATACGGAAAAAATATAGCATAATTTTAGCAGTTATTTATGCAGAGCTTTTTACGTCAATCATCCTTTTAGTCACAGGGCTTTAAATAATGCGTAATTAGATTTTTTCAAATAAAAAGCAATTTATACACTAAATGCGGAATAATATCATTTTGCATGGTAAAAATTCTATTAATATTATATGTAGAATAGAATTGTATGAATATTATATATACAGGGTGATTAGAAAAAACTACCGCGATATATGAGACCATAGCTACCATACCGTTCCGAGAAACTGAATAAAAATTCGGTGGAGGTATTTTGAGGTATGCGCTCAAGAATTATATAAAAAGCATCAGTTAAACTCTAACAGTTATGGTTACAGTGACAAGATTTCAAAAATTTTATATGGCAACACGAACACCTACTTTTTTTTTTTATTGAAATGGAATCTCCATAGCAAAAAACCATAAATAGCGTTGGAACGATTCCTCTAGCATGAAAATCACCAACGCTAGTCATACTAAGGAAAACAGACAAAACAGCTGTGATGTGCCTACCAGAGCACGACTTACATTTTCTTAATGACGTCACATTTCACACTGAGTCTTCGGCTCTCACTAAGGTCTGCTGATTCTGCTTCGAAACGAGAAGAATAGTCCACGGTATCCTTAATTTCATGTAGGTCTACTGAATAAGGGTTTTAATTTCGTTATTAGTTGTAAGACAACCGTAATGAGTTACGTAATCACACTAAGTGAAAAATAAGGCATTGTGAAGCGCGTGATGTGTATCTTGCTTTCTTGCTCTGTGAACAATATGCCCCTTACTGGGAAACATCATTATCATCATCAAAATCGGTTTTGATTGAAATTTTACAATGACTTGTTTTTCAGGCACTGTGATGACGTCATCATGACAGCGTCTTATGACTAACAGCGAAATTAAAGCCTTTATTCAGTAGCCTTACACGAAATTAAGGATACCTTGGTCTCTTCTTTTCGTTTCTAAGCAGAATCAGTAGACTTACGTCTGAACCAAAGACTCAGTGTGAAATGTGACGTCATTAAAAAACGAAAGTGGTGCTCTGGTAGGCACGTAACAGTCAATTTTTTTCTTTTTCTTTTTTTTTTTTTTTTTGTTAGCCTGCTAGCGTTGCCGATTTTCGTGCTAGAGGTACCGTCCCAACGCTATTTATGTTTTTTTGCTTTGGAAATTACATTTCAATAAAAAAAATAGGTGTTGCCATTTGAAATTTTCGAAAATATTTCACTGTAACTGTAACTGTTAAAGTTTAACTGTTGTTTTTTATATACTTCTTGAGCGCATACCTCAAAATATGTTCCACCAAATTTTTATTCAGTTTCTCGGAACGGTATGGTAGCTATAGTCTAATATATCGGGGTAGTTTTTTTCTAATCACCCTGTATTAATATTGTATAAATGCTATGGATTTCATATATAATATGGTATAGAAGCTCTGTCTTACTCGTTTATTGGAAAAGCCACGTAAAAATAAGTTATTCTTAGTTAAATTATAAAAAATCTAGTTTAGAAATTACTCTTCTATATTACATATAGAAGAAAGTAAAAATAAATAATTAAAATGCTATAAAATAATAATAATAATAATATGCTATAGTATGTTTGAATAAAATAATAGTAAAAATTTTTTCATTATATTCTAAAAGGATCAATTGCATTATATTTCATATATTTTTTAAATTTGAAATGCAACACGTAAATAAATTATATTTTTCGGTAACAAAAACAGAGTTGAGTTATTTACGCATTGAACAAATAATAACTGCAATATTATAAATAAAGGTAATTCTATATACATACAGGATCCAACCGCGGAGTAAAACTCATCGAGATGGTCCTTTCATAATTTTCCGACTCCTGGCCTGGGAGTTTCCTTTTCCCAAAAGGTCTGAACTGCATTTCAGACAGCTCCCTTTCAGCTGATGTTGGTTGAGAGGAGGTGCCTGGTGTCGGCTCTGTACTCAGGCCAGGAGTCACGAATGCTGGCTGTGATAGAGTTCCTCCAGTGGAGGGCCCAACAAGTCCACTCCCGACAGACTGGCTAGTTACTGATGGCCTGGCTTCTAAATAGACCAGAAAAAAAGCTACATTAATTTTCTTAATGTACAATAAAATAAGATATGACCCATTAAAGCTAATAATTATAAAATGTTTAAGTATCAAAGATTTTATAGGGTGGTGTTTAATGTATTTTATAAAATGTGAAAATAACGAGTAAACATTCTTTTTTTTTTTTTTTTTTTTTGTATAAAATTATTTATTAAGGATGAACTATTTCATTTAAATAAACATTTCTGTGGCTGAAATTAAACTAAAAAAAAATTGTATTAATCGAAATATCCTGAAATCCACTCATGCAGAACAAAGAACTGGTAGAATGCTTCTTGCAGTTAATATGTGCAATAATTCGGTTACTCGTCAAACTGGACAAATACTGATGCTTGACACTGACCGGCATCTTTGATTGAATTACTGTAACGTGGAATAATGACGATTTTACGTCAAAATGTCATGAATTGTCAAAACGTTTTAGAGTGTGATTTGAAACCGTTAAAACGAGATTCTGTATAAAAGCGATGTGAGGTACCGTCCAAAATTGCCCAAAATTCACAAATGTTTACTAAGTCTAATATCAGCCACTAGCTTAGCACTTAAAAGAATGATCTATATTATATATCTGTATTAAACACTAAACATCACAGTAGTATTTTCAGAGAAATATTTACAATTGACACCGTCAGCTGAGAATATTAATCGTGATATATGACATCCCTATATCAGTCCATCAGCAGTTTGTATCGTCTTCAAATATGAACATGAACTATTTTTGTTTAAATTAAAATTTGGAACGATAACAACAGTGACTGAAAACAGTGGGCTATGTTATTATTTGGCTGAATATCACATAAGTGTGCATTTTGGATTTTTTTTAACTTTTTTTTTAAACTTTGTATTTTAATTTGAATTTTTTAAAATAAGTCCGTGTACATCTTAAATAAATTCTGAGTTTGACAGAGATCGATCATAATTTTTTAAAATTTTATTGAAATTTTTGAATAAAAATTTATAATTTTATTTATCTTATAAAATCAAAATTACCATTTAAAAAAATTTTTTTGTGGTTCAGATTCATTAAAAAATACAAGACTTGGGCTTTTCTAAAAAGTTCTTCCCATTTTAAAAAATAAAATAAAATTAAAAAATCCCAAAATTTTTAAATAAAAAAAAAAAAAAAAAAAAAAAAAAAAATTATTTTTTTATAAACATAAATTATATCAATGGGAAATATCACAGACTGCATACCTCTTGACTATAAACTGGAAATAATTAGTTTACTTGCATTAAATTTTTAATTATAGCATTTAAAGATGTCAAAAAATGATGTCACTGAAATGACTGGTTTGTCACTGAAATGACAATGTTTGTCACTGAAACGACTGTTTGTCACTGAAATGACAATATTTGTCAAAATGACTATTTTTCACTGAAATAACATTGTTTGTCAATGAAATAGGACCATATAATATTAAAAATGGAACATATTAGAACAATAGAGAA
Organism: Salticus scenicus; assembly: GCA_963930645.1. NCBI lineage: Eukaryota > Metazoa > Arthropoda > Arachnida > Araneae > Salticidae > Salticus > Salticus scenicus. The sequence continues at coordinate 155,252 of CAWVNO010001701.1, read as the reverse complement.
AATATTGTGAAGGGAAAAGAAAGAGCAATAATGAGAATATCAAGCAATTTTATTGTATTAAAATCCTTGTAATTACAAGTTTAATGATTAACTGAATTAAATTCAGAAAAAGCATTTTGAACATTATTAAAATCTTCATCCTGAAGTTAATCATCCTGAAGACTGTTAAATTTCTTAAATTTCGTCTAAAAGAACATATGAATTACGTCCGCAAACAAGAAACCAATAAAACGGCTATTTCTAAACATTGCTGGGAGGAAAATCATAATTTTAAATTTAATTCAGCTAAAATAATTTGCAGACCTAAATCCATTCATGAACTCGATTTCTTTGAAGCTTTTCATATTTATAAAAAAATTAAAAACCTTGTAAATTGTGATTTCGCTGTTCCCTATTTGTCTGATTGTTGGAAATTTTACATTCAGTCCACATTTCCTTAATTTTTCTACTGTTTACACAGCTACACATTCCTTAATTCCTATTGGCCACACTCCCCACCTCTTCCGTAATCCTATTGGTTGAACTAAATCCGGTCCCTCTCCTATATATAAGAGCACTTCTCCAGATTCAGAATTCTTTTTGCACTGAAGACGGTACGCTTTAGGCTACCGAAACAGCTGTATGCACCTCAATAATTTTTCTTTGGCGTTTCTGACGTAGTAGTTTATTCCTGTTTTAATATTTTATAATTTGTTTTACAAGATGGCATAAATAATCTAATCTATAAAACCTAACTTACTTAACGTATATATTTTTAAAAATGTTCCAAAATGACTCGATTTTTAAGACTAAAGGATTTATTGGGGAAAAAAAAAACACATTATGATGAATTCCCCAGAATTCTGAAAGCTCATTATCTAAAAATGTAGATGAGTTGAATGATCGGGAAATAGACAGAAATTTAAAAAGCTTCGTTCTAAATATCTATATCTTATATTTTGAAATTTCTGCTGTATAGTCAATTATTTGCATTCAAACGCAAAATATTACAACGTACTATTATATCGATATAAATACATGTAATATAGTGGAAGAAACAGTGTTAAATATTTATCTATAATTGTTGTTATATGTATGTATTCTATTTAAATGTTGATTATTTGTTAATCAAAAGTTTTATTTGCTTAAAACTCATGTAAATCATACATATATATATATATATATATATATATATATATATATATATATAAAATATAGTAAGTATTATTTTCAGATTTTTTCAGATTGAATAAATATTTATGGCTTACCGTGTCCAAGGATCACAAAAGAGTGCACTGTTCGATTGTACGACCTAACGTGCACGTGGTATAACCCAATGGCGGATAAAGTGTAGTGTACTTTATACGCGCCATTGATGACCTCGTGCACTAGGTCGCACCGCCGAGCAGTGTGAATATTTTCCAACTGAAAGGAGACCTGCCCATACTCTGCAGGGTTAGAAATACTCACATTAACATGACGTTGAACGCCTATAAAATATAATTAATAATTAATAAAATATTTAAATGAATAATTTATTTACAAAATAATATACTTGCATATCATGTTATTTACAATTTTTTTCGAATGAAAAATATATAACAAATATTTATCAAACATACGTTAACAATTTAGTGAAATGATATTTAACATTATATTAAATTAAATGTTTTAATATAATTTGGTAGTGTCAAGAAAATTTAAAACATTTATTGAAAATTGCTGCAGTCTTATTTCAAATTCCTGCAGGTAATATGTGATTATTAAAATTTCTTAAGCACTGAAATATACCGACTATCATATATTCTCATGACAAATGCTCTAGTATAAAAACTGTCAAGAAATTAAAATTACTGAGAAATTTATAATATGCCAATCAGGCAGAGAAATTATTTAGATTATTATTAAATATATAAATTAATAAAGACGTAGTTCATGTTATTTAAACTTTATAGAGATACTTAAAATACATTCATGAATAGATATAAAGTAACAGTTTGAAATTATAAATTTTTCGGTGAATATCAGAATTCCATTATGTACTTTTTTGGAACTTCAAGAGCATAAAGATCATGCTATAGGTCATTTAAGCCAGTGAAAGATAGAAAAAAAAAGAAAGAAAAAAAAAAATATTTTTCTACAGAAACCTTTTATGACTTCAGAAACTTTTTTTTTTGTGTGTGTGTGTGTGTGTGTGTGTTTGCTAAAATATGAATTTTAAGTTTTTAACGTCACTTCTATATTTCTTCAAAATAAATGTTAAATGATAAATTGAAAATCTCAAAAGAGTAATTATTTTCCCAGAAATTAAATTATATTAATATTAATAATGTTAAATTAAAATGTTATTTAATGTAATTGCAAGTAATTACTTAAAGAACTTTTTTCCACTCCACTAATCAATAAAAATATAATGGAAAGTGAGATATAAGAGTAAAAAAGGACTCTATAATTATACTGACGAATTATTTATTTAGGATCTAACAAATGTTATAAATCGATGCAAAAGCACACTATTTTAAGTGATGTAAATGTTTCAAAGTTCTAAATCGATGCATCGTCATCACCATTTACTAGGAATAGTTTAATACCGATACTATAGTAATAAGGAAGAAAAATAAATAGTGAATATTATCCGCTTCATTCCTATCGCCCTCGTCATTAATATCGGATTACATTATGCAGGTAAAATATTACGTGAATTGTTTTAATGGTTGAAAAGCAGCAGAAATACAAACTACTGAGGAAAGCGACGGTTTGAGGGAGGATTGGTTTTCTCACTTTATAAATGTCCAACAAACTAATGAAATTCGGGAGCCAAGCATTACCTTATGAAAAATATGTGTGCATATGTACTGAACATGATGAAAATGGAATTGAAAAGAGATTATAAAATAGAGAATATTGGTTTTTAAGTAACGAATTTTCATATTGAATGAAAAAAAAAAAAAAAAAAAAAAAAAAAACCTACGCATTTTAAATTACTGCCATTGAATTTTGAAACTTACGGCCAAAGCTTACATTGACGAATAAGAAATTAGAAATTTATTCGAAAAGGCGTGAATTAAAATTGATTGACTGGTATACGTTGGATTTTGTAAAATCAGAATTTTCTGAAAAGTAATATACGATTAAATATTAAAAAAAATTATAATTATTATATATATATATATATATATATATATATAAAGAAAAATATTGTAAATTCAGAAGAAAAGGCAAAATAGTTTAAATTATTCTTTTTCAAAAGAATTATCTTTTGAAAAGGATCTTTAAACTTTAAGAACATTGAATTAAAATATTTTTCTTAATATTTATTTATTTTTGTTTTATTTTAAACAAATGGATTTGAATAGAGGAGGGTATCCTAATATGGGGGAAAAGGTACATCCAATGCGTTATACACTATTGATGTACAAGTTATTTTTTATACAATAAAGTTTAAAAGGCCATTCACACTTTAATGAGACAATCTTATAACTTTTCACTTTTGCAGTTTCAGATAAAAGTTTGGCAACTTTAAAAAAATCAACTGCTGCTCCTATTTTTTGACTGAAATATAAAAATTATAAGGTTTATTTAAAAATGATTACGAAAGTTATTAGATGGCTCGAAAGTACCTCAACGGCACTTTCCGAAGAAGGAAAACATTCGTATAACAAAACTATACACCGGTGTAGAAATAGTAGTTATTCCTTTTCCAAATAAAGCATTTACAATGTATGAAATTTGAAAGTAAAGAAACATCTAAGTGAAAGTAAAAATGAAAACATGACCCCAAAATTTCATCCTAAGTTTGTTTGAACGCAGGTAAATATCAAGAAAATGAATTCTCTGATCATAAAAGAAAATATGTCGTCTCAAAGATTCATTGAATCGAAAGTAAGAATGTCTTCTGGCTTTGTAAATAAAATTATTCATAAACATTTGAAGTAAAAAACGCTCCTTAAACCAAAAGTTCACCTGTATTTCCCAAAGCATATTGGTGAAAGAAAAACAATCTATAGAAAAATATAAGAAAAATACCTAGCTGCTGCAAAATGGAAATCAGCGTTAAAACTTTATGAGACATAGATATTTTAAAAATATTGTAATAAAAGAAAGATCAATTTTCTATTGCTCAGCCCACGGTATTGAGAATACGAAATGGACTCGTCAGTGTACAGAATAGTCCCCCCAAAAAAATTCATGAGAGTTGCAGGATTTTGTTACGACGGGAAATAAAAAAAGAAGCCTCAAACAAAACAAAAAGGAATTCACTCTACTACCTGCAGAATATTTTAGAACTATTTCTCCAAAAAGAAATTCCAGCCTTGTATGGAAAGGACATTGATAAATTAAGCTTCATAATGAAATTAGTAATTTATTTAAGTATTAGCAATTTATTTATATGAAGCATGGTAATTTACAATTTGGATGTTGATGTTTTATTTATAATATTGGATTGAATTTTGTATCCTTTAATGAAATAATCAACAATTAGAAAAAAGAATAAATATTGGTTACTTATTTTTTAAATGCTATTCATAGAAACCAATTATGTACATAGATAACTCAACTCTGGTAATTGTTTAAAAGATAATTTATTCATAAATAAGTCTTTATTTTTAGTAAAAACTGCATTTTAAATTATAGAATCTTTGTCTATCAAAAACAATGGCATAAATAATAGAGTAAAATTTAAGTTTTACAATTCTGTAAAATGTATTTGTAATAAAATTTAAACAGACACAATATTAATGTTTTGATATTTACTAAAATTATATGATATACGTTAAAATTGATAAATAGAAAAAGGTATCTCTAACAGAACAATATTGGAAATTAAATCAAACAATATTAATACAACGATAAAAAATTGCATTTCCTAAAAATAACATTTGTTGAGAATTTTTGAAGTAAATAGCTCAATTGTAGAACAAAATCAAATTTAAATTAATAAAAACGAAGAGGCTATAATGAAAACTTCATTTATTATTTATTAGCGTGTTTAACCAGCATCGCTCTTCAATAAATAATTAAACGCATTTAAATTTCTACATTATTTTTAAATATAAAATAACAAAATAATATACATATATTTTTAAATTGGCATTGAATTTGTTCAAAATATCGGTTTATGTTCCTGCCTTTATTATTCTGGGTAAAGCTCCCCAAAATTTAAAACAACATTTGCGCCAAAGAGTGCCGAGTACACGCAAAAAGAAACGTATTTAACGCAAACTTAGGTTACGGTCTCAACTGCCTTCAGCAGCCTTTTCCGCATGCATTATTATCTTTTCCTGGCCACCACTACTAGCATAAGACCTCATATATGCTTCACACCTACATCTTGAGCTACATCTTGATTTCGGTGACTCTTGTGCATAACACGTTTTTGACTCAGTTTTTAATTCCCTACCACGCCTAATTTAGTTAACAAGGTATACATATGGCTATTTTTTTTTTTTCTTCTCTCCCAGTGGCAACTACTGAATATTTCTTTGAGTATTCGATTTTGCCAGGTTATTTATTTTTCTTTTCTCAAGTAACTGTGCATTTGTATCAAAATTTCAATGCGCTTTTGGATTTGCGAGTGTGTCGGTCAAGAATCGTGTCCAAAAATAACTCATAAATGTAAATTCACTTTCAGGAAGTCCCACCTACAAAATATAAGCTTGCACATATATGCCTGAATGAAGGTCCCCCACGCAGTGCATTTGTTTGTGACAGTCCGCTATCTCGTAGTGTATGTGATCGCCATTAGGATATCATTTGTTATTTGCCACTTTGGACAGTATCAAACACGTGAAACTTGTCCTAATCCAGGTAGGTAGAGACTGTTTAGAAGCTTCCAAAGCTCCAAGGGTAAATAAATTGCTTTGAAACAGAAAGGCAGCAATCTTCACGAAACAGATAGTTTTGAACAGAGCAGGTCAAAAAGCTGTACATTAACGGAACTTTTCACTTACCGTCGTCAGAAGCCCGAGCCAATGTTATTCTATGAAGAAATTTTCTTTACAAATAACTTATTAACTAATACATATTTTTAAATTCTGTTTTCACATTCAGAAAATTCCCAACTGTTCAATTGACGGACCTTTCTTAAAAATGTATTTTTTTAATTTGTAATATTTTATTTTGAAATTGCAAAATGAAAAAATTTCACATATTGAAAATTCATATTTTGCAGCTTCAAAATAAAATATAAAACATCAAAAAATTAATTTTTTGTAAAAGGTCCGTCAATTTAACAGCTGAGAATTTTCAGAATGTGAAAACGGAATTTAAAAATATGTATTAGTTAATGAGTTATTTGTAAAGAAAAATTTCCCATAGAATAACATTAGTTTCGGCTTCCGGCGGCGGTGAGTGAAGAGGGCCCTTAATATTACCATTTGACTGAGATGCATAAAATAAATAAAACGATAAAATGACCAATTCCTTTCAAAGTTGTTTTACTTCTCTACATAAAGTGCTGTTTTTAATAACATATTCAATTAAAATATCACTTTTAAATTATTTTAGAAAAAAGAAATATAACGATCGCTTCCCTTAGTAAACTATATCTTCTATTTCAGAATTTTTCTCAAACGAAACACACCAGTAGAAAAAAAAAATAAAGTAATTTTTTCAATTAAAATTGCTATTAGATAAAAACTGCTTAATCATGTGACTGTAAGAATAACATTTTTTATTTAATAGAATAAAGTGTCTTTGACATCCGAGCTGAACTAGAATAAATGAAAAACATCATATCTCAAAGTCATTAAATTTTGTTTCAGTTTTCGCATTAGCACTTCTCATAACCCCTTGATACTTAAGTTTCGAATATCGGATAACTTACTTTATTGATGCAGGTAGTAGAAGGTTCTTTGTAAACTTATGAAGATTTGCATTAATCGAGAGTATATCTAGCCGGATTTAACAGAGTTGTTTGCCCCCTGTTAATCAAAAGGGGTGAATTTCTTATAGCTTCATCTTACGACACTTTTACAGTAAGTGGTCTATAATTTAAGTGAGTTTCCTCATAGTGATCCCGTTAGACTTTTCTGTGATTTGATGAGTCTGTCAGTATTACACTGACAAGGAAGAGTCACCAACTGTTCAAAAGGTATTTATACATATTATACATAATCTGAAAGGTCTTATTGAGCTAACAACGAAAATATCCATCTTATCGGCAAATGCGCCTCCTAGAGCGAGTTATTCTCAATTGAAGTTTTTAAATTACAGATTCTTTAAGAATGTACTTCGTATAGTTTCTATCATTATAATTAATTCTGTGAAAGATTCTCATTGTAAAAACCATTGTATATATTATTAATAAAGGTCGTCCTTATATTGTTGTGGTTAGCGTCCATAACTCCCTAATAGTAGGGCTGGGTTCGAATCCTGGACAAAGCATGGATTTATTATCCCTGTACGTGGTGGCGATGACCGCGCACTGGGTACAAATGGTTATCAGTTGCACTGAGCTCCATCGTAACAGGAGAGCAAGCTTCCTATCTGGTATCATGTAATCTAGCGGTCAGAGCGGATGAATACAGTACCATGGTTTCGGAAGAGAAGGTTGGGAAAAACAGCGCGTGTGTCCTATTGGGTTACATGTATCCGTATATTTTGTTTTCAAATTTCTTTTAAATTTTAGGACATAATTCGTGAATAATCATGGTTATGAGCTGTGCAGCGTATGGTTGTAAAAATCGCTAGGGTAAAGAAAAGAAATTTAGGTTCCATAGATAAAATATCTCATTTATTTTATCGAGTACAAATGCCCAACTTGTCCCTTTAATCTCGAATGCCCAATGTGTGTCTTTAAAATAGAAGTTCATAAACATGTTATATTATTGTATGAATAAACTAATCTATTCCTTTATATTTATTAAATTTCCATAAGCAGTTATCTTATGTGTATTACAAGAAATAATGACATACTTTTTGAAAAAATATTTCGAAATTGATCCCACACTTTTTTCACAAAGTATCTTAGTACTTCTCGATAAAATATGCACTTGACGATATGCATTCGAATAGTAAGAATAAAACCTCTCAAGTCTTAAATAGAATATTTGGAATTTTGTCTTAACATTGTTTGATAAACTCTGCCAAAAATTACTTTTTAGTTCAAACCACAGTTTTCACAAATCCAAAGTATCTGATATAAAATAGTACTCAAGCTTATTTTAATACGAAAAATTTTTATCTTTTTCACAAAACTCAAATTGTAGAAAAAGAAATGTGATAATATTTTTTTATATTATTGGTTTTACTAAAAAGACTGTACAAACACCACTTTTCAAATTTAAAAGTCATGGTAGAAAAAAAAAAAAATCTGGAGTGACTCCACTCGACTTTCCGAACATTGAGTAATTAACAGTTTTGTAGATAAAGTAAAGAAAGAGTAGTTGTTAAACAAACAAAAGAGAGAAAACCATAATAGAGTGTTTGAGTATTTTTCTCCATCTATTACACGTTGTTTTATTTAACGCTACTGAACTTTGAGCCCATAGATCATAATGACAAAGAAATTTTCGTTGTGTCCCTGTAAAAACCTATAAATGTTAGATTCACCAAAATGCTTATAGTTAGTGCAACAGTGATTTATAATACTCATATAAATTTTCAGCTGAATTCAATAAGGCGTTTAGATGCTATCGTACTTTTAAAAATTTAGTCCCATAGGCCATAATGATAAAGAATTTTTCTTTGTCTCCCTGTAAAAGAACTATAAGTGCTAGATTCTCCAAAATCTATACAGATTGAGTATTTGTGATATATAATATGTGTATAAAATTATTCCTCAATTGAATAAGGCGTTTAGATGCTATCGCACTTTTAAGATTTTGCTCCCATAGGCCATAATGATAAAGAATTTTTCTTTGTGTCCCTGTAAAAAAAACTATAAGCGCTAGATTCACCAAAATCTATAGGGTTCGTACTATGGTGACTTACAATATGCGTACCAACTTTCAGGTTAATCGAACGAAGCGTTTAGACGCTAGCGTGTTCACCCACAGACATACACACATACACACATACATACACACATACACACACACATACATACATCATCGTAAAAATAGTGAAAACGGACTCAGGGGACCTCAAAACGTATAGAAACATCAAAATCTCGAATTCGGATTTTTGACATGATTACAATACTTTCCTCACTATAGTGTTCGGAAAGTAAAAAGTTTAAAAAATATTTTGTATAAAATCAAAGATACATTGTTATTACTTTCTTCTATATTCAATAGAAGAAAGTATTGGATTCGTAAAAATTTTCGACCTCGGGTTTTTGATGGATTTACACGTTTTGAGAGCTGTAGAACACGATTTAACCATTTTTAGAAAATGTCTGTCTGTCTGTGTGTTTGTGTGTGACCAAATTTTGTGGCAACTGTATCTCAGGAACTACAGCACAGAATTTCATACTAATTGGTATGTAGTTACACCTTGACATAAATTAGTGCCTATCAACTTTTGGTAAAAATTGTCCTAAAGGTTGCGTTGCCATTCCGCTTTTTCTAAATTTTTAACATGGCAGTATAGGACAAAATTTCGTATAAATGTACATAATGAGCGTTATTTTAAACTTGTGATTGTAAAAATAATATGAATTAGTGATAATAGTAGTAGTTAACTAGGAAAAAAAAATTGTGCGTGTGAGGGCATCGCTTCCCCCCCCGTGAACCCCCCTGGGGGGGAAGTCCCCCCTCGAAGGGAGTAAATTTTCAATATGGGTATCTTTCGAAAGGTCTTGTCAATAACTTTAAAACGGATGGTTGAACTGTAATTCTGTGATAATTTAAAACAAAGTTATCAATTTTTTAAAATTTTCACGAAAAAAAAAAAAAAAAAAAAAAACACTTAGGAAAAAAAAAAAATCTTTTTTTTTTTTTATATATATATTGAGAATAAAATGGACTTTTTTTTAAATTAATGTTATACTACTTTTCTAATATGGAAATCGTCTGCATTATCATAGAAGATATATATTTTTTTAATAATAATTTTAATAAATTATTTTTACTGAGTGAATTTGTATAGGAAAATATAGAAGAAAGCCTTGTGGTGGCCACAACATACTAGTTTTAAGTTGTTGTAGGCCCCACCTTGCCGAGCAGTTCAGCGATAAAAGCTGGCAGATGGGAGGTGCAGGGTTCGATCCTAGGTTACGCTCGTCAACTTAGTCGTTCGGAGTTTTCCATGGTTTTCTCCGAAACTCACGTAATTACGGGCTAAGACCCTTTCGAAAGACAAGCCCCCCCCCCCCCCCTACCCCAGAGCAATTGACCTTTATCACGCAACCAACCCAAGTTATTTTTATTTTAGGATTTCCAAGTCTACTTATTTTTTCTCTCTGACTTTATCACATTTTAAGGTTTCTAATAACCCTTATGCAATTTTTGATGTTATATTATTTTATCATGCATTTCGTCAGACATATATATTATTATTATTATTAAATTGGATTTCATTATTTTAATATATTAAAATTATTAATATATATATTAAAATTATATTAATATATAAATTAAAATTATATTAATATATAAATTAAAATTATGCCAATGTGTGCAAAAACTATTTTTTTTTCCCTTTTCTAAAATATTTTTGTAAGGTGCTTATAGATGCATATTTTAAGAATTAAAATGTGGCTAATCACCCTCTAATAGTACTAGTCAACCAGAAAAAATATTTTTTATATAAATAAGCATCGCTCCTTTCCTGTAATTAAAAAAAAAAATCTCCGATACCTTAAAAACGAACATTTCTAGCGTAAGCTACGAAAGTCCGTCAATCAATGACACATTTCTAAATAATTTATTTGAAGAGAAAAATTCAAATAAATACTTAGTACAGATTAATTAAATGTTCCCTGGCCTTAAATATTAAGTGTTTTGCACTGTTTTCACGGTTTAATCAAGTACGGAAATACAAACTACAACAAAAATAAATTAGAATTTAGCATGTTCTAGGCTAGAGAAAAGGAACTATATTTTCTCTTTTCCCAAGCTGCTTCATCGGGATGTAATTCGGCTAGCAGACGACTGACCGGGAACTTGACTCTCCTGTTACTAATGGAGCTCAATGATCAGTTGAGCGACCGCACAGTTAATGCTCATTTGCAAGTACCGCACCATTGGAAAATGAATAAATAAACACACACACACACACACATATATATATATATATGTATAATTACATGTAAAGTATTTAACTGTTTATAATAATTACTTTGTGTCAACAATAAAATCATATATACAAAACTGTATGAAAAGTATTAAAAAGACAAAAAAAGCAATTAAAGTAAAAAAGAAACTATTGTAATTTTTATTGTAAAGAAGAAAACTATTACTTTATACAATTCATTTTCATTAAAATATTATATTTTAGGTAATAATATAATTATTAATTTTTTAAAAGTAAAAAAATATTTTTCCTGCTTATTTTCTCCCTTCATTACTATGTTAGTGCATTAAATTTCTTTTATTGTTCCCCTATGCAATGTCAATATCCAAAATATTGATTTTGTCGATGTACAGGAAAATCTTTCTCATTGTAAATATTTAACACATGGCTACAAAAAAAGTATTGGATTTAAAAATTTAATGCTGCCTCAACATATTTATTAAACACATAATAAAATACTTTACTAACATTATAAATAGTCATAATTAGCACGAGAATCTGTTAAAAAATTGATTTTCATGATAGAAAGAGCCTGCAATTTACAAACTTTAATTGAGAATTCACGCTAGGGGGCGCATTTGCCGATATAATGGATATTTTTATTATCAACTCAGTTAGAGCTTTAAGAGGATATATAACATGTATAAATACCTTTTGAACAGTTGGTGACCCACCCTGGTGAGAAAAATTTCTGTAACTGACCCCTAGAATCTAAGTTGTGGCTCTAGAAAAAATAGTCCCATGTCATCCTTATAAATTCTAGTCCCCTTAGAAAGAGAGTTCTGGAAGACCCTATTAGAATTCTAGAGCGTTTGCCTATGTTCTCGAGATCAGAGTTATTTAAAAATCTCTGAAAATAAATGAGACTACAAGAGGCGGGTTTCTGTAACTATAATCTTGGTTTATTACCAAAGTCTAGAAAATCAAGCGAGAATTTCTCGCAATAGAAATGATTCAGAATATTTGGAGTATTCAGAATATTTTTTCACCATCTATAAATATGTACACTAGAAATTCTCGATAATTTAGTCTATTCAGTTTATTGGCAGGAAGGCGGTATATTTTTTTTTCTCAGTGTAAAGGTAGTGTTACATACAGTTTCATTATTCTTTATCAACTATTCAATTAAACTTTGAGTTTTGCTTGTTTTTACTCCGTAAACATATAAACCCCGGAATTAATATGCTTTTTTTTTTTTTTAATCCATGTGGCATGTGGCTTCAAATGTGCCATCCTCTAAGTACTGTTTGTTTATTATGTTTTGTTTATTAGAGTTGTTTTCTGTTGGATTCTTTGAAAATTTGTATTATAGTCTATTGCATTTTAAATTCCATGTACCATAGGGGGTCCACCAGTGATTTAATATTATAGCCACTACCCCAGCAGCAAATCTTCTCCGAAAAACATCCCCAGGGTATCCCGTGGATAAAAAGGAAATCCTTTGGACCACCTCAGGATGTTCTTTGGACAAGTTTGCTTCTAGGGTAGTGAACGAAATCGTACATTTGTGCTCAAGGGTAAAAAGGGTCTCTCCTAACGAATTCTTTTCCCCTTTCTGAGATACTCCTACTTGAAAAAAATCATTCTTATTGATCTATGTGGTTTCAGTGATATTGTATCTGTTGCTTGGCTTTCGCTACGTATAATAATTCATTATATATATATATATATATATATATATATATATATATACACTGCGCTGAAAAAAATAAAAAACAAATTTGACCCCTGATACCATTCTTGCTGATTCTTATGTAAAATGTCCTCCTGAATCCGAATATGACTATCCTTTTGCCCAGTCACTTACCGTTTTCTAGGGACACCTTTCCCAATTTACATCACTGTTCAGTAATTTTATGGTCATGAATTCGATTTGAAGAATGAAAAAATATTAATTTAACACTTGAAAACTATATATATATATATAATGGTTAATAAATAATATTAATAATGGATTTAAAAAACATAAGAAATGTAATACATAATTTCAGTGGCAAAGCCCCCCCCCCCCTTAAATTTACCCTTGCCGAAAATGTTGATGTTTCAGATTTTTCCAATTCTGTAGCCCCTGAGAAGATATTTAACAGTTAAAATAATCTTTCCCCCCTCTAAAAAATCAAATTTATAGCCATAAAATTATCGAAAAGTAATAAAAATAGGGGGACGTCCCGAAAAAATGGTGAGTTATAGGTCAAAATGGACGTCATTTTTGGATTCATGAGTTCATTTTACATAATTGGCCAAAATGGTGTTGGGGGCAATTGTCATACCGAACAGTGTATGTGTGTATATATACATATATACGTGTGTGTATGTATGCTATGCACGCATATGTAGAGAGTTAGTTACCAATCTGCGTCCGTCTTTGGTATTTTCCCCATACAAGCAGGACAGGCCCTTCATCATCATCATCTTCAGCACCATCAGCAACATTGCCTCCTGAAAGTAATTAAAAAATTTAGAAAATAAAAGCAAAAATGTGTTTAAATATTATAATAAAGAAAATTATATAATGTATATTTATAATTATAAAATAACCATTAATTCCAGAATTTAAAATATTCGTTAAGTGAAATTACCTAATGATAAAGAGGAATTTAAAAATCATATATATATATATATATATATATATAGAGAGAGAGAGAGAGAGAGACCAAGTGATTCAAAATAGGTGTCACAGCAATTATCTCTTAAACTACTGTCGTAGAAAGTTACTTCTATTTTCAAAATTGGTTAAAACAATGATTTTTAAATACAGAATTATTTTGTTCAAGGGGTGAAAAATATTGCCTTTTCTATATAATGAAAACAAAAGAAATCACTCTTATCTGAGAAGGGAAGTATGAAACCAAACCAAGCTTAAATTACAGAGCACGTGCGAAAATATAGTGTAGACTGCAAAATTTGCACCCCCCCCTCCCCCCATGGATTAAAATATTACCCTAATAGTTTTAGATATTTCTAAAAAAGCCAACAAAATACAAATCAAAACAAGTTAAGGTGGAAGCATCGAGATCGCGTGCCACCAAAGGAGTTATGCATATTAATTTTTTATTTAAACTATTTAATTTTAAATTTTAAATTAAATTAGATCATTAATTTAAGAAAAAACATTTATTATATTAAGAAGTTTTTTTTTTTTTTTTTTTTTGTATACCAATTAATAAAGCGTTACCCAGGAATTTATAAAATAAAATCATGTATAAAGTTACAAATATAGTTTCTAATTTACAATGATTATGATTAAAAGTAAAAAAATAATAATAATAATGAATGCATAAGTCTTTTTTCCCAATGAAAACAATGAACATAAAAACAATAATCACAATTAACTGCATTCGGATAAACTGGGGAGCCTTGGCCACAATGGAGTCTTGTTCTACCCTACAAGTTTTGTATTTAAAAGTATTTTGGCATTTTCTCACAAAATCGTAGACGAATCTATTGGTATCATTGGATATATACCTTAATTACATTGGAGTACTTCTTAGCAGTGTGAAGAGAAACAAAAAAGAAAGTTTTTTCCACTAAAAGTATTTTTTTTAAACATAAATTGTAAGACTTTGAATTATGTTTAAGTAATTGAGATTTTTCTAAGTTCTATTATATTGAGGTTTTATTTAAGTTATAAAGTTTGTGCAATTAAATAGGCTTAAAATCACAATGTGTCATTCTTTACAAAATGACTAGTTGCAGAAGCTTGGCCCACTCTCTCTAAAGGATAATTGGCCACTAGGCCATGGCTTTTTTAGTTAAATAATTTTGAAAATCTATACAGGTATCTATGCATCCCTGTTGAAGTTATAAAGGCAGCAGTAGCAGTGATGAAGGTTGCTAACAAAGGTTTTAACGTTCATAACACAGCTGTAGATTATGGTATTGCACAAATAGCTCATTAGAGGTATATTAAAAAAAATACAAATTGAGTAAAAAGAGAGGAGATGTGGATATGCATTTTAGTAACAAAACTAGGAAAATAAATGTTTACTATTGAAGAAGAAAACTTTTGACTGAATATCTGATAGTGTGATCCTTATTACATTGTGGATTATCTCCAAAGAACACTAGGTAGATTGTACTATGAGTTTGCAGCAAAGAATAAACAAATCCTACACAAATGGATTTCGAGGTATAACTGCTTTTCCTGATTAACTATGTGGAAATATGTACATACGTCGGGAGTTATCGCTGGGAAAACTTGAAATTACAAGTATAAGTAGATAAATTACATTCAATAAATTCAAGAATAGTGCATTTCAAGATAATTTGAAAAAAGTTCTTCAAGAATTTAAATTTGGACCAAATTCTATTCAAAATGTGGGTGAAACAGGTATTAGCCCAGTTCTATAAATATACTAAAAAAATTTTCATGAGCTGATATTCCTCCTTTAATGCAATTTTTGAATGATGAAGATTTCCTTGGTGCAGCAGATACATGATAAGCCAGGAATTGAGATAAATAGTTTCTAAGAATTATTCTGCAATAAATTACTCAAATGATGTAAATATTGCTGAACCTTCATAAAGAGTCACTCAACTCAGAATTTATCTATTACCCTCGAACAGCGGTGTGCCTCTCTGAAAACTGGACCTAGGAAGACTGAAGATGGAAGAATTCCTGCAAAGTCAACTGAAATGAAATAAACGAAACAAAAGGGCGGAAATAAGGTAAAATTCAGAACAGCAAACATCTAAGATTTCAGAAAGTTAAAAAAAAAAAGAAAGAAAGACATTTTAAGTAATATAGAGGAATTTGATATGAATCTCTCTCCTAGTTTCACTGATGAAAACACGGAAGAATTTGAAAAGGAGAGTAAACAGTTTATGAATGGTGACTTTGTACTAAAATTTGCAACAAAGATTAGTGTTTTTTTTTTTTTTTTTTTTTTTTTGCTGCATGACACATGGAATTGTAAATGATGAGAATGAAGTCACCTTCTTATGACGATGCGAATAAACACTGTTATTATATATATATATATTGAAAAGAAAGACTTGTCTTTTATTCAGTTCACAGATATGACTAAATTGCCCTGGCACAGCTGCCAAGTGTTCCGATTTTCCCGTATTTGTTCTTTTTTTTTTTTTTTTTTTTTTTTTTTGCTTTGTTCAAGAATCTGATTTTACTCGAAAATATTCCGAATTTTAAGCTTTGTAACATTTAAAAGAAATAAAACGATCGGTGATCAAACGCCTTGCAGAAGACTTGCTATTTTTAACCTTTCTCCATACACAACACAAATGCCAATGTTCATTTTATACTTGCTTTATTAGATTCTAGAATCTACAAAGACTTCGAATTTTTTTAATATTTACCACTCATGTAATTGCTTGCCATCCCCTCTCCGCCACATTCTAATGACCGGCAATCGAAAATATCACAGAATCCTTGCGATTACCAGTCTTTCACCTTCTGCAACATAAATGCCAATCTTCTTTTTAAACTGCCTTTATTAGATTCTAGAACCTACAAATAAGTAGAATTGTTCACTATCTCTCACTCATATAATTTTCATCCCCCTCCCCTTCCCCTCCTGCTATTGATTAGTGATTAAAACGCCCACAAGAAGCTTTGTGGTTTTCAATTTTTCTTTATTTTCAGCATAAATGTCAAGTAGGATTTTAAACTTGCTTTATTAAATTCTAGAATCAATAAAGAGGTAGAGTTGTTGAATATATCTTATTCATGTAAGTTTTGTTGTGACCCCGCCTCCCTTTTCCTGTTTAAAGAATGCTTAAAAACTGTTTAATAAAAAGTTTTTATAGTTAAAAGTAAAATAATTAATAATTAATAATCATTTTACTATAATTAATCTAACTAATCTATATATTAAGCACTTTTAAGTGTTGAAAAAACTGTGCATATGCATAAAATAACGCGTAAATATGGGAAGAAAAATCCTGAATTTGTCCTTCGCACAAGTTCCTATTTTTATTCCTGGTGGGTTGGCAGCTATGCCATGGCTAATGTCTTGAGTAACTATGAAAGTGCAGTTTAATTTTGATATTTTCCAGTTCATGCCATTAAGAGAGTGTTATTGTTCGTATTAGGATTAAGGTCATTTGGGCACATGAAGGTCCTGGCCCTGAGGTAGAGTGCTCTTCGTGTGTGTGTGTTTTGGGGGGAGGGGGGTTGTTTATAAAGGATCCTAGCCTATGTTTACACAAATTTCGGAAGAAATAACGGAAATCTCAAAACAGCTAGGCCGCCGAGCGTTAACTGAGATTTTTATGCACGAGAAATCAAGAAAGATTGAGGGAAGTAGACGTCAAAACACTACTGATGATGGGTTGAGATCGCAACTGAAAAGCTTAACAGAAAAATCATTACAAAGCATTTTTTTGTTTAATTATGCGCAATCGATGATATCAATGCTCTTAGGGTATGCTGAATTATATTATGCGATTTTAATCTTTAACAAAGTTAAAAACTGTTTACGACATTGGTTCTTCTAATTTGCTTGTCTGTCGATCTGTCTACGTTCTTATATCTTAAGAATCTCATTTATCCTGAAATATGATGTATGACGTTTAGGTGTACACATTTACTTCTGAATGTAGTTTAATAAAAATTGTAGATGTAGGAAATCTTGAAAGTGAAAAGGAAAATATTATTTAAATCTCATACAGTAATGTCCAAAAATTGATCATAAGTACATTCAATGTCTTCATACAACACTAAATTAGAAGTGAATTGAGATATATTTTCTAGGTGTAATATAGGAGTGCTTGCTATACAAATGATGTGAACAAGTGATGTGAATTAGAAATCTGATTACAGGCCAATAAAAAAATATTCGGATTTACTACGGGAAATTACTAGAGGTGAATTTTTAACTGTGTTAGTTGTACGCCGAAATTTAGGATTCAATCATTTAATCTCTGTGTGTACATGCCTGTTGTCAGCATTATTCAAGAATAAATATTAACATTAAATTTAAATGTTGTGTACTAAATTCAAGTTTTTCATGGTTGCTCTTTGTGCATGTCTATTATCAACTCTTAAAAACAAATAACACTACTCGGCGTAAAAATTGCCTCTGACACCATTTCAGCATATTCTTATGTAAATTGACCTCCTGAATCCGAATACAACGTCCATTTTGCCCTATTACCCCCGTTTTTTAGGAAAAGCCACCTATTTTTTTTATCATTTTTCGGTGATCTTATGGCTATGAATTTGATTTCTAGGAGGGGGGGGGGATTATTTTAACCTTTAAATATCTTCTGAGGGGGTACATAGTTATAAAATTCTAAAACATGAAAATTTGTGACAAGGATTTTTTTTTTTTTTTTTTTGGAGCGGGAGGGGGGATTTGCCACTGAAAATATCCATTACATATCTTATATATTTTTTAAATCTGTTATTGATGTTATTTTTTAAACTTTATATATATATATATATATATATATATATATATTGTTTTTAGGTGTTAAATTAATTATTTTTCATTTTTCAAATTAAATTCATTGTCATAAAATTATCGAACAGGGAAAGAAATTGAGGGAGGATATCTAGAAAACGGTGGGTGACTGGGCGAAATGGGAGTCATATTCGGATTCAGGAGGTCATGTTACATAAGAATTAGCAAGAATGGTATCAGATCTCGATATTTTTTTTCAGAGCAGTGTATTTGCTGGCAATTCAAATATTTTAATTTAAAGTTCAATGATGTTGCTAAATGAAAAGTTTGATCATTATTAATAAGTTTTAAGGAGCGAGCGGTGTGCATAAAAATTGTCTGAATAAATTGTAATGAACTGTTAAATTTAGTAACAGATATTCAAAAAGGTGGATTGAAGGCGAAAGCTCCCTCATCCCGCCTCACACAAAATTATTTGTAAAATAAATTTTGAATTGCTTTTATCATATTTTTGTTCACATTACTCATTATGTTTTCCATTAACCTGCAATCTGTTTTTATAGTACTGAAATGCTTGGTGACAGAAAGTCGTATGACAGCCACAAACTTGTTTTTTTTTACACTTTCCGACAAGGTTAAAAAGTGTTTATAGCTTAGGCTTGCTGGTCTGTCTGTCTGACCGTCCGTCTGTCTGTAAACCATATTTTCATACCCTTAATGTACAAAAATATTAATGAAATTGAAATATGTTATACAAGTTCAATATCGGATGTTCCCTGTTGAATATGGAGTTTAAACCTCTACTAGTTTGTCTACAGGGACCACCTAAAATATTTCAAAGCATTGCTAAAAGTGTACTTTCGTTTACATTAAGCGTTTTTAAAATTTTCTAACATTTTTAACACTTCCCAACAAGGTTGAAAAGTGTTAATGACTTCGGTTTGTCTGTCTGTCCGTCTGTCTGACTCTCCGCGCTCTAATTTCCGTAAACATTTGTGGAAATTCTTTTAACTGATATATGTATTCAAGTTTACTATCGGATGTTCCCTTTTGAAAATAGAGTTTATACATTTACTGATTTGTATACAGGTACACCCGAAAGTAGTTCAAAGCATTGTGTTCTATGAGAGCTATTTCTTCAAATCGTATTTTCATACTATTACTGTACACATATCTTAATGAAATATAAATATGTTATTCCAGTTTACTATCGGATTTTCCCTGTTGAAAATAGAGTATAGAACTCTACTGGTTTGTGTACTGGGGCATCCGAAAGTATTTCAAAGCATTATGTTCTATGAGAGGTATTTCTATAAATCATATTTTCATACCTTTACTGTACAAATATATTAATGAAATTCAAATATGTTAATCAAGTTCACTATTGGAATTTTTTTTGTATAAAATGGATTAAATACCAAATCTGTTTTATATAAAAGGACACTCAAAAGTATTCTAAAGCATTGCGTTCTATGAGAGATATTTCTATAAATCAAATTTTAATAACTTTACTTTCCACGAAGTTTAAGGAAATTGAAATATGTTATTTATATGCACAAAAGAATGCTTTACATAAAATATAGCATGATTAGCATTAGATTTACAGGGTGACACAAAAAAATTCTGCATATTAAGAGCTATTATTAAAAATTTACTAGAATTCTACTTTCATTTACATTAAGCGTTTTTAACACTTCCTAACATTTTTTTTAAGTGTGAATATGATATTAGTTTGTGTATCGGTCCGTCTGCCCGCGCTCTAACTCCCGTAAATATTTATCGAATTTTTTAAAACTGATATATGTTATTCAAGTTCACTATCAGATGTTTCCTATTGAAAATGGAGTTTATACCTCTAATGGTTTGTGTACACGGACACCCGAAAACACTTCAAAGAATTGTGTTCAATGAGAGGTATTACTATAAACCATATTTTCATACCTTTACTGTACAATATCTTCATGAAATTGAAATATGTTATTCGAGTTCATTATTGGATGTTTCCTATATAAAATAGATTACATATCTACTCTGTTTTATATACAGGAACACTCAAAAGTACTCCAAAGCATTCGTTCTTTGTGAGATATTTCTATAAATCAAATTTTAATAACTTTTCTTTCCACGAAGTTTTAGGAAATTGAAATATGTTATTTATATGCACAAAAGAATGCTTTGCCTAGAATAAAGCATGGTTACCATTAGATTTACAGGGTGACACAAAAATATTCAGTTATATTAAGAGCTATTAACAAAAAATTGTTAGAATTGTACTTTCGTTTACATTAAGCGTTTTTGACACTTTCTATCACTTTTTAGTGTGAATATAATTTCAATTTGTGTATCACTCTGACTGTTCTCCTGTCCGTTTTTCTGCGCTCTAATTCAAGTAAATATTTATGGAATTTCTTTAAACCGATATATTTTATTGAAGTTCACTATCGGGTGTTCCCTATTGAAAATGGAATGAATACCTTTTCTGGTTTGTGTACAGGGACACCCAAAAGTATTAGAAAGCATTGTGTTCTATGAGAGGAGGTTTTATAAATCATATTTTAATACCTTTAATATATAGAAAATTTAATGAAATTTTAATATGTTATTCAATTCCCTATCGGATGTTTCCTATGTAAAATAGAGTACATTTCTAACTGGTTTGTGTACAGGGGCACTTGTAAGTGCTCCAAAGCATTGTGTTGTATGAGAGTTATTTTTATAAACAAAATTTTAATAATTTTATTTTCCATAAAGCTTAATGCAATTGAAATATATTATTCGTAATCAAAAAAGAGTGTGCCTTCTATGTAATATAATATGGTTAGCATTAAATTTACAGGGCCACACAAAAATAATCAGTTACATTAAGAGGTATAAAAAAAATTTGCTGGATTTGCACTTTTGTTTACATGAGCCTTTTAACACTTTCTTATAATTTTAGTGGCAATATGATTTCAATTTCTGCATATGTCTGTCCGATTGTCTACCTTTCTATCTGTTTGTCTCCGGCTCCTATCATCCATGAATATTTTGAGATTTTTTTTTCAATGATACACTCAAGTTCCCTATGGAATGTTCCCTATTTAAACTGTCATTTATAGGTCCTCTACAACTAGTTTTTTTACAGGGACAACAAAAACAATAAAAAAAAAAGCCAATGTATTACGTTTTAAGACAGAATTTTTTAAAAAGTTATATTTAAAAGAATTTCTACTACAAAAATCTTAAAAACTTTCACATGTATTATTAAAATTCTAAAATATATTTTTGTATAGAATATGATATGATTAACTTTCAGATTTACAGGGCTACAGTAAAATATTCAGAGAGTTTAAAAGCTGTAATTATAATCAAACGGCTGCATTTTCTTTTGCGTTAAGTCTTTTTAACACTTTCCAAAATGTCTAAGATAATTTTAAAATCAATTAGTCTATCTGTATGTTTTCCAGTCCTTCTGTCTGTTGTGCGATAACGTAGGCAAAGAATATTAATAGTTATTCGATACAACAATTGCGTACATGTGGAAAGTGTTACTAATCAATGCGTACTGCATGATTTTTCTTTCTTGTTTTCTTATTATGTCCTCCCTTTACTTTTCTGAACCATATGAAAATTAAAATATTTACGATCAGACGAAATGTATCATCTCTCATGATTTAATGTTTGTTCGAAATATATATATATTTTTTTAATGTTATATTTCTTTGTTTTTTCATTCATTACAATAAATTTATTTTGATCTCATCATCATAACTGAATCTGAGCTAAAAGAATAAGGAAACCAGAGAATACTCACTGTCTGGGGGTGGTCTTCGCCTCCTAGGCAATTCCCGGAAGTTGCCAGGGCTTAGGCTGTCACCTAGGAACAAATATATAAAAAAATATAAGAACTAATAAATTACTATAAATGAGATATTATTAAACAGATATGATTATGTTTTTGGCAATTTACTTAATCCACCTACTGCAATACATTAACCTCTCTCCTTGTATATATATAAATTACAAAAAAAAAAAAAAAAAAAAAAAAAAAAAAAAAACATCCTCACTATACCTTCTGAAATATGAATCAAATTAAAATTGATCTATTGTTTTATCTTAGGAATAGATTAGTTGGGCATATTTCAAAATAACGTAATCAGAAAAAGAAACGTAATTAGAAAAATTTTTGTATAAAAAATATTTATGTACGCAGACCAGATGAAATTTTCAGAAGAAAATTGTTAATCAGTTCGATCTATCATATTTTTCTTTGCTTTTCGCAATTTTTAACCTGTTTTTTTATGTTCAATGTCATATAAGCTTCCTAACCAAATTTAGTTTTCCATTTTTTTAAATTTAGTCCTCTGCAAGAAGAGAATACAAAATTCCAATTTTTTTTCTAACTCAGCAGGAGTGACATGTTTAGATTTGTAAGACATACATTTGTTTAAAAATTATGAGTTTCAATTCATTTCGTCGGGTAATAAAATCAAACATAATAAACTGCGAAACCGAAATTTAATGAAGTTTTACAATACCACTGTGTTATATAATTGCAATAACGTGTGTTAATTCAAAGTAACAAACACGGAATCATCCTGTTTAAATAATTTCAAATATGTGAAAAAGTAAGGTTTTTCTAGAAAAACAAAGAAATAACAGCATTTACTTACGTATATATATATATATAAAAATACATATTAAATGGCGCATAAGTTTAAGCACTTACGTTTTTTTACACATTTATAAAAATGACATCTAATTGTACAAAAACATCACAAAACAATGTGAGAATTTTCAAAATTTTATACTTTGTCTATTATCGAAAGAAATACTTAACAGATCTTAAAGATATAGTTATACAAAATAAAGGAATGATTTTCATTAAGTGAAATCTACTGTTTATTTACAATTTACAGATATCATTTGAAACTTGGCTTTTCCATTTCAACGATAATTGCTGAATATAATCACGTTATGAAATATATTTCATTTACTGTATGTTGTATATAATGAACAATCTTTCAAGCTTAGAAACAATGCTGTTATTAATATCTCTCTAAAAGCAAAAGTCTGAAATTCACTTATAAAAAAGTAGAGAGAAACACTGCTTTGGAGTAAAAAGAAAGTTTAAAAGTTATGAAATGAACAATTAAATAAAGATAATTAATAAAGCATAATTTAAGTACCTGGGGGTGCAGCAGGATCATCAAATAAATTCATATTTGTGTTAGCCATGACTGCAAAATAAATATATATAATTATGCATTTAATTTAATTTGAATAAAATTCAATATTATTATAGAATACGTAAAAAGACAATGGTTCTGAATATTTTGGAAGTTAAGGTGCATTTAAAATTCTGAAAAGAAGAGTAGCTCCAGTAGATGCAAAATTCTGAGAAATAATTTATGAAAACTAAGCTGAATCGTTTGGTAAACCCTCATTTTCTCGCCAATAATACACAGAAGAATTTTTTCCTCTTTTACCAATAATTTAGCTAACGATAGATGATCCTAAGTCATGCATTTGAGAACTTATAAAATACTTACATTATAGTTTTAAAGTACTCTTCGACACCTTTTTAATAAACTTCTGTTCATTTAAAGAAATACAGCGCTTCTTTTATATACATTGGGTTTCCTTATATGGTAAAAAGTAACAGTCAATGATACAACAACTCTTAAAATATTAATTTTAAGTAATGTATATTGCGAATAAATAAACGTGTTTTTAGAAAAAGAAATATGTTGATTATCATAATCAAATGATGAGTTTACATTGGGACACAACAAGGTGCACCATAAAATTTTCTATGGCGCATCAGTATTTCCGGACAAAAACTTTAAATAACAGTGACACACAAAGGATAATTAAAAAGTACTATCCGAATATAAATTGCACTTTCTTTTACTAAGCTTTACCCACTAACCCCCATCTTGTAAATACTTGTATTACGAATTTTTAGTTAAACTAAGTTATAAAATCACTATTTTTAACGCTTTTTAACCTTGGTGAAAAGTTTTAAAGACTTCGGCCTGCCTTTCCGTTTTCTAATTCCCGTAAATATTTGTGGAATTTCTTTAAGCAAATATACATTATTCAAGTTCATTATCGGTGATACCTGATTGAAAATGGAGTGAATACCTCTACTGGTATGTGTGCAGGGACACCCGACAGTATTTTAATGCTTTGCGTTCTATCAGAGGTATTTCTATAAACCAAGTATTAATTACTTTATTTTGCATAAATATTAAAGAAATTGAAAAATGTTATTCATATACTTTCTCTAGAACATAGTATGATTAGCATTAAATTTATGGGGGTACAAAAAATATTGAATTACAGTATAGGCTATTACTGGAAATTTGCTGGAATTGAATTTTCGTTTATATGTATTAAACATTTTAAACACTTTCTAACATTAAAACCCGAATAAACTACTACGTCAGAAACGCCAAAGAAAAATATTTGAGATGCATACAGCTGTTTTGGTAGCCTTAAGCCGTCTTCAGTGCAAAAAGAATACAGCAAGAATACCGAAACAGCTGTATGCATCTCAGATATTTTTCTTTGGCGTTTCTGAAGTAATAGTTTATTCGGGTTTTAATATTCCAACGCCAAGTCTCCTGTTATTACTTTCTAACATTTTTGAAGAGTGATTATGATTTTAATTTGTGTATCTGTCTGACCGACTATCCATATCTTCATATGTGTTTGTCGGCCCGCCACAAAACTTCATAAATATTTTCAGATTGAAAAACAAAGTCATGTTATTTAAGATTAATATGGAATACTCCCTATTTAAAATAGCACTAAAAGGTCCTGTACATCTGGCTTATATACAGAGACACACAAAACAATGCAATACGTTTTAGAATAGACATTGTTATAAATCACATTGAACAAGATTTCTACTGTAAAAAATCACAAGGAAATTTACATTTACTGTTATTTTGCTAAAATAATATGTTGTATGGAATATGATATGGTTAACCTTCAGATTTACATAGCAACTCTAATATAATGAGATAAGTTAAGGGCTGCAATTATAATCTAAAGAATGCATTTCCTTTTGCAATAAACATTTTTAACACTTTCCAACAATATTTAACAGTTCTTATGAAATTAGTTAATCTATCTGTATGCCTTTCAGTCTTTCTGTCTGTCCGTTGCGTGATAACCTAGTCAAAGAACAATGAAAGTTACATGACACAACAAGTATTTAATTGTACGTACAGTTGGAAAGTGTTATTAATGAATGCAAATCGCATGATTTTTCGTTCTTGTTTGCATTTCTCTGATATTTGTAAACTGGTATTAATTAGAGGGTCTCGATTTCAAAAACTAAATTATGATTTTCTTTCGTTTTTTCCTTTATTTTTTTTTATTATTTTTACATGTGAATAAATTCATAAATTCTATACATGAGAAAGAGAAATTATGATAAAATGTAAATTATAAAATTATATACAGAATATTTCATAATTCTGCTGATATTTATAACTTTATTATTATTTGATTTCATAATTGTACCCGTATATCTAATTTGATATTAAGAAAAATCTCATAAATAAAATTAAAGATTAATCATTTTAAACTAACAATATTAAGAAGCTATTCCAAGTGAGTTTAAAATGATACAGAATATTCTGTAATTGATAATCATAATTCAACATTTGATTGTTGTAATGTTGAACGTCTAATCTTATAAGCGGTTTACGTGTTTGAGGAATACGTCTTCACGGCATAATATACTTAAACTAGTTGGCATAGGTGGACTCTGCTCAGTTCCCCATCATATTTATGTTCTCATAAATTTCTAGTTTGAGAGATATAATCATGTTAAAAGAAATGAATTTGACAAAAGCTTGATACAGTGACAGAATGAAAACCCCGCCTAATAGGCTATCCACCGTTCACTTCGATATATTTATCTTATTCAAATCTATTAATTTGTTTTATCAGGGTCAATTCCGTTGTTTAGTTTTCATGCTACTATTTCCAATGCAATAATCCTCAAAATTCATATTTATAAGAAATTTTACAATTTCGCTATGTTGGTAAAATCGTAAATTACGAATAATTTACGAAATTATCCTATTAGAATATTTGTATTCAATCATGTTCAAACAAATATCATAAATGTAATTTTGAAGTTGTCTAATGTATTTATGAGCCTCAAAATGAAAGTTTATGCTCAATTTTAACTTATTCTGGCATGTTAAGTAAATCGTAAATTCCAAATAACTTACGAATTTTTTTAAATTGGAAAAATCATAGTCTATGATATTCATGCCAGTATCCTAAATAATATTTCGAAAGTGGTTTGACATCTTTACGATGAAAATATCCCTCAAGATTGACGTTTATGTGAAATTTTGCTCTATGCTGCCATGTTAAGAAATTCGTAAATTTCCAATAACTTACGAAATTTTTATATTGGAAAATTCATAGTCATTAATATTCATACCACTGTCCTAAATAATATTTCAAAAGTAGTCTGACATCTTTACGATGAAAATACCTCTCAAAATTGACGTTTATGTGAAATTTTGCCCTATACTGCCATGTTAAGAAATTCGTAAATTTCCAATAACTTGCGAAATTTTCAAAGTAGCATATGTATAGTTACTGATGTTCATTCCGGCATCAAAACTGATATTTTAAAACTGGTCTGACATTTTTACAGCAAAAAGTTTTCATTTAATGTACGTTTAAGTGAATTTTTGTCCTATTCTCCCATGTTAAGAAAATCGTAAATTTCTAATAACTTACGAAGTTTTTAAATTCGAATGTTGCAAATAAATAGGGTTCTTGCCAGTGTCGAAAATAATATTTTAAAACTGATCTGACCTCTCTGCAACAATTTGTTCTTGAGATATCGTGTACACAGACTAACAAACTAACGGACTTACACACTAACAGACTAACAGACTTACAGACTTACAGACTAACAGACACCCTACAGACAGACACCATAGAAATTTTGTCATTTTCGGATTCCTCACACCTGAAAACGTGCAAAATAGTCAAAAAACCGAGGACGAAAATTTTCACGATTACCTAAGTTCCCCATACCTATAGTATGATGGGGAACTAAATTTTCACGATTACCTAAGTTCCCCATACCTAGTGTATGATGGGGAACTAAAAAATATATCTGCTATTTGAAAACTGTAGGAATTCCAGTATCCACTTTTACAAGTATTTAAGTCATTTGGTGATAATTTGGCCACATGACATAAAACTGACCAAACAAATCAGACATCTAACAATTTTTCTGTAAGTAAAAACTGATAAATATGTAAAAACATAGAAAATAAAGATTACCTAGCGATTTTTTTTTTTTAAAGCAAAAGTAGAACAATTTTTTGAAACACCAATTACAGAGATCTAAAAGTGGCATACCTAATTAGGGTGACAATTATTTGTCCTGTAAAAATTGTGCATTACGTACAAAAGGATGCCTTATAAGGTGTTTATATAGCAAATAAAAAAAAAAAGTCTCAAAGCTCTTTTAGTTCCCCATCATACTATAGGTATGGGGAACTTAGGTAATAGTGAAAATTTTCGACCTCGGTTTTTTGACTTTTCTACACGTTTTCAGGTGTGAGGAATCCGAAAATGACAAAATTTCTATGGTGTCTGTCTGTAGGGTGTCTGTTAGTCTGTTAGTGGGTTAGTGTGTTAGTGTGTTAGTACGTTAGTTTGTTAGTCTGTGTACACGATATCTCAAGACAAAATTGTCGCAGAGAGGTCAGATCAGTTTTAAAATATTACTTTCTACAGTGGCAAGAACCCTATTCATTTGCAACATTCGAATTTAAAAACTTCGTAAGTTATTAGAAATTTACGATTTTCTTAACATGGGAGAATAGGACAAACATTCACTTAAACGTGCATTAAATGGAAACTTTTTACTGTAAAAATGTCAGACCAGTTTTAAAATATCCGTTTTGATGCCGGAATGAACATCAGTAACTATAAATATGCTACTTTGAAAATTTCGCAAGTTATTGGAAATTTACGAATTTCTTAACATCGCAGTATAGGGCAAAATTTCACATAAACGTCAATTTTGAGAGATATTTTCATCGTAAAGAAGTCAGACTTCTTTTGAAATATTATTTAGGACACTGGCATGAATATTTATGACTATGAATTTTCAAATATAAAGATTTCGTAAGTTATTGGAATTTACGAATTTCTTAACATGGCAGAATAGAGAAAATTTCAAATAAACGTCAATATTGAGGGATATTTTCATCGTAAAGATGTCCGACCACTTTCGAAATATTATTTAGGATACTGGCATGAATATCATATACTATGATTTTTCCAATTTAAAAAATTCGTAAGTTATTTGGAATTCACGATTTACTTAACATGTCAGAATAAGGCAAAATTGAGCATAAACTTCCATTTTTGAGGATCGTAAATACATTAGACAACTTCAAAATTACGTTTATGATATTTGTTTGAACATGATTGAATACAAATATTCTACTAGGAAATTTTCGTAAATTATTCGTAATTTACGATTTTATCAACATAGCGAAATTTTAAATTTTTCATATAAATATGAATTTTGAGGATTATTGCATTGGAAATAGTAGCATGAAAACTAAACAACGAAATTGACCTCGATAAAATAAATTAATATATTAGAATACGATAAATATATCGAAGTGAACGGTGGATAGCCTATTAGGCGGGGATTTCATTCTGTCACTGTATCAAGCTTTGGCCAAATTCATTTCTTTTAACATCATTATAATATGTCTCACACTAGGAATTTCTGAGAACATAAATATCATGGGGAACTGAGCAGAGTCCACCTATGCCAACTAGTTTGAAATGCGGACGTTCACTAAAACTTGGTAAACTTAGTTGTTGATTGGAAAACAACAACCACATATGAAAGGCTATGTAATAGGGCGTGATTATATATATATATATTTATATGTGTGTATGTGTGAGTGTTTGTATATAGCCGTTTTTAAAGTAAAGAACATACGAGATCTGAAATCCATCTAAGGAAGTCTATTAATTTTCCAGAACTAACCAGCTAATACGTGCGAAAGGAAACCTAATGAGCTGTTTATATAGCAACTTTGAAGAAATTCGTTACAGCAATATTAAGAGATATAGGCTTACGGATCCACTTACGGTTTTCCAAATTTTACAAGATACTGGAAAGCACATCTCTATACCAGACTTCGCTTAACTCAGAAGTTTCGTCATTCTAACTTTATTAGTTTCGGAGATATGATAATCAAACTGTTGTAGAAATTAGCATGGTTGGCAAAAAGAAGGTTTTTTCTCAAGAAAAAAAAAAAAAAAAAATTCTGGTTTTTTTTTGTCTAAACCGCAGAGCTGCCAACCTAATTCAGCAAATTGTTAGTACCGCCCCTTTTTCTACACCAGTCATTCCTTAGAGTTTTTTCTTCTTTATTCATATTCATCGTAAATATATTTAAAGAAAATTACTTTAAAAACTAAGTGGTGTAGAAATAGGCGCGGTATTAACAATTCGGTTGGCAGCTCTGGATTAACCAACCGGATAAGCTAACCGGATTAGGTTGGCAGCTCTGAAACCGGGTTTTTTTTTGTTTAAACCAGGTTTTTATTAGTATATGTTTCCCAGTCACATTATACATATTTGTAAATAAAATTACCTCTTTTAAAAGTAATTAATATTACAAATATTACTCATTACTTCATCTAAATATAAGTCAAATCAATAATAATAAATATGGATGAGATTTTCAGCTTTCCTTGTAGGTTGTGATTTTCTTCCTGTAACAGTGTATACAAGAAACAAAGTTTGTACTTTCAGACATGAAAATCTCTTATATCTCATCTAATTAAAAAAGTTTTCGCATAGTCATGTTAATTAAACATTTATTTATTTTTAAGTTTAAAAATAAAACAATCAAATCATTTATTTCTGTGACAGGCTTTTGCCACCTGAATTCTTGTATTTTGCTAATGTTTATCTTTACATAAAGTTTCATTTATTTATTTATTTATAGAACTGTTCTATAAAATTACATTAAATTTACCTTTTATATTCAGAACTTCTAAAATATTCTATAATTGTACTACTGAGTTTTCCTTACAATGATGTAAATGGTGATAACAGGATTACTGTGAGTTGACTTTTTTTTTTTTTTTAATAGTGAATGTTAAACCTAACATGCCTTTCCTACAAATTAATGAAAAGAAATTAACTTAATAACAATAAAATTCTTAATTTTAGGAATTAGGGAAAAAATTAAAAAGCTCCAATAAAAAAGAGTTATAGTAAGAGATTCAAGAAAAAAAAAATATATACTTTTGGATTATGTAATGGAATATTGCATTCCATTCGAAAGTTATATATTGAATAGAATTTACATTTAATATTTTTAATAAAATTAGAAGTTTTATAGACTTTTTTGAAACTAAATTTTCCATTTTAAAGAAGCACTATTCATCGGGTGTAGAATCTTTTCCGAATAGAATTATTTCAAAATTTTTCAATACTTGGATATAAAAAAAAATTTCGTTATTTTCTTAATTCTAGTGCAGTTACATTTTTATAAAATAATTCTCAAAATGTCCTTGAATGAAGAATTTTTGCATAAAATGTTAATATCAAAGCGTTTTTTTTTTTTTTTTTTTTTTTTTTTAATAATTGCCTGAACAAATTCTAATGCAACTTCTTTTTTTATTTGATGATTCAAATTCAGTACAGATTGTTTTTGGACTTAGTATATAGATAAGAAAATGGGCTGCTATTAATAACCATATTATAACAAATACCATATACATAATTTTTTTTAAAGATCACTTTTTTTCAGTTTTGAATAAAACCAAGATGAGAGCAGTTTTTCTAATTTTACAATTTTCACTTTATATCTTTTACAAAATAAATGTGTTTTCCATTATTACTTATTTTACTTTACTGCTATTAGCCTTAGAACCTTTCATTTATAATATTTCAAGATAATTAAAATAGCCATTTTCTTCAACAATTCCTAGATTTTTTTTCCCCTAATATATAACAACTTTTAATAAAACCAGCCAATAACACATAAAATACATAACTAAAACCTTCTCTGAAGCAAAATTACAATTGGAATAAACTGAATTAAAAAAGTCATTTTCATAAAAATAATTTATAAATTTTAATTTAAAAGGGGCAATAAAATAAAAAATGATTTTTTTTTTTTAGGACTGCGGACCTATTAGTCTCAGACAGCGATTTTTGCGTTGTCATTTTCGATCGTTGGACATTTGTCGAAATCATTTTTAGATAGTTGGACATTTATCGAAATCTAAAACTTATCGAAAATATATTTGAATAATTTGAAAGCGATGTCATAATTGGGAAGAAAAAAAAAACTAATAGTCCTCCGTCCTAAACTAAATTCTGCTTTTGCCAGAATTTCATCAAAATCTTTTCAAAATGACATTGACATGAGTCCCCCCCCAAGGCACAACTTTGACATGAGTCCTCCCAAGGTACAACTTTGACATGAGTCCCTCCCAAGGCACAACTTTGACATGAGTCCCCTCCCCAAGGCACAACTTTGACATGAGTCCCCCCAAGGCACATGAGTCCCCCCAAGGCACATGAGTCCCACAAGGCACAACTTCGACATGAGTCCCTCCAAGGCACAACTTTGACATGAGTCCCCCCCAAGGCACAACTTTGACATGAGTCCCCCCAAGGCCCAACTTTGACATGAGTCCCCCCCCCCAAGGTACAACTTTGACATGAGTCCCCCCCCCAAGGCCAAACTTTGACATGAGTCCCCTCAAGGCACAATTTTATGTTTTTTTTTTTTTTTTTTTTAAGAGTATTCAAAAAAACATGACAGCATTAAAATTTTAATTTTTTTCCCGAAATATACTTTTCAATGAATGGAAATTACAATTTATCTTTTATATTCACAATTTACATGCATCACATTCTTAGATAAAAATTCCAATACCCATCTTAAAAAAGAAAAAAAAAAATCTCAATTTTCTAGTCTTTTATCTGGTTGGCAACCCGTAGAATATTTTCTATGTAGCAACTCGTGCAACAATGAAAGTGTCATCCTTTATCAGAATTCTCTGCTTTCGTGGATACATGTAGTGGTTCTGATACAAATTGCGTATCAAAGCCCACTGAGTTGAAAGACGATTTCTATACTGAATATATTGAGATGTTGTATAACAGTCATTTTAAATGTGAATATGTGTGACTGGTTTGGAAAAGAATTCCGATTTTTTTTTTTTTTAAGTAAAACAACAACAACAACAAAAATTGGTTTTTATGGGGAAAAAACATTTTGGTTTTCATGGGAAAAAACATATCTTGTTCAAGTTCACTATCTAATGCTCCCTATTGAAAATTTGAAAATGGAGTAAATACTTCTCCTGGTTTGTATTCAGGGACACCTGAAATTATTCTAAAGCATTACATTCTACGAGATATATTTATAAAACCCATATTATAATAATTTTGCGAAAGCTTTCTAGAGGACATAGTATGGTTTGCATAAAGATTAAGAGGTCCACAATAAAACAAAATAGAGGTTATTTTTGAAAATTTGCTGGAATTGCATTTCCGTTTATTTTAATCATTTTCAACAGTTTCTAACGATTTTTACGCGTGAATTGGATTTGAAATAGTGTATCTGTCTGAGTGTCCGTCTGTTTACTTCTTAATCTGCCCACCTCCTACGTTCTTTATTAGATTTAGAATTTTTTAGATATAATATATATTATTGAAGCACATTATGTAATGTTCTCTATTTAAAAAGGCATCTATAGGACCTGTACAAATGGTTTATACGCAGAGACACCCAAAACAATGCAATGCATAGCGTTTTAGAAGAGACATTTGTATAAATTTTATTTAAATAAATTTCTACTAAAACATTCATAAAGAAATTGGCATTTATTGTTAAAATGTTAAAACAATATTTTTCATAGAATACAATATGCTTAGCTTTCAGATTGCAGGGCTACACTAAAATATACAGTTACATAAAAAGTAGTGATTTGAAATGACTTGAATACCCTTTCTATTTCTGCTAAGTGTTTTAAACATTTCCGAAGTGTCATTAAGTATTTTATTAAGTGTCATTATGAACTGAATTAGTCCCTCTATCTACATTCATTTTCTTCTGTCTGTCCGCTTCATGATAACGTAAGCAAAGATCATTCAAGGTTAAATGGTACGAAGTTTCCTAAGATATTAGTGGTACCTTGGGAAAGTGTTTTTCACCAAAACCTACAGCCTGATTTTTCGTTCTTATTTTTATTAATACAATAGACCCACAGATTTCATTTTTATGACATTGGTTTTTGTATGAGTTACTCTTTTAACAAAAGCGATTTGCGTTCTTTTAAGTGAATCAAAAACTTAACTGACTCCAGTTTTCACAATTCTAATAATCTCGTACACGTTTTAAAAAATTAATAATTAAAATTACGTTTTTTACTACTGCGGGAATTTCCACAATATTTTTTTTTTCTTTTTCTTTTTTTTATTAACACTTTACGAAAATTTTAAAAGCGTTTATAACTTCGATCTGTCTGTCTGTCTGTCCTCTAACTCCCGTAAATGCTCATAGAATTTCATGAAACTGATAAATTTTATTTCAGTCCACTAGGGGATGTTTTGTATCGAAAATGAAGTAGATTCCATCGTTGGTTTATGTACGGGGGCACCTAAAAAAATTCTAAAGCTTTGTGATCAATGAAAGCTATATTTACAAACCATATTTAAGTAACTTTATTTTGCACAAACCATAATGAAATAGACATTTATTATCCTCATACACACACACACACACAAAAAAAAAAAAAAAAAGGTTTGTATGGAATATAGTAAGATTAGCATCAACAATTACAGAGCCGCATAAAAATATTAAAATATAGTTAAGTTCTCTATTTAAAATTGCATTAATATCACAAGTGGTTTGTGATCAAGGACTCCCAAAACAATGCCAAAGTATTTTGATCTATGACAACCATTTTTAAAAATCTTACTTAAATAACTTTGTACTGGATATTTCATTGCGAAATTGATGTTTATTTTCATGCGCTTAAAAAATTTTATTCTGTAGAATGTAGTATTCCAAGGTTAAGATTTACATGGTTACACTAAAATATTCAAATATATTAAGGATTACAATTAAAAATTGAATTTCCGTTTCTGTTAAACGTTTATTACCACTTCCAAAAAATGTTTAAAGTTGACTATGAATTCAATTTAACAATTTGTCAGTTTTTTACCTGTTGATTGTGTGATCATAGAGGAAAACTATATTAATCTGTAAACAACAAAATGAGCACGTACAGATAGAAAATATTAATAATCAATATGTCAGGGAAAATATATCTCACATAGAGACACATTTAAAAACACGTGTATCATTCTAAATTTATAAATAAAGCCCTTTAAAAATTTGTATAAGTTTAAAAAAAAATTAAAAAAGGAAAAAGACATATTTCTAAGCTTTTTGCTCTGATTAACAGGGCATCATCAGGAAAACTACATGATCGTACAAAATGTGCAGTTGTGTTCAAGTACATATATCTGTACTGATAAGTATAAAGGATTTAAGTCCAAAAATGTCGATTTTGAGTTAAGTACATACTCAGACTCAGAAAAAATTCTCTATCGATTGGTATAAAGGGTTTAAATCCATGTCATTTAGGCTTTGAGAAAATCCATTGATAAAAAAAGATTCAAGTCAGAAATTTAGCATTAATCTTTGGTATAAAATATTTAATTCAATTTTCCCCCTTTATTAAATGAAGGTTGGCAATCACTGAATGGTATAGAATAAATCAACATAATCCCTTTTTCCTAATCGATTCTTCTGATTAGTTTTTAGTTAAACTTTATTTTTTGTCTCCTGAAAAATCAAGAATACGGACTTAAATCCTTTATACTTATCAGTACAGGTATATATTTATAAATTAGCTGAAAATTACTCCGAAAAATCTTGGCCTCCAATCTCATTCACGTTTCTAAATGCGTGAATAAGTATTGGAGGCGTAAGGGTGGAGACCATTTGCCTTTACTAAAATCTAAGATGTGGGAGTACTATTTCAAGCATGTTGGTAAATTATTTAATGACCTTAATAATAACTTTTTTTTGTGACCTAATAATACCTGTTATCTATTCCAAAAATTTAAAAGATTTAAATAAAAAGTATA
Organism: Salticus scenicus; assembly: GCA_963930645.1. Lineage (NCBI taxonomy): Eukaryota > Metazoa > Arthropoda > Arachnida > Araneae > Salticidae > Salticus > Salticus scenicus. Next base: position 119,540 of record CAWVNO010001701.1, on the reverse strand, counting down.
TTACGAACCCCATAATACTCAAATTTAGAATAACGAATTTAATCTTCATTCTGAAGCTCGTTTCTAATTTAAAAATATTAATAACTAGCAGGCAGCGTCCGCTTAGCTAGTCACTATTTTTAAACGAATCACTATAGTTGATGAATTCTCAAAATTGCATTAATTTTTATCATGAAAAAAGAAAAAAAAAAAAAAAAAAGAGAGAGAAAAAGAAAATTTCTAAACGAGAAAAAAGTCACAGCGGGTCGCAGGCCATTGTGCGCTGCTCGCGCGCATTTATGTTCGACACTCTTTTTTTCCCTTATGATAATATAGTGGCTCTTAATGAATCGCTATATTATCATAAGGGAAAAAAATAAATGCTACAAAAAAAAAAAAAAAAAAAAAAAAAAAAAAAAAATCTTCTGCAATCGGTGAACTAATCGGTCCGGATCCCCAATGCAGCGTATACCGGCGCTCATGTTCCTTCATCTACCGTTTCCGCCCCTCCTAATTATTTTAGACTTTAAAAAATACTCGCAATTGTTCTCTCGGGCTTTTAAACCTAATAATACTAATTTCCAACATTCTATCTGAATTTCTTTATTTTTACCTCTTCGCTCGTCCCCCTTCCCGCCCCTCGTAATAATTCTGTACTTTCGAAAATATCCGCTATCGATTTATCGGACCTCAAAACCTAACAACACTAATTTCCAGAGCTCTAACTCTTATTTATATGTTTTTGCCCATTCCCGTCTATCCTAACAATTTTACAAATTCGAAAATATTCGCAATCGATTTGTAGGTATTAAAAATCTCCATGTACCAATTTTGAGCGATCCAACTCTATTTTTTTTTCCCACCGATCCCCCTTCCCACCCCCTCCGAATAACTTTACAAATTCGAAAATAACAGCAATTGATTTATAAGCATCAAAAGCCTCTATGTATCAATTTTGAACTACCTAACTCTATTTTTATTTTTTTGCTACTCCGCCCCTCCCACTTCTCGCCCTCCTAATAACTTTACAAATTCGAAAATATCCGCAATTGATTTGGAGGTATCAAAAACCTCTATGTATCAATTTTGAACAATCTAACTCCATTTTTATTTTTTTGCCCCTCCGGCCCACTCTTTTCCGACCCTCTTAATAACTTTACACTTTCGAAAATATCCTCATTCGACTTGCAGGTCTCTAAAACCTATCTGTATTAATTTCGAACTGTCTAACTGTACTTCTATTTTTTTGCCTATTTTTTGGCCCCACTTGGGACAAATTTCTAATTTTAAAGAAATTTGTTTTTATGTATTTGAGAGAGATATATTTTAGAGCAAAAATCTCACATATATCTTTTTTTTTTCTGTTTACGATATAAAGGATTATTTAAAATCATTTTGACCCCTCTCTCCCCTCTTGGAAATGAATTTCTAAAACTGCGGAAATTGGTTTTTAGGTATTTGTATTAGCTATATATTAGAGCAAAAATTTCCCGTATATATACTTTTTTGAGATATATAGGTGCATGGGAAACCGCGTTTTGCGCATGTGAAATCACGTTTTACCCCCTTTCTCCCATTGGGAACCGAATTTCTAAAATTCCAGAAATTGGTTTTCAGATATTTTTGTTAGCTATATTTTGTTAGCTATATTTAACAATTTTTCATGATTCGGCAAAAAACCTAATTTAAAATAAGTGTGAATGAATGTTTGCTTAAAACCTTTTTAAAATAAACTTTTAATCTGAATGAGACTGCATGTAATATGGAGACTTTATACTCGATACAAAACAGTGTGTTCAGAGCTGAAGATTACAAAAATTAATTCATGTAGAGAATGTTCTGGTTTTCGGATTAAGGGGAATATTTTGCACAAGAGATAACGGTCTAAATGGCGATGCTCTCCGTAGGGGGTCTTTCTAAAGGGTCCTAGCATGTATATTCATTAGAGATTCGAAGAAAACTCTGGAAAATTTCCAACGACCGGGTCGACGAGCGTCACCTAGAATTCTGTACACAACAAATTACTATCATAAATTATAATAACGTTAAAAGTTATGTTGAAAAAAAGAAAATGAACTTTTTTTCCTTTTTACATTTTCTTACCCATAAGGTATAGAAAGTCTTATTTATGGGTCAAATTTTCGAAATTGAGTTTTTGTTAAAATTGCACATTCTGACGTCCCCTGAATCTAAAAATCATGTTTTAAGCAGTTGGTCTCTGTGTGTGTCTGACTGTTATGCAAACCTCAAAAACAAATTACAGCAAAAAGTTCAAAATCCGTATTTAAACGTGTATGATATAGGGATGCTACACTAAGCTTTTCGTTGAGATCAAGCAAATGGTTCGCGTATAGGGACACTCAAGAGAATTCAAATGCATCGCGTCTATGGGGGGAAATTGCAGGTAAATAGATTTAAACATCTATAGACTGCACTAAACCAAATGAAAAGAATATATATTTTTTGTAATAGAGATAGTCATCTGGGAATTTTTTTTTTTTTTTTTGCGTATGTAGGAGCCTCGCTTCCTCCCTGGCGGGGGGGGGGCAGTCCCCCCCCCCACAGTTAATACGTTATATACGTTAAAACATGCTTCATGTAGAGTATGGTATAAAAATCCTTCTCTGTTCGTTTACAGGGCTACACAAAAGAACTAGATTATAATGCAACAATACTTGAAAATTGATGGAAGTGTAATTCAGGTTGTACCGTGTGTTCTTAATATAGGATTATATTTATGTGCACCATGTGATGTGTACATAACTTTCAGAAGATACACTGGGCTGCTAATAATAAAGCCATGACATTCTTTTTTATTTGTTATTGGAAGTGCATTACTATGATATACTATTGGGTTGTTCGATAAATAATGTCGATTTTTAAAACCTTCGCTTCTAAAAACCAAGGCTTCATCGAACGTGGAATTTTTAAACTTACCGAAAGATGGCAAAAGGTCATCCAACAAAATGGTCACTGTATCATTGATTAATGTTTGTTGTTAATATAAATAAATTGACTTTGAAAAACATGAAAAAAAAACGACATTATGTATTGAACAACCCAATATATCATGTAATATTTTACCATGTCCAAGAAAGCCGCTCAGGAATTGAAATTAATTCCATATGGTAAATAATGTAATTTTTTAAGCTAAATATTCATATATTATATATATATATATTTACATGTTTTCAGGCTTCCTGAATACCGAAGTCAAGTTTTATAGTTTGATCTTTGCCTGTGTCTGTTAGAATAAAAGAAAAACAAATAATTTCAAATGATGTATTTTGATGTGAATATGTTTGTTACTACAAACGATTGTTCAAGATTGATAAGTTTCAAGGAATGATTCGTGTAAAAGTTGTCAGAATAATTTTCAATGAACATTTGAACTTACTTTAGAATAACAGATTTGAATTCTGTATAAATTTAGGTACAATAAGGAAACGGAGGTTTGATGGGACAAATAATTATATGTGTATCTTACCACCCCTTTCACACAGAATTATTTGTCAAATAAAACTGTTCTGAAGCAAAAGTTAAATTATTTTAACATAAGTTTACATAATGGTACTCGTTATCTTAACTCTTAATGTTCTATCCGTACTTATAGTATTAAATTTCAGGGTAAGAGAAAGTGTGAGTGACACACCATATTATTTTAATTTAAATTAACAGGATTTCTGTATTTAATTTTGTAGAGTATTAAAATATTTTTTCAAAAAAAATAATTTTACATGATACTTAATATTCCACATTCATATATAATGCTGAAACACATTAAACTGTCACAATACATTTTTTCCCCTTTAAAATGTAAATGATATGTAATGTAAACGTTATAGTATATATATATATCTGTAAAGTCTAAAATAAAAAATAATGCACATAAAAATAAATAAATTTTTATCTTTATTTATTACCATGAAAATTAAATACTATTGTATTTTAAAATCAGACAATTTATTATTTAAATTAATGAAAATTTCTCAATCAAAAATGTTGTAATTTTTTTTTTTTTTTAAAGCTATATAATTATATTTTGAGTTCTTTATTCCAGTCATTTTCAGATTTCGATATTTTTATGCTAATCAGTATTGAATAGTTATATTAATGTCACGAAATTAAAAATATGAAATACGATTTTTGCATATATATGTTTCAATTAACGATTCCTTTTATTTTAAATGTTTTATCTAACTTTCAAATGTAAATTGCCCAAATTTTTTGTTTGATCGATGCTATCTTATGTTATAACTAAATATTTTGCAAATACCTTCAATCAAATGTTCATTTATCGCAGAACATGAAAACTGCAATTCAAAATCAAAAGATGATTTTCGATCACTATATAAGAATTTTCAAGAAAATATCGAAATGAAAAAGAAATAAAGAAAAAAGAAAATAATATTTATCATAAATAAAGTAATTATGTACGATTTCAGCTTAATTAGAAAAAAAAAACACAACAAACTCACCTAAATTCAAATACAATAATAAGCTATAAGTTAATTCTGTTCATTTTAACGAAATTGGAAGCAGAAGCGCAGATTCAGGTAATATTTTGCAGTTTTCAAAACGCAGTTAACAAACAAATATATTGCAGATCGCAGTTGACAAACAGCGAGTTTCTGGGATGGATGGATGGTTGGGTTTTACGTCGCACTAGTGCTGCGCAGATGGGCAATTGGCGACGGTCTGGGACGTCCGGAGACGTGCCATCACAATTTTGATCATCCACGGAGGGGATGGCTCTCCCGCTTTGGTGACCCTTTAGAGGAAAACATTTTGATGGGAACATGGAGGACATTGCGGCCACGACAGATTTTACGTGCACCAGCCACCATTAGTGTGCACGACGGTCTTTGGCCGGCTCGAGTACCGAACCCGCAATCTTCCAATTACGAGGCCGGTGCTCTAACGACTGGGGCGAGTTTCTGGGAGACACTTCTGCTGATTGTCTAGCGATACGTCATCTCAATTTTGTATGCACTCCAGAAATGATTGCTATAATGCTTCTGTAAACTTTAGAATACTACAAAATCCTACATAAACGTTAGGCTGCTGTAGCCCAGTCGGTAGAACGCCGGACTCGTAATCGGAAGAATGCGGGTTCAGCCCTCAAGCCGGCAAAAGACCGTCGTGTACAATAATGGTGGCTGGGGCACATAAAACCTGTCGTGGCCGCAATGTCTTTCATGTTTCCATCAAAAATTATACCTCTGGGAATTACCGAAACGGGAGAGCCTTCCCTTCCATGGAAGATCTAAATTGTGATGGCATGTCTCCGGACCACCTCTAACGGTGAGTCCCAGATCATCGCCAATTGGCCATTGCGCAGCACTAGTGCGAAATAAAAACAAAGCAGTATTAAGTGTACTTTTTTTCAACAGGATTACTGCTATTGCTCGGATACTTCGCAGCCGACTGAAAAAGGATCATCGTAATTAAAGTTTTAGATTAGTTTACCGAAATTTCAAAAATAACAAATTTGTTTATAGTTTTGTGATTTGATTTCCCGGGACTGTAAATCTTTTCATTTTTTAATATTAATAATATTATTTATTTATTTATTTATTTATTTATTGTTTTTTTCATGTCAGATAAATTTTAACTCATGCTTTTCGTTGGCTAATGTTTAAAACTCGCAAATAAATGTTCTCGTTTAACACATGTATCAGGTTAACTATTTAATGCCAATCGAATAATAAGGATCAATGTAAGAAATATCTATCTACAATTTATTCCTAAAACTATGCTACGAAACTTAAAGAAATCTTTCGTTAGGTAGAGGTCAATGTTTAGATTGATGCTGAAGGGATTTAACGGTACAAAGCAAATACAATCGGCTATAGAAGTATCCGAGCACTAGCCAGTTATATCCGATATCAAAAAAGTACACTTAATACTGTTTTGTCACATTTATCCTTGTCGAATCATGTTCTTGGACTCACTAAGAACATGACTCGACAAAGATTTATTTAACAAAGCAGTATTTAGTGTACTTTTTCTAAATAGGGTTTATAGCTCGTGCTTGGATACGTTTGCTGCCTACTGTAGGCTGTGAGTAATTGGCGACAGTCTTGGAATCGCTCCTACAGTCGGCAGCAGAAGTATTCGAGCACTAGCCAATAATTCCGAGTGAACACTTTCGCTGCCAACTGTAGGAGATTAAATACTCAATTGCAAATAAAATGCGAGTATAGTGACTCTGCGGGAAACGGCTGTACAGTCAGCAGCAAAAGTATCCGAGCACTGGCAATAAGCCCTAACTAAAAAAAATACGCTTAGTACTGCTTTGTTAGACATTTCTCCAGAAAATTTCGTCGTCTTAGTATTCGCACATCTCTTATATTATTAAAATCTGCGAGTCATTTTATTAGAATTTATTGGCATTTATTGATAACATATATATCAGATTAGTATGCTTGACTCTCGAATCCCGCTTCTAAATCTTCGTCAGATAAAGACAGATAGTATATATGTCAGAATTACTGTACGAAGAATTGGAAAAACACCCAGGGCAAGCACAGGAATGGAACCCGCTCTCCTACGCTCGAAGGCCATTAGCAGTGCGGTGACATGACCACTCGGCCATGGAAGGTCCATTTGTGAGTCTCTGTTTGCTTGTTGATAATTGATAACACATACACATCAGATTTGTATGCTTGACTTGCAGTCCGATTGTAAATCTTCGTCGGATAAAGACAGATAGCAAATGACAAAATTACAATACGAAGAATTGGAAAAACATCCAGGGCCAGCGCGGGAATAAAACCCGCTCTCCTACGCTCGAAGGAGATTAGCAGTGTGGAAACATAACCACTCGGCCACGGAGGATTAATTTGTGGGTCTCTGTTTGTTTGTTTGTTTGTTTATCTGTCTGTCACGCTGCCAAATAAACAAGATAAACTTCTGCCCTATTCGTCACAGGGACGGTGAGTTTATCACAGATGTTCATTTTCTAATTTGCTAAACGATGCGATATTAATTACCGGAGACACTAATTAAAATATCGACCGATGTCGATCAAAAAATAACTGAGGATCTACCGTCATTGCTTAAAAATAGACATTTTGATGAAGTTATAAATCGAAAAAGAGGGAAGTAAATTAAAAATATCTGTCCTATCTTACAAATTAGGTACCAAATAATAGGGACGATTTTTTCTAAATCCAGGAGATTAAATCACTTATTGATCGAGTAATTGAATTTTTCAAAATTAACTAAAGTTTTAAATTTAGTTGACAATACTTCATTTCTATCTAAAATGATAGCAGACGATTGTCTGAGAAAAAAGGAAACGGATTTGACTCCTTAAGCCACCTGTTTTTGCAGTGTGGGATTAAAAATTGCAGCATTCACACTTTTAAAAATTTTCCTTCATGAACACCAAAATTGACATACAGCCTGGGCATCACAAAACTAGCTTCCAGTTAAAATTTTATACACTTAAGTTTATAAACAAAAAAGTTACATTTTTATTGCGAATTAAATTTTATTCTAACACAAGTGATCCAAAGAGGAAAAGCAATATTTTTATTTTTTTTATATTGTGGTATTTTAAATAGATATGCCATTGAAATTCAGAAAGTTGAAAATTGGTATTATTAGGTTTTGGGAGCCGAAAAATTGAGTGCCTCTAGACCCTTTAAACCGAATAGTGAGGGTCGTTTCGTCCATATGTCCTGTTTCCTATTTCAGTATTTCAGATGTTGGTTTGTATAGCAACGAATTCATTTGGACTGAAAGATTTTTTTCCCTACTAAAATATGTGAAAACCACGGGAAACCTACTGGGAATTTCCGGCAAACCCAAAACGCTTTATTCTTTTATATTTTGCAGAATTCCGATACTGACAAGGGAACTCTTTCAAGTGCTAATCACCGATTTCCTTCAAAAAATTACAGAATATATAGTTTATGTTGCACTTAATTCACTGGTAAAAAAATTAGCTGCTGAATTACACCAGGAAAGCCGCAAAAAATTATTAAACTTTACGTTTTGAACGCCAAATACGAAAAAAGTCATCGCCAAATCACATTAACCTTCCTTCAATGATGCCAAAAAACTTAAGTATAAGAGGTTGTATTTTCTATCGCTCTAGGGGTTACTGAAGCAAGAAAGCCATCCCCTCTGCGGAGGATAAAATTAAAAATGTCATGTCCCCGGAACATCCCTAAGTGTGCAGATAAGGCCGTCTTTAATTGCCTACTACGTAGCTATAGTGCGACGTTAAAACCCACAAACAATCAAGATATTTTCTGAAATCTAGAAATTTCTATTTAGAAATAGTGACGTTAACTTTTATGTTAGATCCAATATTTTCAATTATTTTATGTAATGTTTCAAAATTGCATTTATTTAGAATAATGCAATTTCAATTTCAGAGTTACTTTTACATTATTCCAGCTTATATATAATCTGGAGTAAATTAATGTCTGAAGTCTGTCTAATGTCTTACGTCGCACTAGTGCTGCGCAATGGGCAATTGGCGAGCAATATGAACTATAATATTTGATTGAACATTTGATTATTAGAATAGTTTATTGAAATTAACACTCAAATAAATAAATCAAAATTAAAATATTTAAGATATTTGAGGTTGAGTAGGTTTTAAGTTTTAATTCGCACTACAGTTATGCAATGGCGACAGTCTGGGATACATTCCTAGAGAGGGTCCTTAGACGTGCTATTACAATTTTGATCCTTTAAGGAGGGGATTATTTAAATTTGGAAAAACATGTGCAAAACTATTACTTTATGGCTTCTCACATTTCTGGCAATTTATTTTATATATGTTCACGAATAATAATATAAACAATTTTGTAAAAATATGCATTAGAATTTCATAAGGTTGGTTGGGTTTTACGTCGCACTAGTTCTGCGCAATGAATTTTATAGAATTATTAACTTCGAAATCTTGTTGTTTAAAAATAATTGTTATGCTGAATGCAGACCCTCTGTGGCCGAGTGAGTATGTCACCCTCGCTAATCGCCTTCGAGTGTAAAAGAATAGGTTCGATTCCCCAGCTGACCCAGGGTGTTTTTTTTAATTTTTTGTATTTTAATCCGGTTATGTTATATCTGTCCTAATCCCTGCGAAATTTATAGGGGGGGGGAGGGGTGGATGTCGAGTCAAACATACAAATCGGATATATATATTAAAAATAAATAACATACAGTCGGGAACAAAAGTGTCCGAACACTAGCAAAAATTCCTATGTAAAAAAATGTACACTTCATACGGTTTTGTTAAATAAATCCTTGTCGAATCCTGTTCTTAGTCAGTGTAAGAACATGATTCGATAAGGATTTATTTAACAAAACCGTATGAAGTGTTCTTTTTTTACATAGGAATTTTTGCTAGTGTTCGGACACTTTTGTTACCGACTGTACGCAGAATGAAATCATTTATCACCTGCAGATGTCACCGGACCATCCTCAGAATTGCGTCGCAAACCTTCGCCAATTGCCCATAGTGCAGTACTAGTGCGACGCTAAACCCAACCACTAACAGGATGAAATTTAGGGTAGAATCGTAGATCATCTCCAATTCCTCATTGCGTAGCTCTAAAGAGATATTGGATCCACACAATTCATATTCTGTGGAGTTGCTTGTTCGTCGAAGGTTCGTACTGCTCAATAAAATGATCAGACTTATCAGAAAAATGTGTTCGGATACGAAATGCTTTCATTTTAATAAAAAAAAAAAAAACAGTTTTGTGTTTTAATATATAATGTTTTGTTTTACATAAATTTATATAAGAGTCTTGATCATATATATTTTTTAATGCCGTTATTAAGAACTTGGCGTTAATGCTCTTGCAATTGTTATTTGACACAGCTTATTTAAATAAAATATTGAATATTATTTAGAATTTCTTCTAAGTAAGTCTCAATATGGTAAATTATCTGGTTTTCGTTAATCTATTCTGCATTCTGAAGTGCTCGACAGCATATGGAGTTCGTTTGGCTATCAAATAGAAAGAAGAACATCTACATCTATTAAATCTTCATTGCAATGAAATTCTGAAAAATGCAGTCGCCAAACAGGCGCTTTTTTGGAAATATTGCAGACATGTTTTCATTTTTAATAATTTTGTATAGCTTATCTATTGCGGCTCAGCAGCTAATATTTTAGGAAGATGCTATTCATGATTAAATCTTATGCCAGAATTTTTTTCAAGGAAATCGGCGATTACCACTTCAAAGAGTTCCCTTTTCAGTAAATTTACTTAAAAAAGCAGGTTTTTGAAGTTTAACAAGTTAATTTTAATTCTAAAAATCTTTCTTCCTATATTACACATTGATTTACAAGTAAATACATCAAATCTTTCAAACTTTAAGTTTCTCCCATTATTGTACGTTGAAGTCTTTCACATGAAATTCATAATTTGAAGGAGCAAAACTAATTAACGTGAACACGCCAACCTCTCGGACCCTGCGTAAAACAGTTTTTAGAGATATACAATCAGCAGCAAAAGTATTCGAGCACTAGCATTGATCCCTGTCTAAAAAAAAGTACGCTTAATACTCCTTTATTAAATAAACCCTTGCCGAGTTATGTGCTTAGTCAGTCATATGGCCTTATTTCCCATTAACTTCAACTCCCGGTTCAATGTAAAAACTTGAAAAGCGGTAAAGGCAGAGTAACGCTTTCCAAGAAAATTTGCCATCTGCTTCTGCCATCTACCGCCAAAGTTTTCGTATAATTTCTGATTGGTCATTTTCAGTTAAAAAATCTGAAAATATCATTGCCGCTAGATGGTAGATGCAATGCGTCGGACTTTGCTTAGAAGTTGAACCCTGACTTTATACGCTTTTCAAGATTTCGTGTTCAACCGGGAGTTAGAGTTATTGGTGAATACAGCCGTAAGAGCATGATTCGACAAGGATTTATTTAACAAAACAGTATTAAGTGTAGGAAACAGTATTAAGTGTCTTTTTACATAGGAATTCTTGGCGCGTGCTCGGATACTTTTGCTGCCGACGGTATCTCCGGACTATCCCTTAAGGGTGAGTTCTAAACCGTCATCTATTGCTCACAGTGTAGCACTAGGGCGACATAAAATCAATTCATCCACAAACCACTAAGGGACAAACGGAACGCTTGCAACTTCGATGACGTAAATTTTGCAAGTTTTTTGCAAATGTAGTCGGCAGCAAAAGTATCCGAGCAATAGCAAAAATTCCAATGGAAAAAACGTACACTTAAAGCAGTTTTGTTAAATAAATCCTTGTCGAATCCTGTTCATAGTCAGTCTAAGAACATGATTAGACAAGGATTTATTTAACAAAACAGTGTTAAGTGTGCTTTAGTTACATGGGAATTTTTACTAGTGCTCGGATACTTTTGCTGGCGACTGTAGTCATACATTTGAAACGCTTGCAAACGGCTTTGCAACCGTAAGTGTTTCATCTGTATGTACCCCTAAATACAGTCCGCAGTAAAATTATTCAAGTGCTATACAAAAATTCCTAATTCCTATATAAAACAGGTACACTTGATATTGTTTTGTTAAATAAATCCTTGTCGAGTCGTGTTCTTAGACTTAATGAGACGCAAAACTAAGCTGACCAAATATCCCCATTTTCTGGGGACATCTGGGAAATTCCTTTGTTTTAAAGGCATTTTTCTAAGTTATATTATTAATAATATTGTAGAAAGTAAATTATTAATCAATAATACTTTGTTTTTAGTCCTTATTTATTAGGAATGAAAAAATACATCCGTAATTGGATAATTGTACCAATTTTTAACGCTTCTCTATTATAAAGGTACTTTGATGAGGTCAGCCTATGCAAAACCCACACATTTAATAAATAAAGATACTTTAAAACTGTAAACATGGTTCAGCTACAGTACATTAGGTTGTAGTTCCCAGACCGTCTTCAATTGTCAATAATGTAACACTAGTGGGACATTTAACCAACAGAACCGATAAATAAAGGTACTCTAAAAGTTTTCAACGGATATCAGTCACCGTGTGTTAGGCTGACAGAGATAGTATAGTGATCTATAGGTTGAGTGGGTTTCACTTTAAATTGTGCTGAACAATAGACAGGCAATGGTTCTGGGGTAGCTTCTCTCATACGGTGAGTGATATTTCTATTAATTATTAGAGCGCCTTATTTATCAGTTGAGATAAATTTACGTTTCACTAGTACAGCACTATGGGCAATTTCTATCGGACTGGCGTTTGCTTCTTTAATGCGGTACTCGCCGCTTCTTAAAAAAAATTATTATTACCTTTTATAACGGTTGAGTGGGTTTTAAGTCATTATTGCTAAATTAATGGCCATTGATGACTGACTGCTACTCACACAGAAGGTACAGTAAATTGCAATTTTTAAGATTTTAAGAATACATTTTTCAATCAGTTTAGTGCATCTTACGTCCTACCAGCCCGACACTATGGGCAATTTGCGTTAATCTGTGATTTAACTCTAAGGTAGGATATACGGTATGAGTGAATTTTGCGTCAAAATAGTGCTACAATAGCGACTACTTGGAAAGGGAAGATTTACAAACAAATGCTCCGCCAATCAATCTTTGCCACTCTAGAGTTGCAAAAAATCAAACTGTATTGGTGGAAATAATTATGTTTTGCCATTCTACTCAAAATTTAACTGCGAGTGACGTCACGAATCCTTTCCTTATTGGCGACGGTCTGGGAATCTCCCCTCAGATATGGCAGGCCGCGTTAACCCAGTCGGTAGAGGGCCAGGGTGGTAATTGGAAGATTGCGGGATCGGTTCTCGAGCATGCCAATGACTGTCGTGTACATTAATGGTGGATGGTACACGTAAAATCTGTCGTGGCCGCAATGTCCTCCCAGTTCCCATCAAAAATTTGCCGTCTTCGTAATTGGAAGATTGCTGGTTCGGTACTCGAGCCGGCCAAAGAGTGTCATGCACACTAATGGCGGCTGGTGCACGTAAAATCTGTCGTGGCTGCAATGCCCCTCATGTTCCCATCAAAAATTATACCTCTGGGGGTCACCGAAGCGAGAGAGCCATCCCTTCCGTGGAGGATCAAAATTGTGATGGAATGTCTCCGGACCACCTCTATGGGTGTGTCCCAGACCGTCGCCAATTGCTCATCTGCGCAGCACTAGTGCGACATAAAACCCAACCATCCATCCATCCCATCAAAATTATATCTCTGGTAATCACCGAAGCGGGAGAACCATCCCTTTCGTGGAGGATCAAAATTGTGATGGCATATCTCCGGACCACCTCTAGGGGTGAGTTCTAGACCATCGCCAATTGCCCATTGAGGTGTACTAGTGCGACATAAAAACCCAAACAATCAACCCCTCAGATACGGTGGCTAATACTTTTTTATTATTAGAGTACATTTTTTATGTGTCAAATATGCTTACGTCTTATTAGTGCTGCACTGTGGGCAATTTTTTGCCATTTCGAGGCTCGCTCCTTCGATGCGGCACTCGTTGGCCTTTGAAAATTTTTTGAGTACCTTTATGTAATGATTAATTGTATTTTATAACATATTACTGATAAATTGTACGGAATAGGTGACGCTTTGGTTCACGTCACCCATTTTCACCAGCTGATATTTGTTGAAAAATTTGTGAGTAAAATTTTTTATCGTTGTAGAAAATGTTATGTCGCACTAGTGCTAAAAATAAGAAAATGATAAAGATCTAGGATTTAGCAATAAGAGTGATAGCATATTGAATTTCTTTAGAGTACTTTTATTAATATTTTAAGTGTACTTTACGTTGATTTAGCGATCTATTAGAGGTATCTTAGGGGCTTGAAACCCACCATCATGAATTCGTCATCTTGTGTCACTGGTGATACGCATAACTTACTCCAAAAAATAATTTTAATTAAATTTTTTTTAACTAAAACTAGCCAACGTATCTTTTGGTGAGTCCTATACTATCGCCAATTTCTTACAGTATAGCACTAATTCAAATTAACATGTAATGCAACGTTAAATAATTTTACTCCAGAAACTGTCGAAAAATATCAGTTAACATATCAGAAGAGCATAACCCGATCCATCGTCAATTGCCTATAAAATAGTAATAAATGTCGCACACCAAACCAACTTATAAATAAAGCTATTGTAAGTTTCCAACAACTCGTACCTTAAACTCGAGTCACACACCGCCGCCCATTATCTAAAGTGTATGACTAGAGAAACGTAAAATTCACTCAACGGATAGATAAGAGATACAGAAATCGTCAACAAATAACTTTTGTTATCTGAGTTGTGAATCCCAGCCAAATAGCAAAATTTCCGCAAAACCCACTCATCTAATAGAAAATGGTATTCTAAAAATTTTAACCAAATTTCAGCAGCAGTATATTAGGGTCAGATCCCAGTCCATTATCAATTGCCAATAGTGTAACACTAGTGTGAAGTTCACTTCCCTTAACCGATAAGTAGAAGTAACTGATAAATTTTACGTAAGTTGAGTATCTCACATCTCATCCCATTTTAAATTCCCATAGTGGTGAACTAACACGATGTAAAACCCACTAACACAATAAATAAAGTTACTCTAAAAAAATTTCACAGTCGACATTTACCGTATCTTCGTTGAGAGTCCCAAACATTTAGCGAAAGCCAATAGTTAGCATTAAGGAGGTGTGAAGACCAGTGGACCATTAAATAAATCTACTTCAACAATTTTCACGATGCGTTATGTGCAGTATCATATGCGCGAGTCCCAACCAACGATAATCACTCATAGACTATAGAGTGGCATTAATAAGTAGAAACCCCTCCCATCATATAAATAAAAGCACTTTTACAAATGTCAGTTTCAATATATCATGGGGCAAATCGCATACAATCCCCAAATCCCCCTAATGTTGCACTAATAACACATAAAATCCACTCACCTTCAAAGATATTCATAAAATGTTTAGCAAATGAAAGTTACCACACCTTACAAGCGAGTGCAATAAGGTCGTGTATCACCAATAACTGATCTCGAGGGATACGTTAAACAAAACCAAACAAGCAAACCGCTCCATCGTTAATAGCAGATAATGTAACACTAATGGCAGATTATACCAATGAACCGACAATAAAAGTGCCTAATAATTAATAAAATGTCGGTTATCGTGTCTTAGTTGACATTGCTGGACTATCGCCGATTCTTCACAATGTAGGTCTAGTGTGTCCTATAATCCACTTAGCAATAAATAGAAGTACCCAGGTAAATTTCAACAAATGTCACCTGCCGTATGTGAAAAGCACCTAAGAACATGATTCGACAAGGATTTATTTAACAAAACAGTATTACAGTCGGCTGCAAAATTATTCGAGCACTAGCAATAATCCTTGCCAAAAAAAAAAGTACACTTAATACAGCTTTGTTAAATAAATCCTTGTCGAGTCATGTTCTTAATCAGTATAAGAACATGATTCGACAAGGATTTACTTAGCAAAACAGTCTTAAGTGTACTTTTTAAATATAGGAATTATTGGCTAGTGCTCGAATAATTTTGCAGCCGACTGTAACTCTACTTTTTTTACATAGGAATTTTTGCTAGTGTACGGATACTTTTGTTTCCGACTGTACCACAGGTTAAAATCCCAGACTGTCGCACATGTCCATAGTGTAGCACTAGTAAAAAGTAAAATACACTCAACCGATGAGTAAAGGTACTCTAAAATTTTTAACAAAATTTTTTCACCGTATTTTTGGTGTTAGTCCAGATAATTGCCAATAGCGCAGCCCTACGCAAAGTTCACTCACCATAAAATAAAATCTCTAAAAATTTATGAGAAGCGTGAAGCACCACACCATAGAGGAC
The DNA here is from genome assembly GCA_963930645.1 of Salticus scenicus. Classification (NCBI taxonomy): domain Eukaryota; kingdom Metazoa; phylum Arthropoda; class Arachnida; order Araneae; family Salticidae; genus Salticus; species Salticus scenicus. The sequence goes on along the minus strand of CAWVNO010001701.1, from coordinate 103,757 downwards.
CACTGTGCTGAAGAACAACTGGAGGAAATGCGAGACCGGTGTTCGCGTGCCTTTTTGGAAGGTTTGTCTTCCGAGCGTTGCACGGCAGAAAGAAATTGATATCTTTATATTTGTCTCTTCGAACAACCATATGTTAAGCATGATATTACAATTTTAAATTTTAATTCTTTAAAGAGTATAATAGTAATAGACTACTCAACAAATGTTGCCTGCCGTGCAAGCTTTGACTCTCCAAGGCAAATGGTTGCAAAAAAATTGGCACGCACGAACACTGTGTAAAGGTCATAGAAGCATTTGCTCCAGTTGGTCTTCAGATCAGTGTATGGGACATAGATGATCGTTGTCAGTTGGCAATTGTGTTAGACTTGAACGCCGTTAAACACACCTAAAGGTAAATAAAGGTACTCTAAAAATTTTCAACAAGTATCAGTAACGGTATCCCACGCGTAAATCTCACAGCATCGCCAAGTTCCCACAATTTAGCATTATTGCGACATATAATCCACTCATCATACCATCGTAAGAAACTTTGAAATATTCCAGCAAATGAAAATTACAATATCTCGCGTGTCCTACACCGACATGAATTGCCCATAGTGCAGCACTAATGAGACAGAAAATGCACTGATAATTGAATAAAACGAGATAAATAGAGTGACAATGGTAACCCTGACATGGTCCAACATGAGTCATGTGAGATGAACCACATGTGCTTTGGTTTCCTTGGTTACACAACTTATTTTCAATAAATTTCTAAGGTAACTGCTTGAAGATTATACTCTGCGGAAGTCTTAATCGTAAATGGTTTTGGTTACTTACGGAATTTAATAAGTGCATTTTTTTTTTTTTTTTTTTTTTTTTGTTCTAAATCAATTTAGTTTTTATTTTAGTTTTTTTATTTCGTGTAGTCAAAATTTAGCTGACAAAATATTATTTGCTTTTAAATTTAGCTCTTTCAAAAATTTAATGTTTCTTTATTAAACACTTTTAAACTTTGTTGGGAAGTAATAAAAAAAGAAAGAAAGAAAGAAAGAAAGAAAAGTATTTTATCATTTATTATAAAGTGAAACATTTGGAAAATTATTTAAAAAATATATATATATTTCGTTTCATAGGACTATCGTGTTACCTAATAATAATAAATATGATAACTTGCCGAACTGAAATTTTAAGTGCCAAAATAGCGATAAAAGGCGAAACATAGAAATCTATTGGTTCACATGACCTGGTTCATGTTCAGCCACGGAAAGCTAATCCTTCATTCGTTGAATAAGCACTCGACATTATTTATCTCCTTCATTGAATATACTCTAAACTATTTACCATGGTGGATCAAAATTGTGATAACATGTCTCAGGATCATCCTTAGATTCCCAGACCATCAGAAATTACCTATTGCGCAGTACTAGTTCGACGTTAAACCCGATCAATCTCTAAATATTTTAACAAATGGCGTGTACAGTATCTTCTGAGTACGAGAAAATCGCCAATAATGTAGTACTAACACGACGTAAGATCCACTCAACCGTTATATGAAGGTACTCTAATAATTCTGAAAAAGCGACAAACACCGCATTTTAGAGCTGACCCCGAGACCGACGCTTATAGTAACACTTTATTTTTAGTCCTTATTTATTTGGAATGAAAAAATGCATCCATAGTTTGATAATTGTAGCAATTTTTTATGCTTCTCTATTATAAAGGTACTTTGATCTGGTCAGCCTACTAAGTGCCCAAAGTGTAACACCGGAGAGACGTAAACCTATCTCAAGTGATAAATAAAGGTACTCTAATAAATGAAAAAAGTCACTTACCGTATCTCAGATCAATTCTTAGTGAAACGCTAATTTACCCTATGTGTAGGACTAATGCGACGCAAAACCTACTCGACCTAAAGATAGTGCATATTTTTAACAAATGTCAGTTACCTTATCTTACGGCCAATGTTTGGATTGAATTTGGATTTGGGAATAAGGCCGATTGACTGCTGTGGGTCCTAGGCCTGAGGGAGAGTGCTCTCCGTGGGGTCTTTCTAATGGGTCCTAGACCGTATTTACGCAAGTTTCGGAGGAAACTACGGAAAACTCCGAACGACTAGGACGACGAGCGTGACCTGGTATCGAACCAGGCAACTCACGTCTACTTACGTCACGCTTTGAGCTCTAAATCGCGCGCTCGGCGCTGGTGGGCCCAATATTACGGCCAATTCCCCGACAATCCTCATTAGTCTATAGTGTAACACTAAGTGGCGTTTAACCCATCTAATCATAGGCTGAAGAGATCAAAGGCTGGTTGGTTGGTTATGTTTTACGTCGCACTAGTGCTGCGCTGATGGGCAATTGGCGACGGTCTGGGACTCACCCCTAGAGGTGGTCCGGAGACATGCCATCGCAATTTTGATCCTCCACGGAAGTGATGGCTCTCCCGCTTCAGTAAACCCCAGAGGTATAAATTTTGATGGGAACATGGAGGACATTGCAGCCACGACAGATTTTACGTGCACCAGCCACCATTAGCGTACACGACGGTCTTTGGCCGACTCGAGTACCGAACCCGCAATCTTCCAATTACGAGGCCGGGGCTACCGCGGCCCCAGATCAAAGTACCTTTATAATAGAGAAGCATAAAAAAAATTGCTAATTATCAAATTATGGATGCATTTTTTCATTCCTAATAAATAAGGACTAAAATTAAAGTGTTACTGATTAATAATTTAGTTTCTACAATTTTTAAAAACTTAGACAAATGCCTTAAAAAAAAAGCGCGTCCCCATTTGTCCCCAGAAAATGGGGACGTTTGCTTAGTATACCTAATGATAAAACAAAGGATCCTAAAAAAGATTTTCAGCAAGTATAGTCGGTAACAAAAGTGTCCGAACACCAGCAAAAATTCCTATATAAAAAAAAAAACACACATCACACTTTTTTTTTTAATAAATCCTTATCGAATCGTGTTCTTAGACTGACTAAGAACAGGATTCGACAAGGATTAATTTAATAAAACCGTATGAAGTGTACTTTTTTTACATAGGAACTTTTGCTAGTGTTTGGACACTTTTTTTCCGAATGTATGAGTTACGTTTTCCGAGATGCGAGCGTCTGACATCACAAAATTCACATAAAATAGCACAAAAAACAAGTAAAAAATACTCAACCGATATGAAAGGCACGATAAAAAATTTTAAGAAATGTGAGTTTCCGTATCATTTAGTTTTTAAATATTTCAATGCTTTCAATAAGAAATATTTTTTAAAAATCCATCAAATAATATAATCAAAATCAATCTAAAAGTAACTGGGTATAAGCTCAGTGTAAAAGATAATTTCATCTAAATTATTTTAATTTTGAGTGGTTGGTTGGATGGTTGGGTGTAACATAACTATAGTACTTCGCAATGGGTAATTAGTGACAGCCTGGTACGCACCCCTAAGGTATGGTGACCAGATAAGAATACCATTATTAAATAAAAGCATTAATAATTATTACAATTCTCTAATTAGGAATATAATGTTATATTCTTTATAAATGGGGACCAAAATGCTAATAATTATAATGAATAATTTTTCTGTGAAATTTTTGAAAACTTTATAAAAAATAAGGCATACATAAACAGACTGTCCTCAGAAAATGAGGACATCTGGTCAGCATACCCTAAGGATAGTTCAGAGACATATCCCAAATTTGGTTTTTCAGTGAGGAGATGAATCCTCCGATTCGGTGACTCCCAGAGGTTTAATTTTGAAGGAACATGTCAATTTTGAACTGAGTCAAGAGAGATTGTGTTTTTATGGCAAACTGGTGCTGCACTATAGATAATTGGAAAACCTCGTTTATCCCACTCCAAATGATTTTTTGGTGTCGTGATATCAAGATTTTATCCTCATTTTAAAATATGGTTCCACAGCTGCGAAAACACCCAGAGGTATAATATTGGATGGAAATACGGAAGTATGTCAATACGAACACAACGGATTTTATTTGCAGAAGCTATCATTAATTCACAGGATGGTCTTTTGCGGGCGTTCTTTTCCAACCTGAAATTTCCAATTTCGAGCTCAACTGCCCAAAGGAAAGTACTAGTGAGGAGTAACACCCACTCAACTGATAAATACAGGTATTGTATAAGTTCTCAACAAGTGACAGTTACAGTGTCTTACAAGCGAGATCCAGACAACACCATCTCCTCCACACTGATGATACGCATACCTTAATTAAGTGATAAATAAAAGTAAATTAAATTTTTCAACGAAAATCAGTCAAAGTGTCAAATTTTTACGTCAGTAGATTGTTGCGCTGTGGGAAACTTTGAAAAGTTCTGTGAATCATCTCTAGGGATAGTCGGAAGAAATGCCACCACAGTTTTGATCCTCGATGTAGGGAATGGCACCCTCGCTTCGGTATTTCCTAAAAATATAATTTGGATGGAAATATGGTAGACACTACAGCAACGGCAGATTTTACGTGCACCAGACACTATTAATATACACAGTGGTCTTAGGCCGTATCGCGTATTAGACAACGTATCTTTTATTTAGTCCTACGTCTTTGCGTGTTGCCTCTACAGTAACAATAGTTCGACGTACATCCAATCAATCGATAAACATACTTACTCTAAAAATTGTCAAGAAATATCAGTTACCATATCTGAGGGGCGTGACGAAAACCGTCGCCCAGCCTAAATCAGCACTAAATGACGTAATCCCAACCAGCATATAAATAAAAGTACTGTATATTTTCTATTCACAGTAAAACATAATCATCCTATATATAAAAGTAATCTAAAAATGTTTAAATATGTCATATACCGTATTCCAAAATTAAGCATTGTGTTCCCCATATTTCAACACCTTTTCTTTACACAAATCTTAATGAAATTGAAACATGTTATTCAAGGCCACTATTGGATATTTCCTATTGAATTAAGGTAAATACCACCAGTAGTTTGTGACAGGAACACCTGAAATTTTTTCAAAGCATTGTGCTCTATGAGAGGTATTTCTAAAACTCATTTATTAATAATATATTTTTCAGAAGTTTTAATAAAATTGAAAGATGGTATTCATATGCGCAATAGAATGCTTTTGACAGAATATAATATGATCAGCATCAATATTTACAGGGCCGTACAAAAATATTCAGTTATATTAAGGGCTATTTTTGGAAATTTTCTGGAATTGCAGTTTCGTTTATATTAAGCGCTTTTAAGACTTTCGAACAATGTGTTAGTGGGAATATGATTTGAATTTCTGTATGTGTCTATTCAAATGTCCATTTGTGTATCAGATCGGCTGACCGTTTGAAGTATTCGTAAATATTTTTTGAATTTCTTAAAATGATATACTTTGTAAAGTTCACTATATAATGTTCCTTATTTAAAGTGATATTAATAGGTTCTGTAAAACTGGTTTCTGTACAGGAACACCCTCAAAAATGCCTCATATACTGCGTTTTAGGGGAGACATTTTTAAAAATCCCATTCAAATATGTTTTTACTGCGAAAATCATTAAAAAAAATAATGATATTTATTCCTAATATGCTGCAATAATAATTTGTATGGAATATGATATGCTTAAACTGCAGATGTACTGGGCTACGCTAAAATATTCAGATACATTGAATGCTACAGTTGGGAATTTAGGACTGCATTTTCGTCTGTGTTAAGTATTTTTAACACTTTCCAACAATGTTTAAGACTAATTATGAAATCATTTAGTCTACCTATCTGCCTTTCTGTTCTTCTGCTCGCCCGTTGTACAGTGTGACAGATTGCAAATCTAGCGGGACAAAACCCTAAAAAACAGCTCTCAAAATAATAATTTTTGACATTTCAAAGACAAAATAGATACCGTAGACAAATTATTCCTAAAATATAATAAAAATAAGTGCCTGTGTTCCTTTGCAAATGCTTTGACGAAAAACAAGATCCCTTTCATGAAGTCCATCATATGCATGCGCTTCATTTACAGGCCGTGCTTTGAAGGTATGTGCTTCCAATGTAATTTTTTGAGCATGGATATTTTGCAAGGATATTGGCCTTGAGCATGGATATTTCAAGGTATGTAGTTTAGATTTTCATACGTTAATAAATTTTCTTGGCAGATCTGGTGAACAGAGGTTTACTGGCGTTTGTTTACATTTTTGCGATATTTTTCTTGCGCCAACGAACCAAGGAAATGAATTTCTCTTATGGCAACCTTAAAAAATAATTTATTTACGTTCGAAATGAAATAAATCTTAAAGCAGACGACTATTTAACGTAATTAAATAAAATTATTGAAGAAAAAAAATGGCGATGGTTAATTAACTTTTTAACTACAATATTTTAATAAATAAGCAAATACTTAACAAAATGCACGTTTTGTCATCGAAGTTTTAAGAGCAAATTAGTTTCAACAACACAAGAATTGTAATTAAATGAATGAAAATTCAGAATAAAAATATAACTTTAAATATAATTAAAAAAGCAATAAAACTTACAATAAATGCAACATAATTTTTTTTTCCCATTTTAAAATTTCTGTTGACTCCATAATACGTCACTAACATATCAAATATTTCACTTAGGGCTCAGTTAATTCGCAGCATTCGAGGATTCTAAAACCGCATTCAAATGAATCGAAACACATAGGTATAAAAATTATGAGAATATACAAATAAAATAAAAAACATATTTTCAAGTTATCAAATGATACGCTTTCATTTCTACAGACAAATATCAAAATATATATTTAACTAACACATAATATATTCCAACAAACAAAAAACTATACGTTTGGTTTGGTTTGGTTTGTTGAGTACTGAGATTTATTGCTTGCCTCTAGGGCCGCTTACATCTCGAAAATCCACACCACAAGTGTTTACAAATTTTTATTATAACAAGAACAGATACATGAATCGCATAAACAAGGACAATACACCCATGCCTTATCCGGGATTTGAACCCGGGCCCAACTGTATAGAAGTCAGGGACGCTAAACACTATACCGCCTGGGCGGCATAACTATACGTTCGAATTCTTTAACATCAAAACGGAACTACGCAGTGCAAATTCAACGCGTTTCGAATTTTTCATTAGCACTTACATTTCAGCGGAGGAGAAAATTCCCTAGTTTGCATAAGCTTGACCAACGAGTGAATGAGTGACTGCGTTTTACGTCGATCTAGTGCTAAGTTGTGGCCAATGAGTACAGCAACCAAATGTCCCCATTTTCTACAGACTTCATTTGCATTATTAAAATTTTTTAAAAAATTGTAGAAAGTAAACTATTTAATATTCAAATTTTATTTTTAGTGCTTATTAATTAAAAATGAAAAAAAAAAAAATACATGCATAATTAGTTAATTTTAGCAATTTAAAGCTTTTCTGTTTTAAAAGTTCACGGATCCGACCAATGTAACGACGGAGAATGAATTGGGGCATACCCCTAAGGTATATGAATCAACAAAGAAACATGACTGTGGAAAGTTACGTTCTGCCACGTCATTATCAAAATTATCTGTGTACCATTAACTTGCTGTGCATGAATCAGAGAACGCAAGTAACTCGGTTCCGCGGCAATCACTATCGCGCATGGTAAAACCAAAAGAAGATCACTGAACACCACTACCTCGCGGTGCATGCATCTGAAAACGCATGTAACTCGGCTCTGCGGCAATAACTATCGCGCATGTTAAAACAAAAAAAAAACATCACTGGACACCCCTACCTTGCTGTGCATGCATCTGAAAATGCAAGTAACTCTGTTCCGCGGCAATCACTATCGCGCATAGTAAAACCAAAAAACATCTCTGGACACCCCTACCTCGCGGTGCATGCATCTGAAAACGCACGTAATCGGTTCCGCGGCAATCACTATCACGCATGTTAAAACAAAAACAAACAAAAAAAAAAACATCACTGGACACCCTTACCTCGCTGTGCATGAATCTGAAAATGCAAGTAACTCTGTTCCGCGGCAATCACTATCGCGCATAGTAAAACCAAAAAACATCTCTGGACACCCCTACCTCGCGGTGCATGCATCTGAAAATGCACGTAACTCGGCTCCACGGCAATAACTATCGCGCATGTTAAAACAAAAAAATACATCACTGGACACCGCTACCTCGCTGAGCATAAATCTGAAAACGCACGTAACTCGGTTTCGCGGCAATCACTATCGCGCATGTTCAAACCAAAAAAATCATTGGACAACCCTACCCCGCTGTGCATAAATCTCAAAACGCACGTAATTCGGTTCCGCGGCAATCACTATCGCGCATGTTTACACCAAAACAAAAATCACTGGAGGCCCCTATTAGCATTGCATAAATCTTAAAACGCACGAAACTCGTTTTCGCAGCAATCACTGTCAAGCATGTTAAAACCAAAAAGCATCACTGGACACCCCTACCTCATATCAATGAAAATCAAATGAACCAATCAAATATAGCCTAATTCCCTTATAATGTAGCTCTAGTGGAATGTAAAATATCTCAAATCAATGAAAATAAAATGAACCAATGAAATATCGCCTAATTTCCATATAATGTAGCTCTAGTGCAATGTAAAATATACTCAAATCAATGAAAAACGAAGGAACCAATAAATATCGCCTAATTCAACCCATAATGTAGCTCTAGTGCAATGTAAAATATACACTCAAATCAATGAAAAACAAATGAACCAATCAAATATCTCCTAATTCCCCCATAATGTAGCTCTACAGCAATGTAAAATACACTGAAACAATGAAACATTCAGATATCGCCTAATTCCCCCATAATGCAGCTCTTGTGCAATGTAAAATACACTCAAATCAATGAAAATCAAATGATCCAATCAAATCTCGCCTAATTCCCCCATAATGTAGCTCTAGTGCGATGTAAAATACACTCAAAACAACCAATCAACTATCGCTTAACTCCCCCATAATGTAGCTCTAGTGCAACGTAAAACACACTCAAATCAATGAAAAACAAATGAACCAATCAAATATCTCCTAATTCCCCCCCCCCCAATTATGCAGCTCTAGTGCTATGTAAAATACACTCAAATCAATGAAACAAATATAATGTAATTCCCCATAATGTAGCTCTAGTGCAATGTAAAATACACTCAAATAATCAAAAACAAATGAACCAATCAAATACCGCCTAATTCCTCATAATGTAGCTCTAGTACAATGTAAAATACACTCATATCAATGAAAATCAAATGAACCATTCAAATATCGCCTAATTCCTCATAATGTAGCTCTAGTACAATGTAAAATACCCTCATATCAATGAAAATCAAATGAACCATTCAAATATCGCCTAATTCCCCCCCCCATAATGTATCTCTAGTGTAATATAAAACACAAACAAATTAATCAAAAACAAATGAACCAATCAAATATCGCCTAAATCCACAAAATATTGCACTAGTGCAAGGTACAATACACTCAAATCAATGAAATAATAAATATATAATAAATCCCTATAATGTAGCTCAAGTGCAATGTAAAACACACTCAAATCAATGAAAATGAAATGAACCAAAAAATATCGCCTAATTCCCCCATAATGTAGCTCTAGTGCAATGTAAAATACACTCAAACGAATGAAACAATAAAACATCGCCTATTTCCATCATATTGCAGCTCTTGTGCAGTGTAAAATACACTTAAATCAATGAAAAAAGAATGAACCAAAAAAAATCGCCTAATTCTCCATAATGTAGCACTAGTGTCATGTAAAATACAGTTAAATCAATGAGATATCGCCTAATTCCCTCATAATGTAGCTTTAGTGCAATGTAAATTACTCTCAAACCAATGAAAAACAAATGAACCAATCAAATATCTCCTAATTCCCCCATTATGCAGCTCTAGTGCAATGTAAAATACACTCAAATCAATGAAAAACGAATGAACCAATATATATCGCCTAATTCTCACATAATGTAGCTCTAGTGCAATGTAAAATACACTCAAATCAATGAAAAACGAATGAACCAATAAATATCGCCTAATTCCCACATAATGTAGCTCTAGTGTAATGTAAAATACACTCATTTCAACCAATCTAATATCGCCTAATTCCCCATAATGTAGCTCTAGTGCAATGTAAAATACACGCAAATCAATGAAAAATCAAATGAATTAATCAAATATCGCCTAATTCCCCCCCATAATGTAGCTCTAGTGCAATGTAAAATACCCTCAAACCAATGAAACAAACAACTATCAACTATCGCCTAATTCCCCATAATGCAGCTCTAGTGCAATGTAAAATACACTCAAATCAATGAAAAACAAATGAACCAAAAAAATATCGCCTATTTCCCCCATAATGCAGCTCTTGTGCAATGTAAAATACACTCAAATTAATCAAAAACAACCAACCAAGAAACCAATCAAATATCGTCTAATTCCCCCATAATGCAACTCTAGTGCAATGTAAAATACACTCAAATCTATGAAAAACGAATGAACCAATAAATATCTCCTAATTCCCCCCAAAATGTAGCTCTAGTGCAATGTAAAATACACTCAAAGCAAACAATTAACTATCGCCTAACTCCCCATAATGTAGCTCTAGTGCAATGTAAAATACACTCAAATTAATCAAAAACAAATGAACCAATAAAATATCGCATAATTCCCTCATAATGTAGCTCCAGTGCAATATAAAATACACTCAAATGAATCAAAAACGAATAAACCACTCAAATATCTCCTAATTCCCCCATTATGCAGCTCTAGTGCAATGTAAAACGCACTCAAATCAATGAACCAATCAAATACTGCCTAATTCCTCAAAATGTAGCTCCAGCACAATGTAAAATACACTCATATCAATGAAAATCAAATGAACCATTCAAATATCGCCTTATTCCCCTCCCATAATGTAGCTCTTTTGTAATATAAAACACACTCAAATCAATAAAAATCAAATGAACCAATGAAATATCACCTAATTCCCCATAATGTAGCTCTAGTGAAATATAAAATACACTCATTTCAACCAATCTAATATCGCCTAATTCCCCTTAATGTAGCTGTAGTGCAATGTAAAATACACTCAAAACAATCAAGTAATAAAATATCGCCTATTTCCCCTATAATGCAGCTCTTGTGCCATGTAAAATACACTCAAGTTAATCAAAAACAAATGAACCAATCAAATACCTCCTAATTCCCCCCCATTATGCAGCTCTAGTGCTATGTAAAGTACACTCAAATCAATGACAGAAATATAATTTAATTCCCCATAATGTAGCTCTAATGCAATGTAAAATGCACTCAAACCAATGAAATAATCAAATATCGCCTAATTTCCTCATAATGCAGCTCTAGTGCTATGTAAAATAAACTCAAATCAATGAAACAGTAAATTATCGCCTACTTCCCCCCTAATGCAGCTCTAGAGCTATGTAAAATACACTCAAATCAATGAAAAACGAATAAACCAATCAAATATCTAATAATTTCCCAATTAAGCAGCTCTAGTGCAATGTAAAATACACTCAAATTAATCAAAAACAAATGAACCAATCAAGGATCGCTTAAATCCAGAAAATGTAGCTCTAGTGCAATGTAAAACACACTCAAATCAATGAAACAATCAAATATAATCTAATTCCCAATAATGTAGCTCTAGTGGAGTGTAAACACTCAAATCAATGAAAAACGTATGAACCAATATCGTTTCATTCCCCCATAATGTAGCTCTAGTGCAATGTAAAATACACTCATAACAATGAAAATCAAATGAACCATTCAAATATAGCCTAATCCCCCCCCCATAATGTAGCTCTAGTGTAATATAAAAAACACTCAAATTAATCAAAAACAAATGAACCAATAAATATCGCCTAAATCCACAAAATGTAGCTCTAGTGCAATGTAAAATACACTCAAACGAATGAAACAATCAAACATCGCCTATTTCCCTCATATTGCAGCACTAGTGCAATGTAAAATACACTCAAATCAATGAAAAACAAATGAACCAATCAAATATCTCCTTATTCCCCGCATTATGCAGCTCTAGTGCAATGTAAAATACACTCAAACCAATGAAACAAACAAATATCGCCTATTTCCCCCATAATGCAGCTCTATTGCAATGTAAAATACACTTAAATAAATGAAAAACGAATGAACCAAAAGATATCGCCTAATTCCCAATAATGTAGCTCTAGTGCAATGTAAAATACAGTCATTTGAACCAATCTAATATCGACTAATTCCCCACCATAATGCAGCTCTAGTGCAATGTAAAATACACTCAAATCAATGAAAAACGAATAAACCAATCAAATATCTCCTAATTCCCCAATTATGCAGCTCTAGTGCAATGTAAAATACACTCAAATTAATCAAAAACAAATGAACCAATCAAGTATCGCTTAAATCCAGAAAATGTAGCTATAGTGCAATGTAAAATACACTCAAATCAATGAAACAATCAAATATAATCTAATTCCCAATAATGTAGCTCTAGTGGAGTGTAAACACTCAAATCAATGAAAAACGTATGAACCAATATCGTTTAATTCCCCCATAATGTATCTCTAGTGCAATGTAAAATACACTCATAACAATGAAAATCAAATGAACCATTCAAATATAGCCTAAGCCCCCCCCCAAAATGTAGCTCTAGTGTAATATAAAACACACTCAAATCAATGAAAAACAAATGAACCAATCAAATGTCTCCTAATTCCCCGCATTATGCAGCTCTAGTGCAATGTAAAATACACTCAAACCAATGAAACAAACAAATATCGCCTATTTCCCCCATAATGCAGCTCTATTGCAATGTAAAACACACTTAAAAAAATGAAAAACTAATGAACCAAAATATATCGCCTAATTCCCAATAATGTAGCTCTAGTGCAATGTAAAATACAGTCATTTGAACCAATCTAATATCGACTAATTCCCCTTAATGTAGCTCTAGTGCAACTTTAAATACACGCAAATCAATGACAAATCAAATGAATTAATCAAATATCGTTTAATTCCCACATAATGTAGCGCTAGTACAATGTAAAATACTCTCATATCATAGAAAATCAAACGAACCATTCAAATATCGCCTAATTCTAGTGTAATATAAAACACACTCAAATTAATCAAAAATAAATGAACCAATCAAATATCGCCTAAATTCACAAAATGTAGCACTAGTGCAATGTAAAATACACTCAAATCAATGAAATAATCAAATATAATCTAATTCCCTATAGTGTACATCAACTCAAATCAATGAATATGAAATGAACCAATAAAATATCGCCTAATTCCCCCATAATGTAGCTCTAGTGCAATGTAAAATACACTCAAGCGAATGAAACAATAAAACATCGCCTATTTCCCCCATATTGCAGCTCTTGTGCAATGTAAAATACATTTAAATCAATGAAAATGAATGAACCAATAAATATCGCCCGATTACCCATAATGTAGCTCTAGTGCCATGTAAAATATACTCAAATCAATGAGATATCGCCTAATTCCCCCATAATGTAGCTTTAGTGCAATGTAAAATACACTCAAATCAAGGAAAAACAAATGAACCAATCAAATATCTCCTAATTCCCCCCATTATGCAGCTCTAGTGCAATATAAAAAACACTCAAATCAATGAAACAATCAAATATAATCTAATTCCCCATAATGTAGCTCTAGTACAATGTAAAATACAATCTACCAATGAAATAATCAAATATCGCCTAATTAAACAATGCAGCTCTGGTGCAATGTAAAATACACTCAAACAATGAAGCAATCAAATATCGCTTAATTCCCCTATAATGCAGCTCTAGTACAATATAAAACACACTCAAATCAATGAAAAACAAACGAACCAATCAAATATATCCTAATTCCACCATAATGTAGCTCTAGTGCAATGTAAAATACACTCAAACCAATGAAACAAAAAAATATCGCCTATTTCTCCCATAATGCAGCTCTTGTGCCATGTAAAATACACTCAAGTTCAACAAAAACAAATGAACCATTAAAATATCGCATAATTCCTCATAATGTAGCTCTAGTGCAATGTAAAATACACTCAAATCAATGAAAAACAAATGAACCAATCAAATACCTCCTAATTCCCCCCATTATGCAGCTCTAATGCTATGTAAAGTACACTGAAATCAATGAAACAAATATAATCTAATTCCCCATAATGTAGCTCTAATGCAATGTAAAATGCACTCAAACCAATGAAGCAATCAACTATCGCCTAATTCTCCCATAATGTAGCTCTGGAGCAACGTAAAATGCACTCAAATAAAAATGAACCAATCAAATCTCGCATAATACCCCCATAATGTAATTCTAGTGCAATGTAAAATTCACTGAAATCAATGCAAAACGAATAAACCAATCAAATATCTCCTAATTCCCCCATTATGCAGCTCTAGTGCCATGTAAAATACACTCAAATCAATGAAATAAATATAATCTAATTCCCTATAATGTAGCTGTATTGCAATGTAAAACACACTCAAATCAATGAAAATGAAATAACCAATAAAACATCGCCTATTTCCCATATATTGCAGCTCTTGTGCAGTGTAAAATACACTCAAGTTAATCAAAAACAAATGAACCATTAAAATATCGCATAATTCCTCATTATGCAGCTCTAGTGTAATGTAAAATACACTCAAATCAATGAAAAACGAATGAACCAATAAATGTCGCCTAATTCCCGCATAATGTAGCTCTTGTGCCATGTAAAATACACTGAAGTTAATCAAAAACAAATGAACCATTAAAATATCGCATAATTCCTCATTATGCAGCTCTAGTGCAATGTAAAATACACTCTACCAATGAAACAATCAAATATCGCCTAAATAAACAATAATGCAGCTCTAGAGCAATGTAAAATACACTCAAAACAATGAAGCAATCAAATATCGCTTAATTCCCCTATAATGCAGCTCTAGTACAATGTAAAATACACTCAAATCAATGAAAAACAAATGAACCAATCAAATATATCCTAATTCCACCATTATGCAGCTCTAGTGCTATGTAAAGTACACTCAAATCAATGAAACAGTAAATTATAGCCTACTTCCCCCATAATGCAGCTCTAGTGCAATGTAAAATACACTCAAATCAATGAAACAATCAAATATCGCCTAATTTCCTCATAATGCAGCTCTAGTGCAATATAAAATACACTAAACCAATGAAACAAACAAATATCGCCTATTTCCCCCATAATGTAGCTCTAGTGCAATGTAAAATACATGAAATCTATGAAAAACGAATGAACCAATAAATATCTCCTAATTCCCCCATAATGTAGCTCTAGTGCAATGTAAAATACATGAAATCTATGAAAAACGAATGAACCAATAAATATCTCCTAATTCCCCCATAATGTAGCTTTAGTGCAATGTAAAATACACTCAAATCAATGAAAAACAAATGAACCAATCAAATATATCTTAATTCCCCCCATTATGCAGCTCTAGTGCAATGTAAAATACACTCAAATCAATGAAACAATCAAATATAATCTAATTCTCCATACTGCAGCTCTAGTGCAATGTAAAATACACTCAAACAATGAAGCAATCAAATATTGCTTAATTCCCCTATGATGCAGCTCTAGTACAATATAACACACACTCAAATCAATGAAAAACAAATGAACCAATCAAATATATCCTAATTCCACCATAATGTAGCTCTAGTGCAATGTAAAATACACTCAAACCAATGAAACAAAAAAATATCGCCTATTTCTCCCATAATGCAGCTCTTGTGCAATGTAAAATACACTCAAATCAATGAAAAAGAAATGAACCAATCAAATATCGCCTATTTCCCCCATAATGCAGGTCTTGTGCCATGTAAAATACACTCAAGTTCAACAAAAACAAATGAACCATTAAAATATCGCATAATTCCTCATAATGTAGCTCTAGTGCAATGTAAAATACACTCAAATCAATGAAAAACGAATGAACCAATCAAATACCTCCTAATTCCCGCTATTATGCAGCTCTAGTGCTATGTAATGCACACTCAAATCAATGAAACAAATATAATCTAATTCCCCATAATGTAGCTCTATAGCAATGTAAAATGCACTCAAACCAATGAAGCAATCCAACATCGCCTTATTTCCTCATAATGCAGCTCTAGTGCAATGTAAAATACACTCAAATCAATGAAAAACGAATAAACCAATCAAGTATCGCTTAAATCCAGGAAATGTAGCTCTAGTGCAATGTAAAATACACTCAAATCAATGAAATAATCAAATATAATCTAATTCCCAATATTGTAGCTCTAGTGGAGTGTAAACACTCAAATCAATGAAAAACGTATGAAGCAATATCGCCTAATTCCCCAATAATGTAGCTCTAGTGCAATGTAAAATGCACTCAAACGAATGAAACAATCAAATATCGCCTATTTCCCCTATATTGCAGCTCTAGTGCAATGTGAAATACACTCAAATCAATGAAAAAAAAATGAACCAATAAATATCGCCTAATTCCCCATAATGTAGCTCTAGTGCAATGTAAAATACACTCTAGTCAACCAATCAAATATCGCCTAATTCCCTGTAATGCAGTTCTAGTGCAATGTAAAATACACTCAAAACAATTAAACAATTACATATCGCCTAATTCCCCAAAAATGCAGCTCTAATGCAATATAAAACACACTCAAATCAATGAAAAACAAATGAACCAATCAAATATATCCTAATTCCACCATAATGTAGCTCTAGTGCAATGTTAAATACATCAAATCTATGAAAAACGAATGAACCAATCAAATATCTCCTAATTCCCCCATTATGCAGCTCTAGTGCAATGTAAAATACAATCAAATTAATCAAAAACAAATGAACCAATCAAGTATCGCTTAAATCCAGAAAATGTAGCTCTAGTGCAATGCAAAATACACTCAAATCAATGAAACAATCAAATATAATCTAATTCCCAATATTGTAGCTCTAGTGGAGTGTAAACACTCAAATCAATGAAAAACGTATGAACCAATATCGCCTAATTCCGCCATAATGTAGCTCTAGTGCAATATAAAACACACTCAAATTAATAAAAAAAATGAACCAATAAATATCGCCTAATTCCCCCTTAATGTAGCTCTAGTGCAATGTAAAGGGCACTCAAACGAATAAAACAATCAAACATCGCCTATTTCCCCTATAATGCAGCTATAGTGCAATGTAAAATACACTCAAATCAATGAAACAAATGTAATCTAATTCCCCATAATGTAGCTCTAATGCAATGTAAAATGCACTCAAACCAATATGCAATCCAATATCGCCTTATTTCCTCATAATGCAGCTCTAGTGCAATGTAAAATACACTCAAGTCAATGAAACAGTAAATTATCGCCTACTTCACCCATAATGCAGCTCTAGTGCAATGTAAAATACACTTAAATTAATCAAATATAATCTAATTCCCAATATTGTAGCTCTAGTGGAGTGTAAACACTCAAATCAATGAAAAACGTATGAACCAATATAGCCTAATTCCCCCATAATGTAGCTCTAGTGCAATGTAAAATCCACTCAAACGAATGAAACAATCAAACATCGCCTATTTCCCCTATATTGCAGCTCTAGTGCAATGTAAAATACACTCTAATGAACCAATCAAATATCGCTTAATTCCCCGTAATGCAGTTCTAGTGCAATGTAAAATACACTCAAAACAATTAAACAATTAAATATCGCCTAATTTCCAAATAATGCAGCTCTAATGCAATATAAAACACACTCAAATCAATGAAAAACAAATGAACCAATCAAATATCTCCTAATTCCCCTATAATGTAGCTCTAGTGCTTAGTAAAATACTCTCAAACCAATGAAACAATCAACTATCGCCTAATTCCCCCATAATGTTGCTCTGGTGCAACGTAAAATGCACTCAAATCAAATGAACCAATCAAATCTCGCCTAATTCCCACATAATGTAATTCTAGTGCAATGTAAAATACACTCAAAACAATGAAAAACAAATGAACCAATGAAATAACTCCAAATTCCCCCCATTATGTAGCTCTAGTGCAATGTAAAATACACTCAAATCAATGCTAAAAGAATAAACCAATCAAATATCTCCGAACTCCCCCCTTATGCAGCTATAGTGCAATGTAAAATATACTCAAATTAACCAAAAACAAATGAACCAATCAAATACCGCCTAATTCCTCATAATGTAGCTCTAGTACAATGTAAAATACTCTCATATCATAGAAAATCAAATGAACCATTCAAATATCGCCTAATTCTAGTGTAATATAAAACACACTCAAATTAATCAAAAACAAATGAACCAATCAAATATCGCCTAAATACACAAAATGTAGCACTAGTGCAATGTAAAATACACTCAAATCAATGAAATAATCAAATATAATCTAATTCCCTATAGTGTACATCAAGTGCAATGTAAAACACACTCAAATCAATGAATATGAAATGAACCAATAAAATATCGCCTAATTACCTCATAATGTAGCTCTAGTGCAATGTAAAATACACTCAAGCGAATGAAACAATAAAACATCGCCTATTTCCCCCATATTGCAGCTCTTGTGCAATGTAAAATACATTTAAATCAATGAAAATGAATGAACCAATAAATATCGCCCGATTACCCATAATGTAGCTTTAGTGCAATGTAAAATACACTCAAATCAATGAAAATCAAATGAACCAATCAAATATCCCCTAATTCCCCCCATTATGCAGCTCTAGTGCAATATAAAATACACTCAAATCAATGAAAAAAGAATGATCCAATAAATATCGCCTAATTCCCGCATACTGTAGCTCTAGTGCAATGTGAAATGCACTCAAGCGAATGAAACAATCAAACATCGCCTATTTCACCTATATTGCAGCTCTAGTGCAATGTAAAATACACTCTAATCAACCAATCAAATATCGCCTAATTCCCCGTAATGCAGCTCTAATGCAATATAAAACACAAATCAATAAAAACAAATGAACCAATCAAATATATCCTAATTCGACCATAATGTAGCTCTAGTGCATTGTAAAATACATCAAATCTATGAAAAACGAATGAACCAATAAATATCTCATAATTCCCCCATAATGTAGCTTTAGTGCTACGTAAAATACTCTCAAATCAATAAAACAATCAACTAACCCCTAATTCCCCCATAATGTAGCTATGGTGCAACGTAAAATGCACTCAAATCAAATGAACCAATTAAATCTCGCATAATTCCCCCATAATGTAATTCTAGTGCAATGTAAAATACACTCAATTCAATGCAAAACGATTCGTTTTGCATTGAATTGAGTGTATTTTACCAATCAAACCAATGAAACCAATCAAATATCTACTAATTCCCCCATTATGCAGCTCTAGTGCCATGTAAAATACACTCAAATCAATGAAACAAATATAATCTAATTCCACATAATGTAGCTCTTGTGCAATGTAAAATACACTCAAATTAATCAAAAAAAATTAACCAATCAAATACCGCCTAATTCCTCATAATGTAGCTCTAGTACAATAAAATACACTCATATCAATGAAAATCAAATGAACCATTCAAATATCGCCTAATTCCCCCCCCCCCAAAATGTAGCTCTAGTGTAATATAAAATACACTCAAATTAATCAAAAACAAACGAACCAATCAAATGTCGCCTAAATCCAAAAATGTAGCACTAGTGCAATGTAAAATACACTAAAATCAATGAAATAAATATAATCTAATTCCCTATAATGTAGCTGTATTGCAATGTAAAACACATTCAAATCAATGAAAATGAAATAACCAATAAAATATCGCCTAATTCCCTCATAATGTAGCTCTAGTGCAATGTAAAATGCACTCAAACCAATGAAACAATCAAATATCGCCTAATTTCCTCATAATGCAGCTCTAGTGCAATGTAAAATACACTCAAATCAATGAAACAGTAAATTATAGCCTACTTCCCCCATAATGCTACACTCAAATCAATGAAAAACGAATAAACCAATCAAATATCTCCTAATTCCCCCATTATGCAGCTCTAGTGCAATGTAAAATACACTCAAATCAATGAAACAATCAAATATAATCTAATACCCAATAATGTAGCTCTAGTGGAGTGTAAACACTCAAATCAATGAAGAACGTATGAACCAATATCGCCTAATTTCTCCATAATAAAACTCTAGTGCAGCGTAAAATACACTCCAAATAATCAAAAACAAATGAACCAATAAATATCGCCTAATTCCCCCATAATGTAGCTCTAGTGCAATATAAAATACACTCAAATCAATGAAAAACAAATGAACCAATCAAATACCTCCTAATTCCCCCTATTATGCAGCTCTAGTGCTATGTAAAGTACACTCAAATCAATGAAACAAATATAATATAATTCCCCATAATGTAGCTCTAATGCAATGTAAAATGCACTGAAACCAATGAAGCAATCCAATATCGCCTTATTTCCTCATAATGCAGCTCTAGTGCAATGTAAAATACACTCAGATTAATCAAAAACAAATGAACCAATCAAGCATCGCTTAAATCCAGAAAATGTAGCTCTAGTGCAATGTAAAATACACTCAAGTTAATCAAAAACAAATGAACCATTAAAATATCGCATAATTCCTCATTATGCAGCTCTAGCGTAATGTAAAATACACTCAAATCAATGAAAAACGAATGAACCAATAAATGTCGCCTAATTCCCGCATAATGTAGCTCTTGTGCCATGTAAAATACTCTCAAGTTAATCAAAAACAAATTAACCATTAAAATATCGCATAATTCCTCATTATGCAGCTCTAGTGCAATGTAAAATACACTCTACCAATGAAACAATCAAATATCGCCTAAATAAACAATAATGCAGCTCTAGAGCAATGTAAAATACACTCAAAACAATGAAGCAATCAAGAATAGCTTAATTCCCCTATAACGCAGCTCTAGTACAATGTAAAATACACTCAAATCAATGAAAAACAAATGAACCAATCAAATATATCCTAATTCCACCATTATGCAGCTCTAGTGCAATGTAAAGTACACCCAAATCAATGAAACAAATATAATCTAATTCCCCAAATTTTAGCTCTAATGAAATGTAAAATGCACTCAAACCAATGGAAAAATCAAATATCGCCTAATTTCCTCATAATGCAGCTCTAGTGCAATGTAAAATACACTCAAATCAATGAAACAGTAAATTATAGCCTACTTCCCGCATAATGCAGCTCTAGTGCAATGTGAAATACACTCAAATCAATGAAAAACGGAGAAACCAATCAAATATCTCCTAATTCCCCCATTATGCAGCTCTAGTGCAATGTAAAATACACTCAAATTAATCAAAAACAAATGAACAAATCAAGTATCGCTTAAATCCAGAAGATGTAGCTCTAGTGCAATGTAAAATACACTCAAATCAATGAAACAAACAAATATCGCCTATTTCCCCCATAGTGCAGCTCTATTGCAATGTAAAATACACTCAAATAAATGAAAAACGAATGAACCAATCAAATATATCCTAATTCCCAATAATGTAGCTCTAGTGGAGTGTAAACACTCAAATCAATGAAGAACGTATGAACCAATATCGCCTAATTTCCCCATAATAAAGCTCTAGTGCAGCGTAAAATACACTCCAAATAATCAAAAACAAATGAACCAATAAATATCGCCTAATTCCCCCATAATGTAGCTCTAGTGCAATGTAAAATACACTCAAATCAATGAAAAAAAAATGAACCAATCAAATACCTCCTAATTCCCCCTATTATGCAGCTCTAGTGCTATGTAAAGTACACTCAAATCAATGAAACAAATATAATATAATTCCCCATAATGTAGCTCTAATGCAATGTAAAATGCACTCAAACCAATGAAGCAATCCAATATCGCCTTATTTCCTCATAATGCAGCTCTAGTGCAATGTAAAATACACTCAAGTTAATCAAAAACAAATGAACCATTAAAATATCGCATAATTCCTCATTATGCAGCTCTAGCGTAATGTAAAATACACTCAAATCAATGAAAAACGAATGAACCAATAAATGTCGCCTAATTCCCGCATAATGTAGCTCTTGTGCCATGTAAAATACACTCAAGTTAATCAAAAACAAATGAACCATTAAAATATCGCATAATTCCTCATTATGCAGCTCTAGTGCAATGTAAAATACACTCTACCAATGAAACAATCAAATATCGCCTAAATAAACAATAATGCAGCTCTAGAGCAATGTAAAATACACTCAAAACAATGAAGCAATCAAGAATCGCTTAATTCCCCTATAATGCAGCTCTAGTACAATGTAAAATACACTCAAATCAATGAAATACAAATGAACCAATCAAATATATCCTAATTCCACCATTATGCAACTCTAGTGCTATGTAAAGTACACTCAAATCAATGAAACAAATATAATCTAATTCCCCAAATTTTAGCTCTAATGCAATGTAAAATGCACTCAAACCAATGAAAAAATCAAATATCGCCTAATTTCCTCATAATGCAGCTCTAGTGCAATGTAAAATACACTCAAATGAATGAAACAGAAAAATTATAGGCTACTTCCCGCATAATGCAGCTCTAGTGCAATGTAAAATACACTCAAATCAATGAAAAACGGAGAAACCAATCAAATATCTCCTAATTCCCCCATTATTCAGCTCTAGAGCAATGTAAAATGCAGTCAAATTAATCAAAAACAAATGAACAAATCAAGTATCGCTTAAATCCAGAAGATGTAGCTCTAGTGCAATGTAAAATACACTCAAATCAATGAAAAACGAATGAACCAATCAAATATATCCTAATTCCCAATAATGTAGCTCTAGTTGAGTGTAAACACTCAAATCAATGAAGAACGTATAAACCAATATCACCTAATTTCCCCATAATAAAGCTTTAGTGCAACGAAAAATACACTCCAATTAATCAAAACCAAATGAATCAATAAATATCGCCTACTTCCCCCATAATGCAGCTCTAGTGCAATATAAAACACACTCAAATCAATGAAAAACGAATAAACCAATCAAATATCTCCTAATTCCCCCATTATGCAGCTCTAGTGCTATGTAAAATACACTCAAATCAATGAAACAATCAAATATAATCTAATACCCAATAATGTAGCTCTAGTGCAGCGTAAAACACACTCAAATCAATGAAAAACAAATGAACCAATCAAATACCTCCTAATTCCCCCTATTATGCAGCTCTAGTGCTATGTAAAGTACACTCAAATCAATGAAACAAATATAATATAATTCCCCATAATGTAGCTCTAATGCAATGTAAAATGCACTCAAACCAATGAAGCAATCCAATATCGCCTTATTTCTTCATAATGCAGCTCTAGTGCAATGTAAAATACACTCAGATTAATCAAAAACAAATGAACCAATCAAGCATCGCTTAAATCCAGAAAATGTAGTTCTAGTGCAATGTAAAATACACTCAAGTTAATCAAAAACAAATGAACCATTAAAATATCGCATAATTCCTCATTATGCAGCTCTAGTGCAATGTAAAATACACTCAAACGAATGAAACAAACAAACATCGCCTATTTCCCCCATATTGCATCTCTAGTGCAATGTAAAATACACTCAAATAAATGAAAAACAAATGAACCAATCAAATACGTCCTAATTCCCCACCATAATGTAGCTCTAGTGCAATGTAAAATACACACTAATCTACCAATCAAATATCGCCAAATTCCCCATAATGCAATTCTAGTGCAATGTAAAATACACTCAAAATAATTAAACAATTAAATATCGCCTAATTCCCCAATAATGCAGCTCTAATGCAATATAAAACACACTCAAACGAATGAAAAACAAATGAACCAATCAAATATATCCTAATTCCACCATAATGTAGCTCTAGTGCAATGTAAAATACATCATATCTATGAAAAACGAATGAACCAATAAATATCTCCTAATTTCCCCATAATGTAGCTCTAGTGCTGCGTAAAATACTCTCAAACCAATGAAACAATCAACTATCGCCTAATTCCCCATTATGTAGCTCTAGTGCAATGTAAAATACACTCAAAATAATCAAAAACAAATGAACCAATCATATATCGCCTAAATCCACAAAATGTAGTACTAGTGCAATGTAAATTACACTCAAATCAACGAAATAATCAAATATAATCTAATTCCATATAATGTAGCTCTAGTGCAATGTAAAACACACTCAAATCAATGAATATGAAATGAACCAATAAAATATCGCCTAATTCCAAAATAATGTTGCTTTAGTGCAATGTAAAATACACTCAAACAAATGAAAAACAAATGAACCAATCAAATATCTCCTAATTCCCCCCATTATGCAGCTCTAGTGCATTCTAAAATACTCTCAAATAAATGAAAAACGAATGAATCAATAAATATCGCCTAATTCCCCATAATGTAGCTCTAGTGTAATGTAAAATACACTCATTTCAACCAATCTAATATCGCCTAATTCCCCATAATGCAGCTCTTGTGCATTATGGGGAAATATGTAAAATACACTCAAATCAATAAAAAACAAATGAACCAATAAATATCGCCTAATTCCCCCATAATGTAGCTCTAGTGCAATGTAAAATGCACTCAAACGAATGAAACAATCAAACATCGCCTATTTCCCCTATATTGCAGCTCTATTGCAATGTAAAATACACTCAAATAAATGAAAAACGAATGAACCAATAAATATCTCCTAATTCCCCCATAATGTAGCTCTAGTGCTACGTAAAATACTCTCAAACCATTGAAACAATCAACTATCGCCTAATTCCCCATAATGTAGCTCTAGTCCAACGTAAAATACACGCAAATCAATGAGAAATCAAATGAATTAATCAAATATCGCCTAATTCCCCCCATAATGTAGCTCTAGTGCAATGTAAAATACACTCAAATCAATGAATATGAAATGAACCAATAAAATATCGCCTAATTCCCCCCATAATGTAGCTCTAGTTCCATGTAAAATACACTCAAATCAATGAGATATCGCCTAAATCCCCCATAATG
This sequence comes from Salticus scenicus, assembly GCA_963930645.1. Classification (NCBI taxonomy): domain Eukaryota; kingdom Metazoa; phylum Arthropoda; class Arachnida; order Araneae; family Salticidae; genus Salticus; species Salticus scenicus. The sequence goes on along the minus strand of CAWVNO010001701.1, from coordinate 78,675 downwards.
TAGCTTTAGTGCAATGTAAAATACACTCAAATCAATGAAACAATCAAATATAATCTAATTCCCCATACTGCAGCTCTAGTGCAATGTAAAATACACTCAAACAATGAAGCAATCAAATATCGCTTAATTCCCCTATGATGCAGCTCTAGTACAATATAACACACACTCAAATCAATGAAACAAAAAAATATCGCCTATTTCTCCCATAATGCAGCTCTTGTGCAATGTAAAATACACTCAAATCAATGAAAAAGAAATGAACCAATCAAATATCGCCTATTTCCCCCATAATGCAGGTCTTGTGCCATGTAAAATACACTCAAGTTCAACAAAGACAAATGAACCATTAAAATATCGCATAATTCCTCATAATGTAGCTCTAGTGCAATGTAAAATACACTCAAATCAATGAAAAACGAATGAACCAATCAAATACCTTTTAATTCCCGCTATTATGCAGCTCTAGTGCTATGTAATGCACACTCAAATCAATGAAACAAATATAATCTAATTCCCCATAATGTAGCTCTAATGCAATGTAAAATGCACTCAAACCAATGAAGCAATCCAACATCGCCTTATTTCCTCATAATGCAGCTCTAGTGCAATGTAAAATACACTCAAATCAATGAAAAACGAATAAACCAATCAAGTATCGCTTAAATCCAGGAAATGTAGCTCTAGTGCAATGTAAAATACACTCAAATCAATGAAATAATCAAATATAATCTAATTCCCAATATTGTAGCTCTAGTGGAGTGTAAACACTCAAATCAATGAAAAACGTATGAAGCAATATCGCCTAATTCCCCAATAATGTAGCTCTAGTGCAATGTAAAATGCACTCAAACGAATGAAACAATCAAATATCGCCTATTTCCCCTATATTGCAGCTCTAGTGCAATGTGAAATACACTCAAATCAATGAAAAAAAAATGAACCAATAAATATCGCCTAATTCCCCATAATGTAGCTCTAGTGCAATGTAAAATACACTCTAGTCAACCAATCAAATATCGCCTAATTCCCTGTAATGCAGTTCTAGTGCAATTTAAAATACACTCAAAACAATTAAACAATTACATATCGCCTAATTCCCCAAAAATGCAGCTCTAATGCAATATAAAACGCACTCAAATCAATGAAAAACAAATGAACCAATCAAATATATCCTAATTCCACCATAATGTAGCTCTAGTGCAATGTTAAATACATCAAATCTATGAAAAACGAATGAACCAATCAAATATCTCCTAATTCCCCCATTATGCAGCTCTAGTGCAATGTAAAATACAATCAAATTAATCAAAAACAAATGAACCAATCAAGTATCGCTTAAATCCAGAAAATGTAGCTCTAGTGCAATGCAAAATACACTCAAATCAATGAAATAATCAAATATAATCTAATTCCCAATATTGTAGCTCTAGTGGAGTGTAAACACTCAAATCAATGAAAAACGTATGAAGCAATATCGCCTAATTCCCCAATAATGTAGCTCTAGTGCAATGTAAAATGCACTCAAACGAATGAAACAATCAAATATCGCCTATTTCCCCTATATTGCAGCTCTAGTGCAATGTGAAATACACTCAAATCAATGAAAAAAAAATGAACCAATAAATATCGCCTAATTCCCCATAATGTAGCTCTAGTGCAATGTAAAATACACTCTAGTCAACCAATCAAATATCGCCTAATTCCCTGTAATGCAGTTCTAGTGCAATGTAAAATACACTCAAAACAATTAAACAATTACATATCGCCTAATTCCCCAAAAATGCAGCTCTAATGCAATATAAAACACACTCAAATCAATGAAAAACAAATGAACCAATCAAATATATCCTAATTCCACCATAATGTAGCTCTAGTGCAATGTTAAATACATCAAATCTATGAAAAACGAATGAACCAATCAAATATCTCCTAATTCCCCCATTATGCAGCTCTAGTCCAATGTAAAATACAATCAAATTAATCAAAAACAAATGAACCAATCAAGTATCGCTTAAATCCAGAAAATGTAGCTCTAGTGCAATGCAAAATACACTCAAATCAATGAAACAATCAAATATAATCTAATTCCCAATATTGTAGCTCTAGTGGAGTGTAAACACTCAAATCAATGAAAAACGTATGAACCAATATAGCCTAATTACCCCATAATGTAGCTCTAGTGCAATGTGAAATACACTCTAGTCAACCAATCAAATATCGCCTAATTCCCTGTAATGCAGTTCTAGTGCAATGTAAAATACACTCAAAACAATTAAACAATTACATATCGCCTAATTCCCCAAAAATGCAGCTCTAATGCAATATAAAACACACTCAAATCAATGAAAAACAAATGAACCAATCAAATATATCCTAATTCCACCATAATGTAGCTCTAGTGCAATGTTAAATACATCAAATCTATGAAAAACGAATGAACCAATCAAATATCTCCTAATTCCCCCATTATGCAGCTCTAGTCCAATGTAAAATACAATCAAATTAATCAAAAACAAATGAACCAATCAAGTATCGCTTAAATCCAGAAAATGTAGCTCTAGTGCAATGCAAAATACACTCAAATCAATGAAACAATCAAATATAATCTAATTCCCAATATTGTAGCTCTAGTGGAGTGTAAACACTCAAATCAATGAAAAACGTATGAACCAATATAGCCTAATTACCCCATAATGTAGCTCTAGTGCAATGTGAAATCCACTCAAACGAATGAAACAATCAAACATCGCCTATTTCCCCTATATTGCAGCTCTAGTGCAATGTAAAATACACTCTAATGAACCAATCAAATATCGCTTAATTCCCCGTAATGCAGTTCTAGTGCAATGTAAAATACACTCAAAACAATTAAACAATTACATATCGCCTAATTCCCGAATAATGCAGCTCTAATGCAATATAAAACACACTCAAATCAATGAAAAACAAATGAACCAATCAAATATCTCCTAATTCCCCTATAATGTAGCTCTAGTGCTTAGTAAAATACTCTCAAACCAATGAAACAATCAACTATCGCCTAATTCCCCCATAATGTTGCTCTGGTGCAACGTAAAATGCACTCAAATCAAATGAACCAATCAAATCTCGCCTAATTCCCCCCATAATGTAATTCTAGTGCAATGTAAAATACACTCAATTTAATGCAAAACGATTCGTTTTGCATTGAATTGAGTGTATTTTACCTTGATTGGTAAAATACAATTGGTAGATACCAATGAAAACAATCAAATATCTACTAATTCCCCCATTATTCAGCTCTAGTGCCATGTAAAATACACTCAAATCAATGAAACAAATATAATCTAATTCCACATAATGTAGCTCTTGTGCAATGTAAAATACACTCAAATTAATCAAAAAAAAATGAACCAATCAAATACCGCCTAATTCCTCATAATGTAGCTCTAGTACAATAAAATACACTCATATCAATGAAAATCAAATGAACCATTCAAATATCGCCTAATTCCCCCCCCCCCAAAATGTAGCTCTAGTGTAATATAAAATACACTCAAATTAATCAAAAACAAACGAACCAATCAAATGTCGCCTAAATCCAAATATGTAGCACTAGTGCAATGTAAAATATACTAAAATCAATGAAATAAATATAATCTAATTCCCTATAATGTAGCTGTATTGCAATGTAAAACACACTCAAATCAATGAAAATGAAATAACCAATAAAATATCGCCTAATTCCCCCATAATGTAGCTCTAGTGCAATGTAAAATGCACTCAAACCAATGAAACAATCAAATATCGCCTAATTTCCTCATAATGCAGCTCTAGTGCAATGTAAAATACACTCAAATCAATGAAACAGTAAATTATAGCCTACTTCCCCCATAATGCTACACTCAAATCAATGAAAAACGAATAAACCAATCAAATATCTCCTAATTCCCCCATTATGCAGCTCTAGTGCAATGTAAAATACACTCAAATCAATGAAACAATCAAATATAATCTAATACCCAATAATGTAGCTCTAGTGGAGTGAAACACTCAAATCAATGAAGAACGTATGAACCAATATCGCCTAATTTCTCCATAATAAAACTCTAGTGCAGCGTAAAATACACTCCAAATAATCAAAAACAAATGAACCAATAAATATCGCCTAATTCCCCCATAATGTAGCTCTAGTGCAATATAAAATACACTCAAATCAATGAAAAACAAATGAACCAATCAAATACCTCCTAATTCCCCCTATTATGCAGCTCTAGTGCTATGTAAAGTACACTCAAATCAATGAAACAAATATAATATAATTCCCCATAATGTAGCTCTAATGCAATGTAAAATGCACTGAAACCAATGAAGCAATCCAATATCGCCTTATTTCCTCATAATGCAGCTCTAGTTCAATGTAAAATACACTCAGATTAATCAAAAACAAATGAACCAATCAAGCATCGCTTAAATCCAGAAAATGTAGCTCTAGTGCAATGTAAAATACACTCAAGTTAATCAAAAACAAATGAACCATTAAAATATCGCATAATTCCTCATTATGCAGCTCTAGCGTAATGTAAAATACACTCAAATCAATGAAAAACGAATGAACCAATAAATGTCGCCTAATTCCCGCATAATGTAGCTCTTGTGCCATGTAAAATACACTCAAGTTTATCAAAAACAAATTAACCATTAAAATATCGCATAATTCCTCATTATGCAGCTCTAGTGCAATGTAAAATACACTCTACCAATGAAACAATCAAATATCGCCTAAATAAACAATAATGCAGCTCTAGAGCAATGTAAAATACACTCAAAACAATGAAGCAATCAAGAATAGCTTAATTCCCCTATAACGCAGCTCTAGTACAATGTAAAATACACTCAAATCAATGAAAAACAAATGAACCAATCAAATATATCCTAATTCCACCATTATGCAGCTCTAGTGCAATGTAAAGTACACCCAAATCAATGAAACAAATATAATCTAATTCCCCAAATTTTAGCTCTAATGAAATGTAAAATGCACTCAAACCAATGGAAAAATCAAATAGCGCCTAATTTCCTCATAATGCAGCTCTAGTGCAATGTAAAATACACTCAAATCAATGAAACAGTAAATTATAGCCTACTTCCCGCATAATGCAGCTCTAGTGCAATGTGAAATACACTCAAATCAATGAAAAACGGAGAAACCAATCAAATATCTCCTAATTCCCCCATTATGCAGCTCTAGTGCAATGTAAAATACACTCAAATTAATCAAAAACAAATGAACAAATCAAGTATCGCTTAAATCCAGAAGATGTAGCTCTAGTGCAATGTAAAATACACTCAAATCAATGAAACAAACAAATATCGCCTATTTTCCCCATAGTGCAGCTCTATTGCAATGTAAAATACACTCAAATAAATGAAAAACGAATGAACCAATCAAATATATCCTAATTCCCAATAATGTAGCTCTAGTTGAGTGTAAACACTCAAATCAATGAAGAACGTATGAACCAATATCGCCTAATTTCCCCATAATAAAGCTTTAGTGCAACGAAAAATACACTCCAATTAATAAAAACCAAATGAACCAATAAATATCGCCTAATTCCCCCATAATGCAGCTCTAGTGCAATGTAAAATACACTCAAATCAATGAAACAATCAAATATAATCTAATACCCAATAATGTAGCTCTAGTGGAGTGTAAACACTCAAATCAATGAAGAACGTATGAACCAATATCGCCTAATTTCCCCATAATAAAGCTCTAGTGCAGCGTAAAATACACTCCAAATAATCAAAAACAAATGAACCAATAAATATCGCCTAATTCCCCCATAATGTAGCTCTAGTGCAATGTAAAATACACTCAAATGAATGAAACAGAAAAATTATAGGCTACTTCCCGCATAATGCAGCTCTAGTGCAATGTAAAATACACTCAAATCAATGAAAAACGGAGAAACCAATCAAATATCTCCTAATTCCCCCATTATGCAGCTCTAGAGCAATGTAAAATGCAGTCAAATTAAGCAAAAACAAATGAACAAATCAAGTATCGCTTAAATCCAGAAGATGTAGCTCTAGTGCAATGTAAAATACACTCAAATCAATGAAAAACGAATGAACCAATCAAATATAACCTAATTCCCAATAATGTAGCTCTAGTTGAGTGTAAACACTCAAATCAATGAAGAACGTATAAACCAATATCACCTAATTTCCCCATAATAAAGCTTTAGTGCAACGATAAATACACTCCAATTAATCAAAACCAAATGAATCAATAAATATCGCCTACTTCCCCCATAATGCAGCTCTAGTGCAATATAAAATACACTCAAATGAATGAAAAACGAATAAACCAATCAAATATCTCCTAATTCCCCCATTATGCAGCTCTAGTGCTATGTAAAATACACTCAAATCAATGAAACAATCAAATATAATCTAATACCCAATAATGTAGCTCTAGTGCAGCGTAAAACACACTCAAATCAATGAAAAACAAATGAACCAATCAAATACCTCCTAATTCCCCCTATTATGCAGCTCTAGTGCTATGTAAAGTACACTCAAATCAATGAAACAAATATAATATAATTCCCCATAATGCAGCTCTAATGCAATGTAAAATGCACTCAAACCAATGAAGCAATCCAATATCGCCTTATTTCTTCATAATGCAGCTCTAGTGCAATGTAAAATACACTCAGATTAATCAAAAACAAATGAACCAATCAAGCATCGCTTAAATCCAGAAAATGTAGTTCTAGTGCAATGTAAAATACACTTAAGTTAATCAAAAACAAATGAACCATTAAAATATCGCATAATTCCTCATTATGCAGCTCTAGGGCAATGTAAAATACACTCAAACGAATGAAAAACAAATGAACCAATCAAATACGTCCTAATTCCCCACCATAATGTAGCTCTAGTGCAATGTAAAATACACACTAATCTACCAATCAAATATCGCCAAATTCCCCATAATGCAATTCTAGTGCAATGTAAAATACACTCAAAATAATTAAACAATTAAATATCGCCTAATTCCCCAATAATGCAGCTCTAATGCAATATAAAACACACTCAAACGAATGAAAAACAAATGAACCAATCAAATATATCCTAATTCCACCATAATGTAGCTCTAGTGCAATGTAAAATACATCATATCTATGAAAAACGAATGAACCAATAAATATCTCCTAATTTCCCCATAATGTAGCTCTAGTGCTGCGTAAAATACTCTTAAACCAATGAAACAATCAACTATCGCCTAATTCCCCATTATGTAGCTCTAGTGCAATGTAAAATACACTCAAAATAATCAAAAACAAATGAACCAATCATATATCGCCTAAATCCACAAAATGTAGTACTAGTGCAATGTAAATTACACTCAAATCAACGAAATAATCAAATATAATCTAATTCCATATAATGTAGCTCTAGTGCAATGTAAAACACACTCAAATCAATGAATATGAAATGAACCAATAAAATATCGCCTAATTCCCCAATAATGTTGCTTTAGTGCAATGTAAAATACACTCAAACAAATGAAAAACAAATGAACCAATCAAATATCTCCTAATTCCCCCCATTATGCAGCTCTAGTGCATTCTAAAATACTCTCAAATAAACAAAAAACGAATGAACCAATAAATATCGCCTAATTCCCGCATAATGTAGCTCTAGTGCAATGTAAAATACACTCAAATCAATGAAAATTTCAAGTATCGCCTAATTCCCCCGATAATGCAGCTCTAGTGAAATGTAAAATACACTCAAATAAATGAAAAACGAATGAATCAATAAATATCGCCTAATTCCCCATAATGTAGCTCTAGTGTAATGTAAAATACACTCATTTCAACCAATCTAATATCGCCTAATTCCCCATAATGCAGCTCTTGTGCATTATGGGGAAATATGTAAAATACACTCAAATCAATAAAAAACAAATGAACCAATAAATATCGCCTAATTCCCCCATAATGTAGCTCTAGTGCAATGTAAAATGCACTCAAACGAATGAAACAATCAAACATCGCCTATTTCCCCTATATTGCAGCTCTATTGCAATGTAAAATACACTCAAATAAATGAAAAACGAATGAACCAATAAATATCTCCTAATTCCCCCATAATGTAGCTCTAGTGCAATGTAAAATACATGAAATCTATGAAAAACGAATGAACCAATAAATATCTCCTAATTCCCCCATAATGTAGCTCTAGTGCTACGTAAAATACTCTCAAACCATTGAAACAATCAACTATCGCCTAATTCCCCATAATGTAGCTCTAGTCCAACGTAAAATACACGCAAATCAATGACAAATCAAATGAATTAATCAAATATCGCCTAATTCCCCCCATAATGTAGCTCTAGTGCAATGTAAAATACACTCAAATCAATGAGATATCGCCTAAATCCCCCATAATGTAGCTTTAGTGCAATGTAAAATACACTCAAATCAATGAAAAACAAATGAACCAATCAAATATATCTTAATTCCCCCATTATGCAGCTCTAGTGCAATGTAAAATACACTCAAACAATGAAGCAATCAAATATCGCTTAATTCCCCTATGATGCAGCTCTAGTACAATATAACACACACTCAAATCAATGAAAAACAAATGAACCAATCAAATATATCCTAATTCCACCCTAATGTAGCTCTAGTGCAATGTAAAATACACTCAAACCAATGAAACAAAAAAATATCGCCTATTTCTCCCATAATGCAGCTCTTGTGCAATGTAAAATACACTCAAATCAATGAAAAAGAAATGAACCAATCAAATATCGCCTATTTCCCCCATAATGCAGGTCTTGTGCCATGTAAAATACACTAAGTTCAACAAAAACAAATGAACCATTAAAATATCGCATAATGCCTCATAATGTAGCTCTAGTGCAATGTAAAATACACTCAAATCAATGAAAAACGAATGAACCAATCAAATACCTCCTAATTCCCGCTATTATGCAGCTCTAGTGGTATGTAATGCACACTCAAATCAATGAAACAAATATAATCTAATTCCCCATAATGTAGCTCTAATGCAATGTAAAATGCACTCAAACCAATGAAGCAATCCAACATCGCCTTATTTCCTCATAATGCAGCTCTAGTGCAATGTAAAATACACTCAAATCAATGAAAAACGAATAAACCAATCAAGTATCGCTTAAATCCAGGAAATGTAGCTCTAGTGCAATGTAAAATACACTCAAATCAATGAAATAATCAAATATAATCTAATTCCCAATATTGTAGCTCTAGTGGAGTGTAAACACTCAAATCAATGAAAAACGTATGAAGCAATATCGCCTAATTCCCCAATAATGTAGCTCTAGTGCAATATAAAACACACTCAAATTAATCAAAAAAAAAATGAACCTATAAATATCGCCTAATTCCCCCATAATATAACTCTAGTGTAATGTAAAATGCACTCAAACGAATGAAACAAACAAACATCGCCTATTTCCCCCATATTGCATCTCTAGTGCAATGTAAAATACACTCAAATAAATGAAAAACAAATGAACCAATCAAATACGTCCTAATTCCCCACCATAATGTAGCTCTAGTGCAATGTAAAATACACTTAAATTAATCAAAAACAAATGAACCAATCAAGTATCGCTTAAATCCAGAAAATGTAGCTCTAATGCAATGTAAAATAAACTCAAATCAATGAAACAATCAAATATAATCTAATTCCCAATATTGTAGCTCTAGTGGAGTGTAAACACTCAAATCAATGAAAAACGTATGAACCAATATAGCCTAATTACCCCATAATGTAGCTCTAGTGCAATGTGAAATCCACTCAAACGAATGAAACAATCAAACATCGCCTATTTCCCCTATATTGCAGCTCTAGTGCAATGTAAAATACACTCTAATGAACCAATCAAATATCGCTTAATTCCCCGTAATGCAGTTCTAGTGCAATGTAAAATACACTCAAAACAATTAAACAATTACATATCGCCTAATTCCCGAATAATGCAGCTCTAATGCAATATAAAACACACTCAAATCAATGAAAAACAAATGAACCAATCAAATATCTCCTAATTCCCCTATAATGTAGCTCTAGTGCTTAGTAAAATACTCTCAAACCAATGAAACAATCAACTATCGCCTAATTCCCCCATAATGTTGCTCTGGTGCAACGTAAAATGCACTCAAATCAAATGAACCAATCAAATCTCGCCTAATTCCCACATAATGTAATTCTAGTGCAATGTAAAATACACTCAAAACAATGAAAAACAAATGAACCAATGAAATAACTCCAAATTCCCCCCATTATGTAGCTCTAGTGCAATGTAAAATACACTCAAATCAATGCTAAAAGAATAAACCAATCAAATATCTCCGAACTCCCCCCTTATGCAGCTATAGTGCAATGTAAAATATACTCAAATTAACCAAAAACAAATGAACCAATCAAATACCGCCTAATTCCTCATAATGTAGCTCTAGTACAATGTAAAATACTCTCATATCATAGAAAATCAAATGAACCATTCAAATATCGCCTAATTCTAGTGTAATATAAAACACACTCAAATTAATCAAAAACAAATGAACCAATCAAATATCGCCTAAATCCACAAAATGTAGCACTAGTGCAATGTAAAATACACTCAAATCAATGAATATGAAATGAACCAATAAAATATCGCCTAATTACCTCATAATGTAGCTCTAGTGCAATGTAAAATACACTCAAGCGAATGAAACAATAAAACATCGCCTATTTCCCCCATATTGCAGCTCTTGTGCAATGTAAAATACATTTAAATCAATGAAAATGAATGAACCAATAAATATCGCCCGATTACCCATAATGTAGCTTTAGTGCAATGTAAAATACACTCAAATCAATGAAAATCAAATGAACCAATCAAATATCCCCTAATGCCCCCCATTATGCAGCTCTAGTGCAATATAAAATACACTCAAATCAATGAAAAAAGAATGATCCAATAAATATCGCCTAATTCCCGCATACTGTAGCTCTAGTGCAATACAAAACACACTCAACTTAATAAAAAAAAATGAACCAATAAATATCGCCTAATTCCCCCATAATGTAACTCTAGTGCAATGTAAAATGCACTCAAGCGAATGAAACAATCAAACATCGCCTATTTCACCTATATTGCAGCTCTAGTGCAATGTAAAATACACTCTAATCAACCAATCAAATATCGCCTAATTCCCCGTAATGCAGCTCTAATGCAATATAAAACACAAATCAATAAAAACTAATGAACCAATCAAATATATCCTAATTCGACCATAATGTAGCTCTAGTGCATTGTAAAATACATCAAATCTATGAAAAACGAATGAACCAATAAATATCTCATAATTCCCCCATAATGTAGCTCTAGTGCTACGTAAAATACTCTCAAATCAATAAAACAATCAAATATCGCTTAATTCCCCTATGATGCAGCTCTAGTACAATATAACACGCACTCAAATCAATGAAAAACAAATGAACCAATCAAATATATCCTAATTCCACCATGATGTAGCTCTAGTGCAATGTAAAATACACTCAAACCAATGAAACAAAAAAATATCGCCTATTTCTCCCATAATGCAGCTCTTGTGCAATGTAAAATACACTCAAATCAATGAAAAAGAAATGAACCAATCAAATATCGCCTATTTCCCCCATATTGCAGGTCTTGTGCCATGTAAAATACACTAAGTTCAACAAAAACAAATGAACCATTAAAATATCGCATAATTCCTCATAATGTAGCTCTAGTGCAATGTAAAATACACTCAAATCAATGAAAAACGAATGAACCAATTAAATACCTCCTAATTCCCGCTATTATGCAGCTCTAGTGGTATGTAATGCACACTCAAATCAATGAAACAAATATAATCTAATTCCCCATAATGTAGCTCTAATGCAATATAAAACACACTCAAACGAATGAAAAACAAATGAACCAATCAAATATATCCTAATTCCACCATAATGTAGCTCTAGTGCAATGTAAAATACATCATATCTATGAAAAACGAATGAACCAATAAATATCTCCTAATTTCCCCATAATGTAGCTCTAGTGCTGCGTAAAATACTCTCAAACCAATGAAACAATCAACTATCGCCTAATTCCCCATTATGTAGCTCTAGTGCAATGTAAAATACACTCAAAATAATCAAAAACAAATGAACCAATCATATATCGCCTAAATCCACAAAATGTAGTACTAGTGCAATGTAAATTACACTCAAATCAACGAAATAATCAAATATAATCTAATTCCATATAATGTAGCTCTAGTGCATTCTAAAATACTCTCAAATAAATAAAAAACGAATGAACCAATAAATATCGCCTAATTCCCGCATAATGTAGCTCTAGTGCAATGTAAAATACACTCAAATCAATGAAACTTTCAAATATCGCCTAATTCCCCCGATAATGCAGCTCTAGTGAAATGTAAAATACACTCAAATAAATGAAAAACGAATGAATCAATAAATATCGCCTAATTCCCCATAATGTAGCTCTAGTGCAATGTAAAATGCACTCAAACGAATGAAACAATCAAACATCGCCTATTTCCCCTATATTGCAGCTCTATTGCAATGTAAAATACACTCAAATAAATGAAAAACGAATGAACCAATAAATATCTCCTAATTCCCCCATAATGTAGCTCTAGTGCAATGTAAAATACATGAAATCTATGAAAAACGAATGAACCAATAAATATCTCCTAATTCCCCCATAATGTAGCTCTAGTGCTACGTAAAATACACGCAAATCAATGACAAATCAAATGAATTAATCAAATATCGCCTAATTCCCCCCATAATGTAGCTCTAGTGCAATGTAAAATACACTCAAATCAATGATTATGAAATGAACCAATAAAATATCGCCTAATTCCCCCCATAATGTAGCTCTAGTTCCATGTAAAATACACTCAAATCAATGAGATATCGCCTAAATCCCCCATAATGTAGCTTTAGTGCAATGTAAAATACACTCAAATCAATGAAAAACAAATGAACCAATTAAATATATCTTAATTCCCCCCATTATGCAGCTCTAGTGCAATGTAAATACACTCAAATCAATGAAACAATCAAATATAATCTAATTCCCCATACTGCAGCTCTAGTGCAATGTAAAATACACTCAAACAATGAAGCAATCAAATATCGCTTAATTCCCCTATGATGCAGCTCTAGTACAATATAACACACACTCAAATCAATGAAAAACAAATGAACCAATCAAATATATCCTAATTCCACCATAATGTAGCTCTAGTGCAATGTAAAATACACTCAAACCAATGAAACAAAAAAATATCGCCTATTTCTCCCATAATGCAGCTCTTGTGCAATGTAAAATACACTCAAATCAATGAAAAAGAAATGAACCAAACAAATATCGCCTATTTCCCCCATAATGCAGGTCTTGTGCCATGTAAAATACACTAAGTTCAACAAAAACAAATGAACCATTAAAATATCGCATAATTCCTCATAATGTAGCTCTAGTGCAATGTAAAATACACTCAAATCAATGAAAAACGAATGAACCAATCAAATACCTCCTAATTCCCGCTATTATGCAGCTCTAGTGGTATGTAATGCACACTCAAATCAATGAAACAAATATAATCTAATTCCCCATAATGTAGCTCTAATGCAATGTAAAATGCACTCAAACCAATGAAGCAATCCAACATCGCCTTATTTCCTCATAATGCAGCTCTAGTGCAATGTAAAATACACTCAAATCAATGAAATAATCAAATATAATCTAATTCCCAATATTGTAGCTCTAGTGGAGTGTAAACACTCAAATCAATGAAAAACGTATGAAGCAATATCGCCTAATTCCCCAATAATGTAGCTCTAGTGCAATATAAAACACACTCAAATTAATCAAAAAAAAATGAACCTATAAATATCGCCTAATTCCCCCATAATGTAACTCTAGTGCAATGTAAAATGCACTCAAACGAATGAAACAATCAAATATCGCCTATTTCCCCTATATTGCAGCTCTAGTGCAATGTGAAATACACTCAAATCAATGAAAAAAAAATGAACCAATAAATATCGCCTAATTCCCCATAATGTAGCTCTAGTGCAATGTAAAATACACTCTAGTCAACCAATCAAATATCGCATAATTCCCTGTAATGCAGTTCTAGTGCAATGTAAAATACACTCAAAACAATTAAAGAATTACATATCGCCTAATTCCCCAAAAATGCAGCTCTAATGCAATATAAAACACACTCAAATCAATGAAAAACAAATGAACCAATCAAATATATCCTAATTCCACCATAATGTAGCTCTAGTGCAATGTTAAATACATCAAATCTATGAAAAACGAATGAACCAATCAAATATCTCCTAATTCCCCCATTATGCAGCTCTAGTGCAATGTAAAATACAATCAAATTAATCAAAAACAAATGAACCAATCAAGTATCGCTTAAATCCAGAAAATGTAGCTCTAGTGCAATGCAAAATACACTCAAATCAATGAAACAATCAAATATAATCTAATTCCCAATATTGTAGCTCTAGTGGAGTGTAAACACTCAAATCAATGAAAAACGTATGAACCAATATCGCCTAATTCCGCCATAATGTAGCTCTAGTGCAATATAAAACACACTCAAATTAATAAAAAAAATGAACCAATAAATATCGCCTAATTCCCCCTTAATGTAGCTCTAGTGCAATGTAAAGAGCACTCAAACGAATAAAACAATCAAACATCGCCTATTTCCCCTATAATGCAGCTCTACTGCAATGTAAAATACACTCAAATCAATGAAACAAATGTAATCTAATTCCCCATAATGCAGCTCTAGTGCAATGTAAAATACACTCAAGTCATTGAAACGGTAAATTATCGCCTACTTCACCCATAATGCAGCTCTACTGCAATGTAAAATACACTCAAATCAAATGAACCAATTAAATCTCGCATAATTCCCCCATAATGTAATTCTAGTGCAATGTAAAATACACTCAAATCAATGAAACAATCAAATATAATCTAATTCCCAATAATGTAGCTCTAGTGGAGTGTAAACACTCAAATCAATGAAAAACGTATGAACCAATATCGTTTAATTCCCCCATAATGTATCTCTAGTGCAATGTAAAATACACTCATAACAATGAAAATCAAATGAACCATTCAAATATAGCCTAAGCCCCCCCCCCCCAAAATGTAGCTCTAGTGTAATATAAAACACACTCAAATCAATGAAAAACAAATGAACCAATCAAATGTCTCCTAATTCCCCGCATTATGCAGCTCTAGTGCAATGTAAAATACACTCAAACCAATGAAACAAACAAATATCGCCTATTTCCCCCATAATGCAGCTCTATTGCAATGTAAAACACACTTAAAAAAATGAAAAACTAATGAACCAAAATATATCGCCTAATTCCCAATAATGTAGCTCTAGTGCAATGTAAAATACAGTCATTTGAACCAATCTAATATCGACTAATTCCCCTTAATGTAGCTCTAGTGCAACTTTAAATACACGCAAATCAATGACAAATCAAATGAATTAATCAAATATCGTTTAATTCCCACATAATGTAGCGCTAGTACAATGTAAAATACTCTCATATCATAGAAAATCAAACGAACCATTCAAATATCGCCTAATTCTAGTGTAATATAAAACACACTCAAATTAATCAAAAATAAATGAACCAATCAAATATCGCCTAAATTCACAAAATGTAGCACTAGTGCAATGTAAAATACACTCAAATCAATGAAATAATCAATTATAATCTAATTCCCTATAGTGTACATCAACTCAAATCAATGAATATGAAATGAACCAATAAAATATCGCCTAATTCCCCCATAATGTAGCTCTAGTGCAATGTAAAATACACTCAAGCGAATGAAACAATAAAACATCGCCTATTTCCCCCATATTGCAGCTCTTGTGCAATGTAAAATACATTTAAATCAATGAAAATGAATGAACCAATAAATATCGCCCGATTACCCATAATGTAGCTCTAGTGCCATGTAAAATATACTCAAATCAATGAGATATCGCCTAATTCCCCCATAATGTAGCTTTAGTGCAATGTAAAATACACTCAAATCAAGGAAAAACAAATGAACCAATCAAATATCTCCTAATTCCCCCCATTATGCAGCTCTAGTGCAATATAAAAAACACTCAAATCAATGAAACAATCAAATATAATCTAATTCCCCATAATGTAGCTCTAGTACAATGTAAAATACAATCTACCAATGAAATAATCAAATATCGCCTAATTAAACAATGCAGCTCTGGTGCAATGTAAAATACACTCAAACAATGAAGCAATCAAATATCGCTTAATTCCCCTATAATGCAGCTCTAGTACAATATAAAACACACTCAAATCAATGAAAAACAAACGAACCAATCAAATATATCCTAATTCCACCATAATGTAGCTCTAGTGCAATGTAAAATACACTCAAACCAATGAAACAAAAAAATATCGCCTATTTCTCCCATAATGCAGCTCTTGTGCCATGTAAAATACACTCAAGTTCAACAAAAACAAATGAACCATTAAAATATCGCATAATTCCTCATAATGTAGCTCTAGTGCAATGTAAAATACACTCAAATCAATGAAAAACAAATGAACCAATCAAATACCTCCTAATTCCCCCCATTATGCAGCTCTAATGCTATGTAAAGTACACTGAAATCAATGAAACAAATATAATCTAATTCCCCATAATGTAGCTCTAATGCAATGTAAAATGCACTCAAACCAATGAAGCAATCAACTATCGCCTAATTCTCCCATAATGTAGCTCTGGAGCAACGTAAAATGCACTCAAATAAAAATGAACCAATCAAATCTCGCATAATACCCCCATAATGTAATTCTAGTGCAATGTAAAATTCACTGAAATCAATGCAAAACGAATAAACCAATCAAATATCTCCTAATTCCCCCATTATGCAGCTCTAGTGCCATGTAAAATACACTCAAATCAATGAAATAAATATAATCTAATTCCCTATAATGTAGCTGTATTGCAATGTAAAACACACTCAAATCAATGAAAATGAAATAACCAATAAAACATCGCCTATTTCCCACATATTGCAGCTCTTGTGCAGTGTAAAATACACTCAAGTTAATCAAAAACAAATGAACCATTAAAATATCGCATAATTCCTCATTATGCAGCTCTAGTGTAATGTAAAATACACTCAAATCAATGAAAAACGAATGAACCAATAAATGTCGCCTAATTCCCGCATAATGTAGCTCTTGTGCCATGTAAAATACACTGAAGTTAATCAAAAACAAATGAACCATTAAAATATCGCATAATTCCTCATTATGCAGCTCTAGTGCAATGTAAAATACACTCTACCAATGAAACAATCAAATATCGCCTAAATAAACAATAATGCAGCTCTAGAGCAATGTAAAATACACTCAAAACAATGAAGCAATCAAATATCGCTTAATTCCCCTATAATGCAGCTCTAGTACAATGTAAAATACACTCAAATCAATGAAAAACAAATGAACCAATCAAATATATCCTAATTCCACCATTATGCAGCTCTAGTGCTATGTAAAGTACACTCAAATCAATGAAACAGTAAATTATAGCCTACTTCCCCCATAATGCAGCTCTAGTGCAATGTAAAATACACTCAAATCAATGAAACAATCAAATATCGCCTAATTTCCTCATAATGCAGCTCTAGTGCAATATAAAATACACTAAACCAATGAAACAAACAAATATCGCCTATTTCCCCCATAATGTAGCTCTAGTGCAATGTAAAATACATGAAATCTATGAAAAACGAATGAACCAATAAATATCTCCTAATTCCCCCATAATGTAGCTCTAGTGCAATGTAAAATACATGAAATCTATGAAAAACGAATGAACCAATAAATATCTCCTAATTCCCCCATAATGTAGCTTTAGTGCAATGTAAAATACACTCAAATCAATGAAAAACAAATGAACCAATCAAATATATCTTAATTCCCCCCATTATGCAGCTCTAGTGCAATGTAAAATACACTCAAATCAATGAAACAATCAAATATAATCTAATTCTCCATACTGCAGCTCTAGTGCAATGTAAAATACACTCAAACAATGAAGCAATCAAATATTGCTGAATTCCCCTATGATGCAGCTCTAGTACAATATAACACACACTCAAATCAATGAAAAACAAATGAACCAATCAAATATATCCTAATTCCACCATAATGTAGCTCTAGTGCAATGTAAAATACACTCAAACCAATGAAACAAAAAAATATCGCCTATTTCTCCCATAATGCAGCTCTTGTGCAATGTAAAATACACTCAAATCAATGAAAAAGAAATGAACCAATCAAATATCGCCTATTTCCCCCATAATGCAGGTCTTGTGCCATGTAAAATACACTCAAGTTCAACAAAAACAAATGAACCATTAAAATATCGCATAATTCCTCATAATGTAGCTCTAGTGCAATGTAAAATACACTCAAATCAATGAAAAACGAATGAACCAATCAAATACCTCCTAATTCCCGCTATTATGCAGCTCTAGTGCTATGTAATGCACACTCAAATCAATGAAACAAATATAATCTAATTCCCCATAATGTAGCTCTATAGCAATGTAAAATGCACTCAAACCAATGAAGCAATCCAACATCGCCTTATTTCCTCATAATGCAGCTCTAGTGCAATGTAAAATACACTCAAATCAATGAAAAACGAATAAACCAATCAAGTATCGCTTAAATCCAGGAAATGTAGCTCTAGTGCAATGTAAAATACACTCAAATCAATGAAATAATCAAATATAATCTAATTCCCAATATTGTAGCTCTAGTGGAGTGTAAACACTCAAATCAATGAAAAACGTATGAAGCAATATCGCCTAATTCCCCAATAATGTAGCTCTAGTGCAATGTAAAATGCACTCAAACGAATGAAACAATCAAATATCGCCTATTTCCCCTATATTGCAGCTCTAGTGCAATGTGAAATACACTCAAATCAATGAAAAAAAAATGAACCAATAAATATCGCCTAATTCCCCATAATGTAGCTCTAGTGCAATGTAAAATACACTCTAGTCAACCAATCAAATATCGCCTAATTCCCTGTAATGCAGTTCTAGTGCAATGTAAAATACACTCAAAACAATTAAACAATTACATATCGCCTAATTCCCCAAAAATGCAGCTCTAATGCAATATAAAACACACTCAAATCAATGAAAAACAAATGAACCAATCAAATATATCCTAATTCCACCATAATGTAGCTCTAGTGCAATGTTAAATACATCAAATCTATGAAAAACGAATGAACCAATCAAATATCTCCTAATTCCCCCATTATGCAGCTCTAGTGCAATGTAAAATACAATCAAATTAATCAAAAACAAATGAACCAATCAAGTATCGCTTAAATCCAGAAAATGTAGCTCTAGTGCAATGCAAAATACACTCAAATCAATGAAACAATCAAATATAATCTAATTCCCAATATTGTAGCTCTAGTGGAGTGTAAACACTCAAATCAATGAAAAACGTATGAACCAATATCGCCTAATTCCGCCATAATGTAGCTCTAGTGCAATATAAAACACACTCAAATTAATAAAAAAAATGAACCAATAAATATCGCCTAATTCCCCCTTAATGTAGCTCTAGTGCAATGTAAAGGGCACTCAAACGAATAAAACAATCAAACATCGCCTATTTCCCCTATAATGCAGCTCTAGTGCAATGTAAAATACACTCAAATCAATGAAACAAATGTAATCTAATTCCCCATAATGTAGCTCTAATGCAATGTAAAATGCACTCAAACCAATATGCAATCCAATATCGCCTTATTTCCTCATAATGCAGCTCTAGTGCAATGTAAAATACACTCAAGTCAATGAAACAGTAAATTATCGCCTACTTCACCCATAATGCAGCTCTAGTGCAATGTAAAATACACTAAAATTAATCAAATATAATCTAATTCCCAATATTGTAGCTCTAGTGGAGTGTAAACACTCAAATCAATGAAAAACGTATGAACCAATATAGCCTAATTCCCCCATAATGTAGCTCTAGTGCAATGTAAAATCCACTCAAACGAATGAAACAATCAAACATCGCCTATTTCCCCTATATTGCAGCTCTAGTGCAATGTAAAATACACTCTAATGAACCAATCAAATATCGCTTAATTCCCCGTAATGCAGTTCTAGTGCAATGTAAAATACACTCAAAACAATTAAACAATTAAATATCGCCTAATTTCCAAATAATGCAGCTCTAATGCAATATAAAACACACTCAAATCAATGAAAAACAAATGAACCAATCAAATATCTCCTAATTCCCCTATAATGTAGCTCTAGTGCTTAGTAAAATACTCTCAAACCAATGAAACAATCAACTATCGCCTAATTCCCCCATAATGTTGCTCTGGTGCAACGTAAAATGCACTCAAATCAAATGAACCAATCAAATCTCGCCTAATTCCCACATAATGTAATTCTAGTGCAATGTAAAATACACTCAAAACAATGAAAAACAAATGAACCAATGAAATAACTCCAAATTCCCCCCATTATGTAGCTCTAGTGCAATGTAAAATACACTCAAATCAATGCTAAAAGAATAAACCAATCAAATATCTCCGAACTCCCCCCTTATGCAGCTATAGTGCAATGTAAAATATACTCAAATTAACCAAAAACAAATGAACCAATCAAATACCGCCTAATTCCTCATAATGTAGCTCTAGTACAATGTAAAATACTCTCATATCATAGAAAATCAAATGAACCATTCAAATATCGCCTAATTCTAGTGTAATATAAAACACACTCAAATTAATCAAAAACAAATGAACCAATCAAATATCGCCTAAATACACAAAATGTAGCACTAGTGCAATGTAAAATACACTCAAATCAATGAAATAATCAAATATAATCTAATTCCCTATAGTGTACATCAAGTGCAATGTAAAACACACTCAAATCAATGAATATGAAATGAACCAATAAAATATCGCCTAATTACCTCATAATGTAGCTCTAGTGCAATGTAAAATACACTCAAGCGAATGAAACAATAAAACATCGCCTATTTCCCCCATATTGCAGCTCTTGTGCAATGTAAAATACATTTAAATCAATGAAAATGAATGAACCAATAAATATCGCCCGATTACCCATAATGTAGCTTTAGTGCAATGTAAAATACACTCAAATCAATGAAAATCAAATGAACCAATCAAATATCCCCTAATTCCCCCCATTATGCAGCTCTAGTGCAATATAAAATACACTCAAATCAATGAAAAAAGAATGATCCAATAAATATCGCCTAATTCCCGCATACTGTAGCTCTAGTGCAATGTGAAATGCACTCAAGCGAATGAAACAATCAAACATCGCCTATTTCACCTATATTGCAGCTCTAGTGCAATGTAAAATACACTCTAATCAACCAATCAAATATCGCCTAATTCCCCGTAATGCAGCTCTAATGCAATATAAAACACAAATCAATAAAAACAAATGAACCAATCAAATATATCCTAATTCGACCATAATGTAGCTCTAGTGCATTGTAAAATACATCAAATCTATGAAAAACGAATGAACCAATAAATATCTCATAATTCCCCCATAATGTAGCTTTAGTGCTACGTAAAATACTCTCAAATCAATAAAACAATCAACTAACCCTTAATTCCCCCATAATGTAGCTATGGTGCAACGTAAAATGCACTCAAATCAAATGAACCAATTAAATCTCGCATAATTCCCCCATAATGTAATTCTAGTGCAATGTAAAATACACTCAATTCAATGCAAAACGATTCGTTTTGCATTGAATTGAGTGTATTTTACCAATCAAACCAATGAAACCAATCAAATATCTACTAATTCCCCCATTATGCAGCTCTAGTGCCATGTAAAATACACTCAAATCAATGAAACAAATATAATCTAATTCCACATAATGTAGCTCTTGTGCAATGTAAAATACACTCAAATTAATCAAAAAAAATTAACCAATCAAATACCGCCTAATTCCTCATAATGTAGCTCTAGTACAATAAAATACACTCATATCAATGAAAATCAAATGAACCATTCAAATATCGCCTAATTCCCCCCCCCCCAAAATGTAGCTCTAGTGTAATATAAAATACACTCAAATTAATCAAAAACAAACGAACCAATCAAATGTCGCCTAAATCCAAAAATGTAGCACTAGTGCAATGTAAAATACACTAAAATCAATGAAATAAATATAATCTAATTCCCTATAATGTAGCTGTATTGCAATGTAAAACACATTCAAATCAATGAAAATGAAATAACCAATAAAATATCGCCTAATTCCCTCATAATGTAGCTCTAGTGCAATGTAAAATGCACTCAAACCAATGAAACAATCAAATATCGCCTAATTTCCTCATAATGCAGCTCTAGTGCAATGTAAAATACACTCAAATCAATGAAACAGTAAATTATAGCCTACTTCCCCCATAATGCTACACTCAAATCAATGAAAAACGAATAAACCAATCAAATATCTCCTAATTCCCCCATTATGCAGCTCTAGTGCAATGTAAAATACACTCAAATCAATGAAACAATCAAATATAATCTAATACCCAATAATGTAGCTCTAGTGGAGTGTAAACACTCAAATCAATGAAGAACGTATGAACCAATATCGCCTAATTTCTCCATAATAAAACTCTAGTGCAGCGTAAAATACACTCCAAATAATCAAAAACAAATGAACCAATAAATATCGCCTAATTCCCCCATAATGTAGCTCTAGTGCAATATAAAATACACTCAAATCAATGAAAAACAAATGAACCAATCAAATACCTCCTAATTCCCCCTATTATGCAGCTCTAGTGCTATGTAAAGTACACTCAAATCAATGAAACAAATATAATATAATTCCCCATAATGTAGCTCTAATGCAATGTAAAATGCACTGAAACCAATGAAGCAATCCAATATCGCCTTATTTCCTCATAATGCAGCTCTAGTGCAATGTAAAATACACTCAGATTAATCAAAAACAAATGAACCAATCAAGCATCGCTTAAATCCAGAAAATGTAGCTCTAGTGCAATGTAAAATACACTCAAGTTAATCAAAAACAAATGAACCATTAAAATATCGCATAATTCCTCATTATGCAGCTCTAGCGTAATGTAAAATACACTCAAATCAATGAAAAACGAATGAACCAATAAATGTCGCCTAATTCCCGCATAATGTAGCTCTTGTGCCATGTAAAATACTCTCAAGTTAATCAAAAACAAATTAACCATTAAAATATCGCATAATTCCTCATTATGCAGCTCTAGTGCAATGTAAAATACACTCTACCAATGAAACAATCAAATATCGCCTAAATAAACAATAATGCAGCTCTAGAGCAATGTAAAATACACTCAAAACAATGAAGCAATCAAGAATAGCTTAATTCCCCTATAACGCAGCTCTAGTACAATGTAAAATACACTCAAATCAATGAAAAACAAATGAACCAATCAAATATATCCTAATTCCACCATTATGCAGCTCTAGTGCAATGTAAAGTACACCCAAATCAATGAAACAAATATAATCTAATTCCCCAAATTTTAGCTCTAATGAAATGTAAAATGCACTCAAACCAATGGAAAAATCAAATATCGCCTAATTTCCTCATAATGCAGCTCTAGTGCAATGTAAAATACACTCAAATCAATGAAACAGTAAATTATAGCCTACTTCCCGCATAATGCAGCTCTAGTGCAATGTGAAATACACTCAAATCAATGAAAAACGGAGAAACCAATCAAATATCTCCTAATTCCCCCATTATGCAGCTCTAGTGCAATGTAAAATACACTCAAATTAATCAAAAACAAATGAACAAATCAAGTATCGCTTAAATCCAGAAGATGTAGCTCTAGTGCAATGTAAAATACACTCAAATCAATGAAACAAACAAATATCGCCTATTTCCCCCATAGTGCAGCTCTATTGCAATGTAAAATACACTCAAATAAATGAAAAACGAATGAACCAATCAAATATATCCTAATTCCCAATAATGTAGCTCTAGTGGAGTGTAAACACTCAAATCAATGAAGAACGTATGAACCAATATCGCCTAATTTCCCCATAATAAAGCTCTAGTGCAGCGTAAAATACACTCCAAATAATCAAAAACAAATGAACCAATAAATATCGCCTAATTCCCCCATAATGTAGCTCTAGTGCAATGTAAAATACACTCAAATCAATGAAAAAAAAATGAACCAATCAAATACCTCCTAATTCCCCCTATTATGCAGCTCTAGTGCTATGTAAAGTACACTCAAATCAATGAAACAAATATAATATAATTCCCCATAATGTAGCTCTAATGCAATGTAAAATGCACTCAAACCAATGAAGCAATCCAATATCGCCTTATTTCCTCATAATGCAGCTCTAGTGCAATGTAAAATACACTCAAGTTAATCAAAAACAAATGAACCATTAAAATATCGCATAATTCCTCATTATGCAGCTCTAGCGTAATGTAAAATACACTCAAATCAATGAAAAACGAATGAACCAATAAATGTCGCCTAATTCCCGCATAATGTAGCTCTTGTGCCATGTAAAATACACTCAAGTTAATCAAAAACAAATGAACCATTAAAATATCGCATAATTCCTCATTATGCAGCTCTAGTGCAATGTAAAATACACTCTACCAATGAAACAATCAAATATCGCCTAAATAAACAATAATGCAGCTCTAGAGCAATGTAAAATACACTCAAAACAATGAAGCAATCAAGAATCGCTTAATTCCCCTATAATGCAGCTCTAGTA
The DNA here is from genome assembly GCA_963930645.1 of Salticus scenicus. Taxonomy (NCBI): domain Eukaryota; kingdom Metazoa; phylum Arthropoda; class Arachnida; order Araneae; family Salticidae; genus Salticus; species Salticus scenicus. Next base: position 53,677 of record CAWVNO010001701.1, on the reverse strand, counting down.
CAATGTAAAATACACTCAAATCAATGAAATACAAATGAACCAATCAAATATATCCTAATTCCACCATTATGCAACTCTAGTGCTATGTAAAGTACACTCAAATCAATGAAACAAATATAATCTAATTCCCCAAATTTTAGCTCTAATGCAATGTAAAATGCACTCAAACCAATGAAAAAATCAAATATCGCCTAATTTCCTCATAATGCAGCTCTAGTGCAATGTAAAATACACTCAAATGAATGAAACAGAAAAATTATAGGCTACTTCCCGCATAATGCAGCTCTAGTGCAATGTAAAATACACTCAAATCAATGAAAAACGGAGAAACCAATCAAATATCTCCTAATTCCCCCATTATTCAGCTCTAGAGCAATGTAAAATGCAGTCAAATTAATCAAAAACAAATGAACAAATCAAGTATCGCTTAAATCCAGAAGATGTAGCTCTAGTGCAATGTAAAATACACTCAAATCAATGAAAAACGAATGAACCAATCAAATATATCCTAATTCCCAATAATGTAGCTCTAGTTGAGTGTAAACACTCAAATCAATGAAGAACGTATAAACCAATATCACCTAATTTCCCCATAATAAAGCTTTAGTGCAACGAAAAATACACTCCAATTAATCAAAACCAAATGAATCAATAAATATCGCCTACTTCCCCCATAATGCAGCTCTAGTGCAATATAAAACACACTCAAATCAATGAAAAACGAATAAACCAATCAAATATCTCCTAATTCCCCCATTATGCAGCTCTAGTGCTATGTAAAATACACTCAAATCAATGAAACAATCAAATATAATCTAATACCCAATAATGTAGCTCTAGTGCAGCGTAAAACACACTCAAATCAATGAAAAACAAATGAACCAATCAAATACCTCCTAATTCCCCCTATTATGCAGCTCTAGTGCTATGTAAAGTACACTCAAATCAATGAAACAAATATAATATAATTCCCCATAATGTAGCTCTAATGCAATGTAAAATGCACTCAAACCAATGAAGCAATCCAATATCGCCTTATTTCTTCATAATGCAGCTCTAGTGCAATGTAAAATACACTCAGATTAATCAAAAACAAATGAACCAATCAAGCATCGCTTAAATCCAGAAAATGTAGTTCTAGTGCAATGTAAAATACACTCAAGTTAATCAAAAACAAATGAACCATTAAAATATCGCATAATTCCTCATTATGCAGCTCTAGTGCAATGTAAAATACACTCAAACGAATGAAACAAACAAACATCGCCTATTTCCCCCATATTGCATCTCTAGTGCAATGTAAAATACACTCAAATAAATGAAAAACAAATGAACCAATCAAATACGTCCTAATTCCCCACCATAATGTAGCTCTAGTGCAATGTAAAATACACACTAATCTACCAATCAAATATCGCCAAATTCCCCATAATGCAATTCTAGTGCAATGTAAAATACACTCAAAATAATTAAACAATTAAATATCGCCTAATTCCCCAATAATGCAGCTCTAATGCAATATAAAACACACTCAAACGAATGAAAAACAAATGAACCAATCAAATATATCCTAATTCCACCATAATGTAGCTCTAGTGCAATGTAAAATACATCATATCTATGAAAAACGAATGAACCAATAAATATCTCCTAATTTCCCCATAATGTAGCTCTAGTGCTGCGTAAAATACTCTCAAACCAATGAAACAATCAACTATCGCCTAATTCCCCATTATGTAGCTCTAGTGCAATGTAAAATACACTCAAAATAATCAAAAACAAATGAACCAATCATATATCGCCTAAATCCACAAAATGTAGTACTAGTGCAATGTAAATTACACTCAAATCAACGAAATAATCAAATATAATCTAATTCCATATAATGTAGCTCTAGTGCAATGTAAAACACACTCAAATCAATGAATATGAAATGAACCAATAAAATATCGCCTAATTCCCCAATAATGTTGCTTTAGTGCAATGTAAAATACACTCAAACAAATGAAAAACAAATGAACCAATCAAATATCTCCTAATTCCCCCCATTATGCAGCTCTAGTGCATTCTAAAATACTCTCAAATAAATGAAAAACGAATGAATCAATAAATATCGCCTAATTCCCCATAATGTAGCTCTAGTGTAATGTAAAATACACTCATTTCAACCAATCTAATATCGCCTAATTCCCCATAATGCAGCTCTTGTGCATTATGGGGAAATATGTAAAATACACTCAAATCAATAAAAAACAAATGAACCAATAAATATCGCCTAATTCCCCCATAATGTAGCTCTAGTGCAATGTAAAATGCACTCAAACGAATGAAACAATCAAACATCGCCTATTTCCCCTATATTGCAGCTCTATTGCAATGTAAAATACACTCAAATAAATGAAAAACGAATTAACCAATAAATATCTCCTAATTCCCCCATAATGTAGCTCTAGTGCTACGTAAAATACTCTCAAACCATTGAAACAATCAACTATCGCCTAATTCCCCATAATGTAGCTCTAGTCCAACGTAAAATACACGCAAATCAATGAGAAATCAAATGAATTAATCAAATATCGCCTAATTCCCCCCATAATGTAGCTCTAGTGCAATGTAAAATACACTCAAATCAATGAATATGAAATGAACCAATAAAATATCGCCTAATTCCCCCCATAATGTAGCTCTAGTTCCATGTAAAATACACTCAAATCAATGAGATATCGCCTAAATCCCCCATAATGTAGCTTTAGTGCAATGTAAAATACACTCAAATCAATGAAAAACAAATGAACCAATCAAATATATCTTAATTCCCCCCATTATGCAGCTCTAGTTCAATGTAAAATACACTCAAATCAATGAAACAATCAAATATAATCTAATTCCCCATACTGCAGCTCTAGTGCAATGTAAAATACACTCAAACAATGAAGCAATCAAATATCGCTTAATTCCCCTATGATGCAGCTCTAGTACAATATAACACACACTCAAATCAATGAAAAACAAATGAACCAATCAAATATATCCTAATTCCACCATAATGTAGCTCTAGTGCAATGTAAAATACACTCAAACCAATGAAACAAAAAAATATCGCCTATTTCTCCCATAATGCAGCTCTTGTGCAATGTAAAATACACTCAAATCAATGAAAAAGAAATGAACCAATCAAATATCGCCTATTTCCCCCATAATGCAGGTCTTGTGCCATGTAAAATACACTAAGTTCAACAAAAACAAATGAACCATTAAAATATCGCATAATTCCTCATAATGTAGCTCTAGTGCAATGTAAAATACACTCAAATCAATGAAAAACGAATGAACCAATCAAATACCTCCTAATTCCCGCTATTATGCAGCTCTAGTGGTATGTAATGCACACTCAAATCAATGAAACAAATATAATCTAATTCCCCATAATGTAGCTCTAATGCAATGTAAAACACACTCAAATCAATGAATATGAAATGAACCAATAAAATATCGCCTAATTCCCCCATAATGTTGCTTTAGTGCAATGTAAAATACACTCAAACAAATGAAAAACAAATGAACCAATCAAATATCTCCTAATTCCCCCCATTATGCAGCTCTAGTGCATTCTAAAATACTCTCAAATAAATAAAAAACGAATGAATCAATAAATATCGCCTAATTCCCCATAATGTAGCTCTAGTGTAATGTAAAATACACTCATTTCAACCAATCTAATATCGCCTAATTCCCCATAATGCAGCTCTTGTGCAATGTAAAATACACTCAAATAAATGAAAAACGAATGAACCAATAAATATCGCCTAATTCCCCATAATGTAGCCCTAGTGCAATGTAAAATACACTCTAAACAACCAATCAAATATCGCCTAATTCCCCGTAATGCAGTTCTAGAGCAATGTAAAATACACTCAAAACAATTAAACAATTACATATCGCCTAATTCCCGAATAATGCAGCTCTAATGCAATATAAAACACACTCAAATCAATGAAAAACAAACGAACCAATCAAATACCGCCTAATTCCTCATAATGTAGCTCTAGTACAATAAAATACACTCATATCAATGAAAATCAAATGAACCATTCAAATATCGCCTAATTCCCCCCCCCCCCAAAATGTAGCTCTAGTGTAATATAAAATACACTCAAATTAATCAAAAACAAACGAACCAATCAAATGTCGCCTAAATCCAAAAATGTAGCACTAGTGCTATGTAAAATACACTAAAATCAATGAAATAAATATAATCTAATTCCCTATAATGTAGCTGTATTGCAATGTAAAACACACTCAAATCAATGAAAATGAAATAACCAATAAAATATCGCCTAATTCCCCCATAATGTAGCTCTAGTGCAATGTAAAATACACTCAAATCAATGAAACAATCAAATATAATCTAATTCCCAATAATGTAGCTCTAGTGGAGTGTAAACACTCAAATCAATGAAGAACGTATGAACCAATATCGCCTAATTTCTCCATAATAAAACTCTAGTGCAGCGTAAAATACACTCCAAATAATCAAAAACAAATGAACCAATAAATATCGCCTAATTCCCCCATAATGTAGCTCTATTGCAATATAAAATACACTCAAATCAATGAAAAACAAATGAACAAATCAAATACCTCCTAATTCCCCCTATTATGCAGCTCTAGTGCTATGTAAAGTACACTCAAATCAATAAAACAAATATAATATAATTCCCCATAATGTAGCTCTAATGCAATGTAAAATGCACTGAAACCAATGAAGCAATCCAATATCGCCTTATTTCCTCATAATGCAGCTCTAGTGCAATGTAAAATACACTCAGATTAATCAAAAACAAATGAACCAATCAAGCATCGCTTAAATCCAGAAAATGTAGCTCTAGTGCAATGTAAAATACACTCAAATAAATGAAACAAACAAATATCGCCTATTTCCCCCATAGTGCAGCTCTATTGCAATGTAAAATACACTCAAATAAATGAAAAACGAATGAACCAATCAAATATATCCTAATTCCCAATAATGTAGCTCTAGTTGAGTGTAAACACTCAAATCAATGAAGAACGTATGAACCAATATCGCCTAATTTCCCCATAATAAAGCTTTAGTGCAACGAAAAATACACTCCAATTAATAAAAACCAAATGAACCAATAAATATCGCCTAATTCCCCCATAATGCAGCTCTAGTGCAATGTAAAATACACTCAAATCAATGAAAAACGAATAAACCAATCAAATATCTCCTAATTCCCCCATTATGCAGCTCTAGTGCAATGTAAAATACACTCAAATCAATGAAACAATCAAATATCGCCTTATTTCCTCATAATGCAGATCTAGTGCAATGTAAAATACACTCAAGTTAATCAAAAACAAATGAACCATTAAAATATCGCATAATTCCTCATTATGCAGCTCTAGCGTAATGTAAAATACACTCAAATCAATGAAAAACGAATGAACCAATAAATGTCGCCTAATTCCCGCATAATGTAGCTCTTGTGCCATGTAAAATACACTCAAGTTAATCAAAAACAAATGAACCATTAAAATATCGCATAATTCCTCATTATGCAGCTCTAGTGCAATGTAAAATACACTCTATCAATGAAACAATCAAATATCGCCTAAATAAACAATAATGCAGCTCTAGAGCAATGTAAAGTACACTCAAATGAATGAAACAAATATAATCTAATTCCCCAAATTTTAACTCTAATGCAATGTAAAATGCACTCAAACCAATGAAAAAATCAAATATCGCCTAATTTCCTCATAATGCAGCTCTAGTGCAATGTAAAATACACTCAAATCAATGAAAAACGGATAAACCAAACAAATATCTTCTAATTCCCCCATTATGCAGCTCTACTGCAGTGAAAAATACACTCAAATTAATCAAAAACAAATAAACCAATCAAGTATCGCTTAAATCCAGAAGATGTAGCTCTAGTGCAATGTAAAATACACTCAAATCAATGAAAAACGAATGAACCATTAAAATATCGCATAATTCCTCATTATGCAGCTCTAGTGCAATGTAAAATACACTCAAACCAATGAAACAAGCAAACATCGCCTATTTCCCCCATATTGCATCTCTAGTGCAATGTAAAATACACTCAAATAAATGAAAAACAAATGAACCAATCAAATACGTCCTAATTCCCCACCATAATGTAGCTCTAGTGCAATGTAAAATACACACTAATCTACCAATCAAATATCGCCAAATTCCCCATAATGCCATTCTAGTGCAATGTAAAATACACTCAAAATAATTAAACAATTAAATATCGCCTAATTCCCCAATAATGCAGCTCTAATGCAATATAAAACACACTCAAACGAATGAAAAACAAATGAACCAATCAAATATATCCTAATTCCACCATAATGTAGCTCTAGTGCTGCGTAAAATACTCTCAAACCAATGAAACAATCAACTATCGCCTAATTCCCCATTATGTAGCTCTAGTGCAATGTAAAATACACTCAAAATAATAAAAAACAAATGAACCAATCATATATCGCCTAAATCCACAAAATGTAGTACTAGTGCAATGTAAATTACACTCAAATCAATGAAGTAATCAAATATAATCTAATTCCATATAATGTAGCTCTAGTGCAATGTAAAACACACTCAAATCAATGAATATGAAATGAACCTATAAAATATCGCCTAATTCCCCAATAATGTTGCTTTAGTGCAATGTAAAATACACTCATTTCAACCAATCTAATATCGCCTAATTCCCCATAATGCAGCTCTTGTGCAATGTAAAATACACTCAAACAAATGAAAAACAAATGAACCAATCAAATATCTCCTAATTCCCCCCATTATGCAGCTCTAGTGCATTCTAAAATACTCTCAAATAAACAAAAAACGAATGAACCAATAAATATCGCCTAATTCCCGCATAATGTAGCTCTAGTGAAATGTAAAATACACTCAAATAAATGAAAAACGAATGAATCAATAAATATCGCCTAATTCCCCATAATGTAGCTCTAGTGTAATGTAAAATACACTCATTTCAACCAATCTAATATCGCCTAATTCCCCATAATGCAGCTCTTGTGCAATGTAAAATACACTCAAATCAATGAAAAAGAAATGAACCAATCAAATATCGCCTATTTACCCCATAATGCAGGTCTTGTGCAATGTAAAACACACTCAAATCAATGAAAAAGAAATGAACCAATCAAATATCGCCTAATTCCCCCATAATGTAGCTCTAGTGCAATGTAAAATGCACTCAAACGAATGAAACAATCAAACATCGCCTATTTCCCCTATATTGCAGCTCTATTGCAATGTAAAATACACTCAAATAAATGAAAAACGAATGAACCAATAAATATCGCCTAATTCCCCATAATGTAGCTCTAGTGCAATGTAAAATACACTCAAATACATGAAACAAACAAATATCGCCTATTTCCCCTATAATGTAGCCCTAGTGCAATGTAAAATACACTCTAATCAACCAATCAAATATCGCCTAATTCCCCGTAATGCAGTTCTAGTGCAATGTAAAATACACTCAAAACAATTAAACAATTAAATATCGCCTAATTCCCCAATAATGCAGCTCTAATGCAATATAAAACACACTCAAATCAATAAAAACAAATGAACCAATCAAATATATCCTAATTCGACCATAATGTAGCTCTAGTACATTGTAAAATACATCAAATCTATGAAAAATGAATGAACCAATAAATATCTCATAATTTCCCCATAATGTAGCTCTAGCGCTACGTAAAATACTCTCAAACCAATGAAACAATCAACTATCGCCTAATTCCTCATAATGTAACTCTAGTACAATGTAAAATACACTCAAATCAATGAAAAACAAATGAACCAATCAAATACCACCTAATTCCTCCCCCCATTATGCAGCTCTAGTGCTATGTAAAGTACACTCAAATCAATGAAACAAATATAATCTAATTCCGTATAATGTAGCTCTAATGCAATGTAAAATGCACTCAAACAAATGAAGCAATCAAATATCGCCTTATTTCCTCATAATGCAGCTCTAGTGCAATGTAAAGTACACTCAATTCAATGCAAAACGAATAAACCAATCAAATATCTCCTAATTCCCCCACTATGCAGCTCTAGTGCAATGTAAAATACATTTAAAACAATGAAAATGAATGAACCAATAAATATCGCCCGATTACCCAAAATGTAGCTCTAGTGCCATGTAAAATATACTCAAATCAATGAGATATCGCCTAATTCCCCCATAATGTAGCTTTAGTGCAATATAAAATACAATCAAATCAATGAAACAATCAAATATTATCTAATTCCCCATAATGTAGCTCTAGTACAATGTAAAATACACTCTACCAATGAAATAATCAAATATCGCCTAATTAAACAATAATGCAGCTCTGGTGCAATGTAAAATACACTCAAACAATGAAGCAATCAAATATCGCTTAATTCCCCTATAATGCAGCTCTTGTGCAATGTAAAATACACTCAAATCAATGAAACAATCAAATATTATCTAATTCCCCATAATGCAGCTCTAGTGCAATGTAAAATACACTCAAACCAATGAAACAAAAAATATCGCCTATTTCTCCCATAATGCAGCTCTTGTGCAATGTAAAATACACTCAAATCAATGAAACAAATATAATCTAATTCCCCCATAATGTAGCTCTGGAGCAACGTAAAATGCACTCAAATAAAAATGAACCAATCAAATCTCGCATAATACCCCCATAATGTAATTCTAGTGCAATGTAAAATTCACTGAAATCAATGCAAAACGAATAAACCAATCAAATATCTCCTAATTCCCCCATTATGCAGCTCTAGTGCAATGTAAAATACACTCATATGAATGAAAATCAAATGAACCATTCAAATATCCCCTAATCCCCCCCCTATAATGTAGCTCTAATGTAATTTAAAATACACTCAAATTAATCAAAAACAAATGAACCAATCAAATATCGTCTAAATCCACAAAATGTAGCACTAGTGCAATGTAAAACACACTCAAATTATGAAAATGAAATAACCAATAAAACATCGCCTATTTCCCACAAATTGCAGCTCTTGTGCAGTGTAAAATACACTCTACCAATGAAACAATCAAATATCGCCTAAATAAACAATAATGCAGCTCTAGAGCAATGTAAAATACACTCAAATCAATGAAAAACAAATGAACCAATCAAATATATCCTAATTCCCCCATTATGCAGCTCTAGTGCATTATAAAATACACTCAAATCAATGAAAAAAGAATGATCCAATAAATATCGCCTAATTCCCCCATAATGTAGCTCTGGTGCAACGTAAAATGCACTCAAATCAAATGAACCAATTAAATCTCGCATAATTCCCCCATAATGCAGCTCTAGTGCCATGTAAAATACACTCAAATCAATGAAACAAATATAATCTAATTCCACATAATGTAGCTCTTGTGCAATGTAAAATACACTCAAATTAATCAAAAACAAATGAACCATTCAAATATCGCCTAATTCCCCCCCCCATAATGTAGCTCTAGTGTAATATAAAATACACTCAAATTAATCAAAAACAAACGAACCAATCAAATGTAGCCTAAATCCAAAAATGTAGCACTAGTGCAATGTAAAATACACTCAAACGAATGAAACAATCAAACATCGCCTATTTCCCCTATAATGCAGCTCTAATGCAATGTAAAATGCACTCAAACCAATGAAACAATCAAATATAATCTAATTCCCAATAATGTAGCTCTAGTGGAGTGTAAACACTCAAATCAATGAAAAACGTATGAACCAATATCGCCTAATTCCGCCATAATGTAGCTCTAGTGCAATATAAAACACACTCAAATCAATAAAAACAAATGAACCAATCAAATACCTCCTAATTCCCCCTATTATGCAGCTCTAGTGCTATGTAAAGTACACTCAAATCAATGAAACAAATATAATATAATTCCCCATAATGTAGCTCTAATGCAATGTAAAATGCACTCAAACCAATGAAGCAATTCAATATCGCCTTATTTCCTCATAATGCAGCTCTAGTGCAATGTAAAATACACTCAAGTTAATCAAAAACAAATGAACCATTAAAATATCCATAATTCCTCATTATGCAGCTCTAGTGCAATGTAAAATACACTCAAACGAATGAAACAAACAAACATCGCCTATTTCCCCCATATTGCATCTCTAGTGCAATGTAAAATACACTCAAATAAATGAAAAACGAATGAACCAAAAAATATCTCCTAATTTAAACATAATGTAGCTCTAGTGCTACGTAAAATACTCTCAAACCAATGAAACAATCAACTATCGCCTAATTCCCCATTATGTAGCTCTAGTGCAATGTAAAATACACTCATATCAATGAAAATCAAATGAACCATTCAAATATCGCCTATTTCCTCCCCCCCATAATGTAGCTCTAGTGTAATATAAAGCACACTCAAAATAATCAAAAACAAATGAACCAATCATATATCGCCTAAATCCACAAAATGTAGTACTAGTGCAATGTAAAATACACTCACACAAATGAAAAACAAATGAACCAATCAAATATCTCCTAATTCCCCCCATTATGCAGCTCTAGTGCATTCTAAAATACTCTCAAAAAAATAAAAAACGAATGAACCAATAAATATCGCCTAATTCCCCCATAATGCAAGTCTTGTGCCATGTAAAATATACTCAAGTTAATCAAAAACAAATGAACCATTAAAATATCGCATAATTCCTCATAATGTAGCTCTAGTGCAATGTAAAATACACTCAAATTAATCAAAAACAAACGAACCAATCAAATGTCGCCTAAATCCAAAAATGTAGCACTAGTGCAATGTAAAATACACCCAAATCAATGAAAATATCAAATATAATCTAATACCAAATAATATAGCTCTAGTGGAGTGTAAACACTCAAATCAATGAAAAACGTATGAACCAATATCGCCTAATTCCCCCATATTGCAGCTCTAGTGAAATGTAAAATACACTCATTTCAACCAATCTAATATCGCATAATTCCTCATAATGTAGCTCAAGTGCAATGTAAAATACACTCAAATCAATGAAAAACAAATGAACCAATCAAATACCACCTAATTCCTCCCCCCATTATGCAGCTCTAGTGCTATGTAAAGTACACTCAAATCAATGAAACAAATATAATCTAATTCCCCAAAATGTAGCTCTAATACAATGTAAAATGCACTCAAACCCATGAAACAATCAAATATCGCCTAATTTCCTCATTATGCAGCTCTAGTGCAATGTAAAATACACTCATATCAATGAAAATCAAATGAACCATTCAAATATCGTCTAATTCCCCCCCCCTTAATGTAGCTCTAGTGTAATGTAAAATACACTCATTTCAACCAATCTAATATCGCCTAATTCCCCATAATGTAGCTCTAATGCAATGTAAAATGCACTCAAACGAATGAAGCAATCAAATATCGCCTTATTTCCTCATAATGCAGCTCTAGTGCAATGTAAAATACACTCAAATAAATGAAAAACGAATGAACCAATCAAATATATCCTAATTCCACCAAAATGTAGCTCTAGTGCTACGTAAAATACTCTCAAATCAATGAAACAATCAAATATCGCTTAATTCCCCCGATAATGCAGCTCTAGTGAAATGTAAAATACACTCATTTCAACCAATATAATATCGCCTAATTCCCCGTAATGTTGCTCTAGTGCTACGTAAAATACTCTCAAAGCAATGAAACAATCAACTATCGCCTAATTCCCCCATAATGTAGCTCTGGTGCAACGTAAAATGCACTCAAATCAAATGAACCAATCAAATATCTCCTACTTCCCCCCATAATGTAGCTCTAGTGTAATATAAAGCACACTCAAAATAATCAAAAACAAATGAACCAATCAAATATCGCCTAAATCCACAAAATGTAGCACTAGTGTAATGTAAAATACACTCAAATCAATGAAATAATCAAATATAATCTACAGTCGGCTGCAAAATTATTCGAGCACTAGCCAATAATTCCTATATTTAAAAAGTACACTTAAGACTGTTTTGCTAAGTAAATCCTTGTCGAAACATGTTCTTAGACTGATTAATAACATGACTCGACAAGGATTTATTTAACAAAGCTGTATAAAATGTACTTTTTTTTTGGCAAGGATTATTGCTAGTGCTCGAATAATTTTGCAGCCGACTGTAATTCCCTGTAATGTAGCTTTAGTGCAATGTAAAATACATCAAATCTATGAAAAACGAATGAACCAATAAATATCTTTTAATTCCCCCATAATGTAGCTCTAGTGCTACGTAAAATACTCTCAAACCAATGAAACAATCAACTATCGCCTATTTCCCCCGTAATGTAGCTCTGGTGCAACGTAAAATGCACTCAAATCAAATGAACCAATCAAATCCTGCATATTCCCCCATAATGTAATTCTAGTGCTACGTAAAATACACTCTACCAATGCAACAATCAAATATCGCCTAATTAAACAATAATGCAGCTCTAGTGCAATGTAAAATACACTCAAAATAATCAAAAACAAATGAACCAATAAATATCGCCTAATTCCCCCATAATGTAGCTCTAGTGCAACGCAAAATACACGCAAATCAATGACAAATCAAATGAATAATTCAAATATCGCCTAATTCCCCACCATAATGTAGCTCTAGTGCAATGTAAAATACACTCTAATCAACCAATCAAATATCTCCTATTTCCCCCATTATGCAGCTCTAGTGCTATCGTAGCTCTAGTGTAAAGTAAAATACACTCATGTTAATCAAAAACAAATGAACTAATCAAATACCGCCTAATTCTTCAAAATGTAGCTCCAGCACAATGTAAAATACACTCATATCAATGAAAATCAAATGAACCATACAAATATCGCCTTATTCCCCCTCCCCATAATGTAGCTCTAGTACAACATAAAATGCACTCAAATCAATGAAATTCAAATGAACCATTTAAATATCGCCAAATTCCCTAGCATAATGTAGATCTAGTGCAATGTAAAATACACTCTCATCAACCAATCAAATATCGCCAAATTCCCCATAATGCAGTTCTAGTGCAATGTAAAATACACTCAAAACAATTAAACAATAAATATCGCCTAATTCCCCAATAATGTAGCTCTAGTGCAATGTAAAATACACTCAAATATATGAAAAACGAATGAACCAATAAGTAACGCCTAATTCCCCCATAATGCAGCTCTAGTGCAATGTAAAATACACTCAAATCAATGAAAAACGAATAAACCAATCAAATATCTCCTAATTCACCCATTATGCAGCTCTAGTGCAATGTAAAATACACTCAAATCAATGAAACAATCAAATATCGCCTTATTTCCTCATAATGCAGATCTAGTGCAATGTAAAATACACTCAAGTTAATCAAAAACAAATGAACCATTAAAATATCGCATAATTCCTCATTATGCAGCTCTAGCGTAATGTAAAATACACTCAAATCAATGAAAAACGAATGAACCAATAAATGTCGCCTAATTCCCGCATAATGTAGCTCTTGTGCCATGTAAAATACACTCAAGTTAATCAAAAACAAATGAACCATTAAAATATCGCATAATTCCTCATTATGCAGCTCTAGTGCAATGTAAAATACACTCTATCAATGAAACAATCAAATATCGCCTAAATAAACAATAATGCAGCTCTAGAGCAATGTAAAGTACACTCAAATGAATGAAACAAATATAATCTAATTCCCCAAATTTTAACTCTAATGCAATGTAAAATGCACTCAAACCAATGAAAAAATCAAATATCGCCTAATTTCCTCATAATGCAGCTCTAGTGCAATGTAAAATACACTCAAATCAATGAAAAACGGATAAACCAAACAAATATCTTCTAATTCCCCCATTATGCAGCTCTACTGCAGTGAAAAATACACTCAAATTAATCAAAAACAAATAAACCAATCAAGTATCGCTTAAATCCAGAAGATGTAGCTCTAGTGCAATGTAAAATACACTCAAATCAATGAAAAACGAATGAACCATTAAAATATCGCATAATTCCTCATTATGCAGCTCTAGTGCAATGTAAAATACACTCAAACCAATGAAACAAGCAAACATCGCCTATTTCCCCCATATTGCATCTCTAGTGCAATGTAAAATACACTCAAATAAATGAAAAACAAATGAACCAATCAAATACGTCCTAATTCCCCACCATAATGTAGCTCTAGTGCAATGTAAAATACACACTAATCTACCAATCAAATATCGCCAAATTCCCCATAATGCCATTCTAGTGCAATGTAAAATACACTCAAAATAATTAAACAATTAAATATCGCCTAATTCCCCAATAATGCAGCTCTAATGCAATATAAAACACACTCAAACGAATGAAAAACAAATGAACCAATCAAATATATCCTAATTCCACCATAATGTAGCTCTAGTGCTGCGTAAAATACTCTCAAACCAATGAAACAATCAACTATCGCCTAATTCCCCATTATGTAGCTCTAGTGCAATGTAAAATACACTCAAAATAATAAAAAACAAATGAACCAATCATATATCGCCTAAATCCACAAAATGTAGTACTAGTGCAATGTAAATTACACTCAAATCAATGAAGTAATCAAATATAATCTAATTCCATATAATGTAGCTCTAGTGCAATGTAAAACACACTCAAATCAATGAATATGAAATGAACCTATAAAATATCGCCTAATTCCCCAATAATGTTGCTTTAGTGCAATGTAAAATACACTCATTTCAACCAATCTAATATCGCCTAATTCCCCATAATGCAGCTCTTGTGCAATGTAAAATACACTCAAACAAATGAAAAACAAATGAACCAATCAAATATCTCCTAATTCCCCCCATTATGCAGCTCTAGTGCATTCTAAAATACTCTCAAATAAACAAAAAACGAATGAACCAATAAATATCGCCTAATTCCCGCATAATGTAGCTCTAGTGAAATGTAAAATACACTCAAATAAATGAAAAACGAATGAATCAATAAATATCGCCTAATTCCCCATAATGTAGCTCTAGTGTAATGTAAAATACACTCATTTCAACCAATCTAATATCGCCTAATTCCCCATAATGCAGCTCTTGTGCAATGTAAAATACACTCAAATCAATGAAAAAGAAATGAACCAATCAAATATCGCCTATTTACCCCATAATGCAGGTCTTGTGCAATGTAAAACACACTCAAATCAATGAAAAAGAAATGAACCAATCAAATATCGCCTAATTCCCCCATAATGTAGCTCTAGTGCAATGTAAAATACACTCAAATACATGAAACAAACAAATATCGCCTATTTCCCCTATAATGTAGCCCTAGTGCAATGTAAAATACACTCTAATCAACCAATCAAATATCGCCTAATTCCCCGTAATGCAGTTCTAGTGCAATGTAAAATACACTCAAAACAATTAAACAATTAAATATCGCCTAATTCCCCAATAATGCAGCTCTAATGCAATATAAAACACACTCAAATCAATAAAAACAAATGAACCAATCAAATATATCCTAATTCGACCATAATGTAGCTCTAGTACATTGTAAAATACATCAAATCTATGAAAAATGAATGAACCAATAAATATCTCATAATTTCCCCATAATGTAGCTCTAGCGCTACGTAAAATACTCTCAAACCAATGAAACAATCAACTATCGCCTAATTCCTCATAATGTAACTCTAGTACAATGTAAAATACACTCAAATCAATGAAAAACAAATGAACCAATCAAATACCACCTAATTCCTCCCCCCATTATGCAGCTCTAGTGCTATGTAAAGTACACTCAAATCAATGAAACAAATATAATCTAATTCCGTATAATGTAGCTCTAATGCAATGTAAAATGCACTCAAACAAATGAAGCAATCAAATATCGCCTTATTTCCTCATAATGCAGCTCTAGTGCAATGTAAAGTACACTCAATTCAATGCAAAACGAATAAACCAATCAAATATCTCCTAATTCCCCCACTATGCAGCTCTAGTGCAATGTAAAATACATTTAAAACAATGAAAATGAATGAACCAATAAATATCGCCCGATTACCCAAAATGTAGCTCTAGTGCCATGTAAAATATACTCAAATCAATGAGATATCGCCTAATTCCCCCATAATGTAGCTTTAGTGCAATATAAAATACAATCAAATCAATGAAACAATCAAATATTATCTAATTCCCCATAATGTAGCTCTAGTACAATGTAAAATACACTCTACCAATGAAATAATCAAATATCGCCTAATTAAACAATAATGCAGCTCTGGTGCAATGTAAAATACACTCAAACAATGAAGCAATCAAATATCGCTTAATTCCCCTATAATGCAGCTCTTGTGCAATGTAAAATACACTCAAATCAATGAAACAATCAAATATTATCTAATTCCCCATAATGCAGCTCTAGTGCAATGTAAAATACACTCAAACCAATGAAACAAAAAATATCGCCTATTTCTCCCATAATGCAGCTCTTGTGCAATGTAAAATACACTCAAATCAATGAAACAAATATAATCTAATTCCCCCATAATGTAGCTCTGGAGCAACGTAAAATGCACTCAAATAAAAATGAACCAATCAAATCTCGCATAATACCCCCATAATGTAATTCTAGTGCAATGTAAAATTCACTGAAATCAATGCAAAACGAATAAACCAATCAAATATCTCCTAATTCCCCCATTATGCAGCTCTAGTGCAATGTAAAATACACTCATATGAATGAAAATCAAATGAACCATTCAAATATCCCCTAATCCCCCCCCTATAATGTAGCTCTAATGTAATTTAAAATACACTCAAATTAATCAAAAACAAATGAACCAATCAAATATCGTCTAAATCCACAAAATGTAGCACTAGTGCAATGTAAAACACACTCAAATTATGAAAATGAAATAACCAATAAAACATCGCCTATTTCCCACAAATTGCAGCTCTTGTGCAGTGTAAAATACACTCTACCAATGAAACAATCAAATATCGCCTAAATAAACAATAATGCAGCTCTAGAGCAATGTAAAATACACTCAAATCAATGAAAAACAAATGAACCAATCAAATATATCCTAATTCCCCCATTATGCAGCTCTAGTGCATTATAAAATACACTCAAATCAATGAAAAAAGAATGATCCAATAAATATCGCCTAATTCCCCCATAATGTAGCTCTGGTGCAACGTAAAATGCACTCAAATCAAATGAACCAATTAAATCTCGCATAATTCCCCCATAATGCAGCTCTAGTGCCATGTAAAATACACTCAAATCAATGAAACAAATATAATCTAATTCCACATAATGTAGCTCTTGTGCAATGTAAAATACACTCAAATTAATCAAAAACAAATGAACCATTCAAATATCGCCTAATTCCCCCCCCCATAATGTAGCTCTAGTGTAATATAAAATACACTCAAATTAATCAAAAACAAACGAACCAATCAAATGTAGCCTAAATCCAAAAATGTAGCACTAGTGCAATGTAAAATACACTCAAACGAATGAAACAATCAAACATCGCCTATTTCCCCTATAATGCAGCTCTAATGCAATGTAAAATGCACTCAAACCAATGAAACAATCAAATATAATCTAATTCCCAATAATGTAGCTCTAGTGGAGTGTAAACACTCAAATCAATGAAAAACGTATGAACCAATATCGCCTAATTCCGCCATAATGTAGCTCTAGTGCAATATAAAACACACTCAAATCAATAAAAACAAATGAACCAATCAAATACCTCCTAATTCCCCCTATTATGCAGCTCTAGTGCTATGTAAAGTACACTCAAATCAATGAAACAAATATAATATAATTCCCCATAATGTAGCTCTAATGCAATGTAAAATGCACTCAAACCAATGAAGCAATTCAATATCGCCTTATTTCCTCATAATGCAGCTCTAGTGCAATGTAAAATACACTCAAGTTAATCAAAAACAAATGAACCATTAAAATATCCATAATTCCTCATTATGCAGCTCTAGTGCAATGTAAAATACACTCAAACGAATGAAACAAACAAACATCGCCTATTTCCCCCATATTGCATCTCTAGTGCAATGTAAAATACACTCAAATAAATGAAAAACGAATGAACCAAAAAATATCTCCTAATTTAAACATAATGTAGCTCTAGTGCTACGTAAAATACTCTCAAACCAATGAAACAATCAACTATCGCCTAATTCCCCATTATGTAGCTCTAGTGCAATGTAAAATACACTCATATCAATGAAAATCAAATGAACCATTCAAATATCGCCTATTTCCTCCCCCCCATAATGTAGCTCTAGTGTAATATAAAGCACACTCAAAATAATCAAAAACAAATGAACCAATCATATATCGCCTAAATCCACAAAATGTAGTACTAGTGCAATGTAAAATACACTCACACAAATGAAAAACAAATGAACCAATCAAATATCTCCTAATTCCCCCCATTATGCAGCTCTAGTGCATTCTAAAATACTCTCAAAAAAATAAAAAACGAATGAACCAATAAATATCGCCTAATTCCCCCATAATGCAAGTCTTGTGCCATGTAAAATATACTCAAGTTAATCAAAAACAAATGAACCATTAAAATATCGCATAATTCCTCATAATGTAGCTCTAGTGCAATGTAAAATACACTCAAATTAATCAAAAACAAACGAACCAATCAAATGTCGCCTAAATCCAAAAATGTAGCACTAGTGCAATGTAAAATACACCCAAATCAATGAAAATATCAAATATAATCTAATACCAAATAATATAGCTCTAGTGGAGTGTAAACACTCAAATCAATGAAAAACGTATGAACCAATATCGCCTAATTCCCCCATATTGCAGCTCTAGTGAAATGTAAAATACACTCATTTCAACCAATCTAATATCGCATAATTCCTCATAATGTAGCTCAAGTGCAATGTAAAATACACTCAAATCAATGAAAAACAAATGAACCAATCAAATACCACCTAATTCCTCCCCCCATTATGCAGCTCTAGTGCTATGTAAAGTACACTCAAATCAATGAAACAAATATAATCTAATTCCCCAAAATGTAGCTCTAATACAATGTAAAATGCACTCAAACCCATGAAACAATCAAATATCGCCTAATTTCCTCATTATGCAGCTCTAGTGCAATGTAAAATACACTCATATCAATGAAAATCAAATGAACCATTCAAATATCGTCTAATTCCCCCCCCCTTAATGTAGCTCTAGTGTAATGTAAAATACACTCATTTCAACCAATCTAATATCGCCTAATTCCCCATAATGTAGCTCTAATGCAATGTAAAATGCACTCAAACGAATGAAGCAATCAAATATCGCCTTATTTCCTCATAATGCAGCTCTAGTGCAATGTAAAATACACTCAAATAAATGAAAAACGAATGAACCAATCAAATATATCCTAATTCCACCAAAATGTAGCTCTAGTGCTACGTAAAATACTCTCAAATCAATGAAACAATCAAATATCGCTTAATTCCCCCGATAATGCAGCTCTAGTGAAATGTAAAATACACTCATTTCAACCAATATAATATCGCCTAATTCCCCGTAATGTTGCTCTAGTGCTACGTAAAATACTCTCAAAGCAATGAAACAATCAACTATCGCCTAATTCCCCCATAATGTAGCTCTGGTGCAACGTAAAATGCACTCAAATCAAATGAACCAATCAAATATCTCCTACTTCCCCCCATAATGTAGCTCTAGTGTAATATAAAGCACACTCAAAATAATCAAAAACAAATGAACCAATCAAATATCGCCTAAATCCACAAAATGTAGCACTAGTGTAATGTAAAATACACTCAAATCAATGAAATAATCAAATATAATCTACAGTCGGCTGCAAAATTATTCGAGCACTAGCCAATAATTCCTATATTTAAAAAGTACACTTAAGACTGTTTTGCTAAGTAAATCCTTGTCGAAACATGTTCTTAGACTGATTAATAACATGACTCGACAAGGATTTATTTAACAAAGCTGTATAAAATGTACTTTTTTTTTGGCAAGGATTATTGCTAGTGCTCGAATAATTTTGCAGCCGACTGTAATTCCCTGTAATGTAGCTTTAGTGCAATGTAAAATACATCAAATCTATGAAAAACGAATGAACCAATAAATATCTTTTAATTCCCCCATAATGTAGCTCTAGTGCTACGTAAAATACTCTCAAACCAATGAAACAATCAACTATCGCCTATTTCCCCCGTAATGTAGCTCTGGTGCAACGTAAAATGCACTCAAATCAAATGAACCAATCAAATCCTGCATATTCCCCCATAATGTAATTCTAGTGCTACGTAAAATACACTCTACCAATGCAACAATCAAATATCGCCTAATTAAACAATAATGCAGCTCTAGTGCAATGTAAAATACACTCAAAATAATCAAAAACAAATGAACCAATAAATATCGCCTAATTCCCCCATAATGTAGCTCTAGTGCAACGCAAAATACACGCAAATCAATGACAAATCAAATGAATAATTCAAATATCGCCTAATTCCCCACCATAATGTAGCTCTAGTGCAATGTAAAATACACTCTAATCAACCAATCAAATATCTCCTATTTCCCCCATTATGCAGCTCTAGTGCTATCGTAGCTCTAGTGTAAAGTAAAATACACTCATGTTAATCAAAAACAAATGAACTAATCAAATACCGCCTAATTCTTCAAAATGTAGCTCCAGCACAATGTAAAATACACTCATATCAATGAAAATCAAATGAACCATACAAATATCGCCTTATTCCCCCTCCCCATAATGTAGCTCTAGTACAACATAAAATGCACTCAAATCAATGAAATTCAAATGAACCATTTAAATATCGCCAAATTCCCTAGCATAATGTAGATCTAGTGCAATGTAAAATACACTCTCATCAACCAATCAAATATCGCCAAATTCCCCATAATGCAGTTCTAGTGCAATGTAAAATACACTCAAAACAATTAAACAATAAATATCGCCTAATTCCCCAATAATGTAGCTCTAGTGCAATGTAAAATACACTCAAATATATGAAAAACGAATGAACCAATAAGTAACGCCTAATTCCCCCATAATGCAGCTCTAGTGCAATATAAAATACGATCAAATCAATGAAAAAAGAATGAATGAATAAATATCGCCTAATTCACCCATAATGCAGCTCTTGTGCCATGTAAAATACACTCAAGTTAATCAAAAACAAATGAACCAATCAAATATCGCCTAATTCACCCATAATGTAGGTCTAGTGCAACGTAAAATGCACTCAAAACAAAGAAAAACAAAAGAACCATTCAAATATCGCCTATTTCCCCAATAATGCAGCTCTAATGCAATATAAAACACACTCAAATCAATGAAAAACACATGAACCAATAAAATATCGCCTAATTCCCCATAATGCAGTTCTAGTGCAATGTAAAATACACTCAAAATAATTAAACAATACATATCGCCTAATTCACCCATAATGTATCTCCAGTGCAATGTAAAATACACTCAAAAGAATGAAAGAATCAACCATCGCCTATTTCCCCTAAATTGCAGCTCTAGTGCAATGTAAAATACGATCAAATCAATGAAAAAAGAATAAATGAATAAATAGATATCGCCAAATTTCCCCATAATGTAGCTCTAGTGCAATGTAAAATACCCTCAAACCAATGAAACAAAGATCTATCGCCTAATTCACCCATAATGAAGCTCTAGTGCAATGTAAAATACACACACAAAAATTAACCAATCAAATATCTCCTAATTCCCCCCCATAATGTAGCTCTAGTACAATGTAAAATACACTCTACCAATGAAACAATCAAATATCGCCTAATTAAACAATAATGCAGCTCTAGTGCAATGTAAAATACACTCAAATCAATGAAACAATCAAATATCGCCTAATTAAACAATAATGCAGCTCTAGTGCATTGTAAAATACACTCCAATCAATGAAATTTTTAAATATCGCCTAATCCCCCCACAATGCAGCTCTTGTGCAATGTAAAATACACTCAAATTTATCAAAAACAAATGAACCAATAAAATATCGCCTAATTTCCCCATAATGCAGCTCTAAAGCAATGTAAAATACACTCAAAATCAATGAAAAAAGAATAAAGCAATCAAATATCTCCTGATTCCCTCATTATGCAGTTCTAGTGCAATGTAAAACACACTCAAAAAATAAAAATCAAATGAACCAATCAAATACCGTCTAAACCCCCAAAATGTAGCCTTAGTGCAATGTAAAATACACTCTAATCAACCAATCAAATATAGCCTAATTCCCCATAATGCAGTTCTAGTGCAATGTAAAATGCACTCAAACCAATGAAACAATCAAACATCGCCTATTTCCCCATATCGTAGCTCTAGTGAAATGCAAAATACACTCAAATAAATGAAATATCGCCTAATTCCCCCATAAGCCCGCCTCACACAAAATTATTTGTAAAATAAATTTTGAATTGCTTTTATCATATTTTTGTTCACATTACTCATTATGTTTTCCATTAACCTGCAATCTGTCTTTATAGTACTGAAATGCTTGGTGACCGAAAGTCGTATGACAGCCACAAAGTTGCTTTTTTTTTTTAACACTTTCCAACAAGATTGAAAAGTGTTTATGACTTGGGTTTGTCTGTCTGTCAGTCTGTCTGTCCATCTGTCTGTCCGCGCTCTAACTCCCGTAAATATTTATGGAATTTCTTGAAACTGATATATGTTACTCAGGTTCACAATCGGATGTTCCCTATTGAAAATGGAGTTCATACCTCAACTGGTTTGTGTACAGGGACCCCCGAAAATATTTCAAAGCATTGTGTTCTATGAGAGGCATTTTTATAAACCATATTTTCATACCCTTACTGTACAACAATCTTAATGAAATTGAAATATATTATTCGTATGCACAAAAGAGTGTGCCTTCTATGTAATATAGGATAGTTAGCATTAAATTTACAGGGCCACACAAAAATAATCAGTTGCATTAAGAGGTATTAATACAAATTTGCTGGAATAAGTTCACTATCAGATGTTCCCTGTTGAATATGGAGTTTATACTTCTACTAGTTTGTGTACAGGGACCCCCTAAAATATTTCAAAGCATTGTCTTCTATGAGAGGCAGTTCTATAAACCATATTTCCATAACCTTACTGTTCACAAATCTTAATAAAATTGAAATATGTTATTTAAGTTCACTATCGGATGTTTCCTGTATAAAATGGAGTAAATACCACCACTGATTTGTGCACAGGGACACACAAAATTATTTCAAAGCATTGTGTTGTATAAGAGGCATTTCTATAAACCATATTTCCATACTCTTACTGTACACAAATCTTAATGAAATTGAAATATGTTATTCAGGTTCATCATCGGATATTTTCTGTATAAAATGGAGCAAATACCACCACTGATTTGTGTACAGGGACACACAAAAGTATTCCAAAGCATTGCGTTTTATGGAGATATTTCTCTAAACTAAATTTTAATAACTTTACTTTGAACGAAGATTTGTGAAATTGAAATGTGTTATTTATGTGCACAAAAGAAAATGCTTTGCATAGAATATAGCATGATTAGCATTAGATTTACAGGTGACACAAAAATATTCAGTTATATAAAGAGCTATTAATAAATATTTGCTAAAAGTGTACAGTCGGTAGCAAAAGTGTCCGAACACTAGCAAAAATTCCTATGTTAAAAGAGTACACTTAATAGTGTTTTGTTAAATAAATCCTTGTCGAATCCTATTCTTAGAGGGTCTAAGAACAGGATTCGACAAGGACTTATTTCGCAACAAGGTTGAAAAGTGTTAATGACTTCGGTTTGTCTGTCTGTCCGTCTGTCTGTCTCACCGCGCTCTAATTCCCGTAAACATTTGTGGAATTTCTTTTAACTGATATATGTTATTTAAGTTTACTATCGGATGTTCCTATTTGAAAATGGAGTTTATACATTTACTGATTTGTGTACAAGGACACCCGAAAGTAGTTCAATGCATTGTTTTATATGAGAGGTATTTCTTCAAATCGTATTTTCATACTATTACTGTACACATATCTTAATGCAATTGAAATATGTTATACCAGTTCACAATCGGATGTTCCCTGTTGAAAATGGAGTTTATACCTCTACTGGTTTGTGTACTGGGGCACCCGAATGAATTTCAAAGCATTATGTTCTATGACAGGTATTTCTATAAATCATATTGTCATACCTTTACTGTACACCTATCTTAATGAAATTCAAATATGCTATTCAAGTTCACTATTGGAATTTTCCTGTATAAAATGGATTAAATACCAAACCTGTTTTATATATAAGGGCACTCAAAAGTATTCTAAAGCATTGCTTTCTATGAGAGATATTTCTATAAAGCAAATTTTAATAACTTTACTTTCCACGAAGTTTTAGGAAATTGAAATATGTTATTTATATGCACAAAAGAATGGTTTACATAGAATATAGCATGATTAGCATTTGATTTACAGGGTGACTCAAAAATATTCTGTTATATTAAAAGCTATTGTTAAAAATTCACTAGAATTCTACTTTCGTTTACATTAAGCGTTTTTAACACTTCCTAACATTTTTTAAGTGTGAATATTATATCATTTTGTGTATCTGTCTGTCTGTCTGTCTGCCCGCGCTCTAACTCCCATAATATTTATGGAATATTTTGAAACTGATATATGTTATTCAAGTTCACTATCGGATGTTTCCTATTGAAAATGGAGTTTATACCTCTAATGGTTTGTGTACACGGACACCCGAAAACACTTCGAAGAATTGTGTTCTATGAGAGGTATTTATATAAACCATATTTTCATACCCTTACTGTAGGATACCTTCATGAAATTGAAATATGTTATTCAAGTTCACTATTGGATGTTTCCTATATAAAATAGATTAAATATCTACTCTGTTTTATATACAGGAACACTCAAAAGTACTCCAAAGCATGCGTTCTTTGTGAGATATTTCTATGAATCAAATTTTAATAGCTTTTCTTTCCATGAAATTTTAGGAAATTGAAATATGTTATTTATATGCACAAAAGTATGCTTTGCATAGAATATAGCATGGTTACCATTAGATTTACAGGGTGACACAAAAACATTCAGTTATATTAAGAGTTATTAATAAAAAATTGTTTGAATTGTACAGTACTGGCCAGAATGGATGACTCACTTGTTTTTTCCCAATCATAGTGACGTATTGGCGCCAGATGTTCGTTTTGGCTATCTGCCAAAGTGCAGGTGTTCTTGCTTGGCATTTCGTTAGTTCATTAGTTGTGTTCGCCCTGTGTTGACGTACGAATTTTCGCAGAAGGGTGAAATAATATAAAAATGCCTGGTAAAAGAATTTCACGCGAAATGCGTGCACAAATAAAGATTCGGAGCAAAGAAGGTTATAGTACTCTTGAAATTGCTGCCAGATTACTATTGGCACAAAAACAGTTTCCAGGTCTAAAAGTAATTTCAAAACAACCGGAAATTATGGATATTCAAAACCAAAAGGTCGTCACAAGAGCACAAGCAAGCGCATGGATGAGTCCATAATTTTGGCAGCGAAGAAGTCAACCAGAAAATCAGCAAAAGCAATCCAAGCTGGTTTACCAAAAGATGTTTATATCCCTAACTAAAGGACAATCCGCAGGAGGCTATTCAATGCCAATTTAAAGTCCTACAAGCCTGCTAAGAAGTCTAAATTGTCTCCCAAAAACATTGCTGACCGACTGACATTTTGTAAAAAGTATCAGAGTTGGACACCGGACCAATGGAAACATATGATGTTTTCAGACGAGACTCAAGTATCACAGTTTTATGCATTTTGTAGAAACATACGACGGCCTCCCAATAAAAGAGATTGTCAATGCTACATTATTCCCACCGTGAAGAATGCTGCAAAACTCATGGTCTGGGGAGCCATTTGTGCCAAAGGAAGATGTGGATTGTGGTTCATGCCTGAAGGTACATCAATTAATGGAACTGGTATCTCGATGTGCTAAAAGAGAAGTTACAACCGTTTATGAATTTCAACTAGTGCACACACTTCTAACATGATGGGAGCACCTTACCACCAGACTAAATATGTTAAGACATGGATTGTAAATCAGGGGTTTCAGATCCTTGGGCCGTGGCCCGGAAATTCCCCGGATCTAAACCCAATCGAGAACTGTTGGGTAATTTTAAAGCGCAAAGTTGCTAAACGTAACACCACTTCACTTTCGGACTTAAGAGAAACTTTAAAACAAGTATGGATTACAGAAATTACACCAAACTATTGCGAAAAATTATGTATTTCCATGCCTGATCGTATCCAAGCTGTATTGGAAAAAAAAGGTTTCCACACCAAATATTGAATCCTTTCTCAATTATGTATGTATACTGTGCTTATGTAACTAAAATTAATAATTCCCATAAAATAAATACTTAGTTAAATGCAATTACTCTTGTGCATTCATAAACATCACAGTTTTTTGTGGTGAGTCATCCATTCTGGCCAGTACTGTACTTTCGTTTACATTAAGCGTTTTTGACACTTTCTATCATTTTTTTAGTGTGAATATAATTTCAATTTGCGTATCTCTCTGACTGTTCTTCTGTCCGTCTGTCTCTCTGTCTGTGTTTCTGAGCTCTAATTCCCGTAAATATTTATGGAATTTCTTTAAACCGATATATTTTATTGAAGTTCACTATCATCGGATGTTTCCTATTGAAAATGGAATGAATACCTCTTCTGGTTTGTGTACAGGGACACCCAAAAGTATTAGAAAGCATTGTGTTCTATGAGAGGAGTTTTTATAAATCATAGTTTAATACCTTTAGTGTATAGAAAATTTAATTAAATTTTAATATGTTGTTCAATTCCCTATCGGATGTTTCCTATGTAAAATAGAGTACATTTCTAACTGGTTTGTGTACAGGGGCACTTGAAAGTACTTCAAAGCATTGTGTTGTATGAGAGTTATTTTTATAAACAAAATTTTAATAGTTTTTTTTTCCACAAAGCTTAATGCAATTGAA
The DNA here is from genome assembly GCA_963930645.1 of Salticus scenicus. NCBI lineage: Eukaryota > Metazoa > Arthropoda > Arachnida > Araneae > Salticidae > Salticus > Salticus scenicus. Next base: position 26,516 of record CAWVNO010001701.1, on the reverse strand, counting down.
ATATATTATTCGTATGCACAAAAGAGTGTGCCTTCTATGTAATATAGGATAGTTAGCATTAAATTTACAGGGCCACACAAAAATAATCAGTTGCATTAAGAGGTATTAATACAAATTTGCTGGAATTACACTTTTGTTTACATGAGCGTTTTAACAATTTCTTATAATTTTAGTAGCAATATGATTTTAATTTGTGCATCTGTCTGTCCGATTGTCTACCTTTCTATCTGTTTGTCTTCGGCTCCTATCCTCCGTGAATATTTTGAGAATTTTTTTTAAATGATACACTCAAGTTCGCTATGGAATGTTCCCTACTTAAAATCTCATTAATAGGTTCTCTACAACTAGTTTGTTTCCAGGGACAAAAAAAAAAAAAAAAAAAAAAAAAAAGCCATTGCATTTTGTTTTAGGACAGAATTTTTAGAATGTTATATTTAAAAATCTTTCTGCTGTAAAAATCATAAAAATATTGAAATGTATTGTTACTATTCTAAAATAATGTTTTAAATAGAATATGATACGATTAACTTCCTGATTTACAGGGCTACACTAAAATATTCAGAGAGATCAAAAGCTGTAATTATAATCTAATAGCTGCGTTTCCATTTCGTTAAGCCTTAACACTTTCCAAAATGCCTAAGGGTAATTTTAAAATCAATAAGTCTATCTGTATATTTTTCAGTCCTTCTGTCTGTTGTGTGATAACGTAGGCAAAGAATATTAAAAAGTTATTCGATACAACAATTACGTACAGTTGGAAAGTGTCATCAATGCGTTTTGCATGATTTTTCTTTCTTCTTATTCATTTTTTTTTACAGTGTTTAATCAAGATAGGTTGTAATAAGAAATTATACCCTTAAACAAATTCATCGCCAAAGTGACAAAAATAAATTAAAAATTCGGCAAAAATTTTTTGACGACTTTTAAACACTAAGGTTATATTTGAAGTTGTCCCTTCAACTTCTGATTAGATTCTTTTAAAATTAATTAAAATATGAGTTTTATGGTCGATTCCACTGTCACTTGCAAAATGTTAAAAGTCAATATTGTAGGCAAATTGGCAGATATTAAAACATATGATATCAATCGAGATTGTAACCGGATATGCAGTCGGCAGCAAAATTATTCGAATGCTAGTATGTATTGTGTAAAAAATGTACACTTCATATTGTTTTGTTAAATAAATTCATGTCGAATCATATTCCCACTCAGTCTAAGAGCATGACTAAGATCAGTCTTTTTTTATTCATCAGCCTAAAATTAATGTAGCAGATAAATAGCGAAGTAATGTTCCGTCGAACATTTGGAAATATAACTTGGAAAAATTAAATTAAAAAAAAAAAAAAAAAAAAAAAAAAAATTTGGAAAAATTGAATTTCGAATATTTAAAATTTAAATAAACAAATCTAAATAAAATATTTAAAAAATGGAAGTGATATTCCACTATTACAAAAACACTTACTTTTCAGATTGAAATAATGCTAATAGCATATCTTAATACTATAAACAGCGTGAAATTACGGACAGAAAATTTTTGAGAATCGAATACATGCATATAAATATGCTGTATTATTATACATTCTAATTATATTAATCTTATTATAATTTTATAATGTAATAATAAAAATAATAATATAAATTTATTTTAATAGAGTCATTTGCAAAAGTTTATGATAAGTAACCGATTTTCCTTATTTTAACACATTGCATCATTTGGTCAGATTATCAAGTCATCTCTTGTAAAGATTGCAACAGACGCATTCTATTGCTAAAAATAAAGTTGTCCGGAACGTTTATCGCCATTTTTTTTTCGTAAAAAGTGCTGTTGTGCAATTATTGTAATGGGTAAAAAACCTTCGCATACTGTTTCAAAAGCTCAGAAATATTGACTTTGCATAAAATTGGATTATCTGAACATATAAATACACTGATGGAAAAAAGAATCCCAACACCAGGAAGGAGCTGTGCTAGATAAACGAAATTTGGTAGGCGTGTTTATACATCTGAAAGATGACGTCGATTCAAATTTCGAGCTACGCGCATAAGTGTGGCGTTAGTAGCGGCACTATGAACATGCAAATGAGGTATGCTTTAAATAAGCTCTGTAAGGTTCGTGATCGTTATTTACAGTTGAGATTTGACGTAGTGGGTTAATGTTAGTCAAGGATGCCTCTAAGAAGACGAAGAAGCCATTATCAACAGCTCACTGAGTTTGAACGAGGTCGTGCAGTACGGCTACGAGAAGGTGGATTTTCTTTCCGCGATATTGCAGAAAGACTTGGCAGGAATGTATCCACTGTGCATGAGTGTTGGCAGCAGTGGTCAAGGGCCAAGAAGTACTGCCTCAAGAAGACGGGGTTTCGGGCGGCCACGTGGCACTACTGAGAGGGAAGACCGCCGTGTTCAGCGTATGGCTGTGGCTAATCGTACTGCGTCTGCAGCTGAAATTCGAGCTGCAGTTGGCACCACAGTGACACAACGAACTGTTACAAATCGGTCACTTCAAGGACAGCTCCGAGCCTGACGCCCTGTAGCGTGCATTCCACTGACTCCAAACCACTGCCGTTTGCGACGTGAGCGGTGTCAAGCTAGAGCTCATTGAAGGACGGAGTGGAGATCTGTTGTGTTTTCTGATGAAAACCGGTTCTGCCTTGGTCGCTGTGATAGCCGTGTGTTGGTTAGAAGGAGGCCAGGTGAACGCCTGCTAGCGACCTGTCTGCGGCCTTGATACACAGGGCTTACTCCTGGAGTTATGGTTTTGTGAGCAATTTCGTATGACAGCAGGAGCACTCTCGTGGTTATCCCATGCACCCTGACTGCAAATTTGTGCGTCAGTCTAGTGATACAACCTGTTGTGCTGTCATTCATGAACAGCATTCAAGGGGGTGTTTTCCAACAGGATAACGCTCGCCCTCAAACCGCTGTTGTAACCCAACATGCTCTACAGAGTGTCGACATTTTTCCTTGGCCTGCTAGATCACCAGATCTTTCTCCAATCGAGTACGTATGGGACATCATTGGACGACAACTCCAGCGTCATCCACAACCAGCATTAACCGTCCCTGCATTGACCGCCCAAGTGCAACAGGCATGGAACTCCATCCCACAAACTGATATCCGACACCTGTACGACACAATGCATGCACGTTTGCATGCTTGCATTCAAAATTCTGGCGGTTACACCGGTTACTAATGTACCAACATTTCACATTTGAAATGACTCTTCTCGCCAATGGCTCTACCTGTGATCTTGAAACTTTAATCAATTAAATATGTTACCTAGACAAATATATTGCTGAAATTCCATTACTGTACAATAATTTTTTCTTGGTGTTGGGATTTTTTTTCCCATCAGTGTAAGTTCGAAGGTGATTGTGAGCAAGATATCTGGGCATCAAGCCATTTGTAAATTTAAAATTTCGGGAATATTTGTGGACTTTAAGAGTAGCGGTCGCCATAGAAAAAAGAGTGCACGTGATGATCATGTAATAACGATAGTCGTACGAGATCCAAGAACCTCCAGCAATACGACTGCACATTCTATGGCTGAAAAAAAAACACCAACATCAGTTTTAGTACTATTTCAAGACGTTTGGCCAAAGATTTTGGTTTATCATCCCATAAACCTGCAAGGAAGCCTCAACTTACTCCAAGTAGGAAAACGAAACGACTCTTAAGGTCCCCAAATTTTCGCGAAATTTTAAATTTATTAATAGCTTGATGCACAGCTGTCTTGCCCACATTTACCCTCGAACTTATATGACGTTCAGATAATCCAATTGCATGTAGGGTCAATATTTCTGACTTTGTTGCAACAGTCATTGAAGGTATTTTACCCATTACAATAATTACATAACAGCTACGAAAAAATCAGATAAACAACCGGCGATAAAAGTACTTTACTTTTCTTACTTCTTATTATTATTCTTACTTACTTACTTACTTATTATTCTTATTTATTTACTTACTTTCTTCTTCTTATTATTATTACTTATTATTAGTACTTATTTTTGTAATTTGCATCTTTATTTATAGCAGTAGAATACAGCTGATGCAATCAGCATATGATATTGAGAAATAATTGTCGCAAATGATGCAATGTGTTAAAATACTGAAAATCGGGTACTTGTCTTAAACTTTTGCAAATGACTGTAAAAGAGAGCGGAGGTCAGAAAAACTAGGTCCTGTATATAAGTCTTTATAATACATGGTGCTAAAATTAAAAGACTTATTAGATACTGAAATATAGTAAAATTTCTTGAATAATTGCAGCACCGATAAATAAACTATCAATAATTTGCCTATCGATAGACAGACAAATTGGAATACTCGGATAAGGCAGTGTGGACGTGATACGGGTTATCAACGGACTTTGCTTTACCTAATTTTTAATGAATAATATATATATGTATATATAATATATATATATGAATTTTTTTAGAATTTGTTTAACAATAGGGAACAGAGAGATGCTGGAAAAACTTGCGGGTAATAAATTAAAAAAATACTAAATAAACATAACAACTGAAAAGAAAAAGTATCAGTTGTTTCAGGATGAAATGATACCATATCTCTTCATTAGTTAATGAACGGTTCGCACAAGGGCAGTAATTCACTTTTGCCTCAGTCGTACCTACTTTCTTCGATTGAAGATGGATCATCGTATTTTTTTTTAACCGGAAACAATTGTTGTGAGTTTTTTTTACGGAAACAATTGTTGTGAGTTTTTTTTTTTTTTAGTGTATGGCGTTTTCATATAAAAATTTTTATTATTTACAAATAGTTTTAACCTGTAGAGTCACTACAAACTTTATTTTTACACTGTACCTTAGTAATTTTATTGCTATTATTGAAAATCAAATTAATTTTAATTGCGATATAAATGTTTTATTAAATATTTTTTATATTGCATATTCTAATATGAAAATCTTTGTTTCAATTTATCATCATATTGGCATGTAAATTTACATTTCTTTATATAAAATGATTTTAAAAAGTTAATCAAATATATTGAAAAATTAGCACTTTGAAAAAAAAAAAATAATAATAACCCCTTCGTTCCAAAGAACATAATATAGAGAAACATTTGCAGAAAAAAAATACAATAAAAAAAAAAAAAAAAGAAAGAAAAAAAAAGCCTTATCCTACAGTCGCGTAAATAAAAAAGAATCAAATGAATATTTCCTAAGCTGTACAGAACATCCTGAATTACTAACCAAAGTTTTTGAAGCAAATACTTAAAATAAAAAATAAATAAATAAATAAAGATTATATAAATACAAAATCAATCTAAATATAGTATACATGGGGTCTACA